>LR812521.1:44317993-44667993 GCA_903798195.1 Danio kyathit | reverse complement strand
TGAATGAGTTCATAGGCGTCACAGCCAGTTTTGTGGAATAAGCGAGTTCACTGGGAAACTTTAAAAACTAGATTTCAAGATGTAAAACGCTTAATTTGGAAACTCAAGTATAGCCTGCAAACTTTTTAAAGCCTTTTTTACGAGTATCCATTCTTTTCCAACAACATAAAAGTTGTCTTTAAAATAAAAATGACATCAAGGTTACATAAAAAGTCCTAACCAACATCAAAAAAACTGACCTCATGTTTCCTTTAAAGAAAAAGTTTTAGATTATGACATCCTCATGAAGTTCACATGCTAGTGTGTATGTGCGCGCGTATCTGCGCAAAGGCTACTCATTTCCAACACACCCGCACACTTGACATGCCATAATTGTGTTGGTCACTTCTGTTGGTTTAGTTTGGGGTGCGAGATGATTATTGATGAAGATGTCTGCAGTAATGTGGATGGCCCTTCCCCCTCGTCTGGCCGACTGGGTGTATGTCTACCTGCTCCAGACTAAATCAATAGTTTAATCCAATTGCCATTCACTTCCATAGGGATTGATATCACCTCGCATGCATACACAAACATACACACACAGCATTAGTAGACCATTACATCCAACACATAGAGACACACTCGGCATACTAATGTTTACAACCAACAATTAGTCAAAGTTAGTAGCTGAAAAAGACAATTAAATGTATGTTGTATGTTTTGTTAGGAAAAAGAGCATGTCCCAAAGCCCTAACTAGCATACAAACACATGCAAACACAACACTCATGCATGCCTTGGTGGATAACATCACATTAAAATGTCCTGCAGTGATGTCCGACCGCATAAGCAACACTTGTCACATTTGTCAAATCAAATTTGTATCACATTCTAATAGCATGACAATGCATCCAAATGGAAAAGTCCTCTCTCTCTCTCTCTCTCTCTTTCTCTCTTGCGCTCAAACAGTCACAGCAGATCACACAGGCTCTGGGTTTAGGGAGGTGGCAGGGGTTCGAGAAGAAAAACGCACTTACCACAGATGCATACACCCAGTCTGGCTCCAGTCGATCTCTGCCCCCCTTCTCCATACGTCGAGCTCGGCCGTTCCACCCCTGCATTCCTCCACCTCCCTTTTTCTCTCTTCTATTTAAAACTCTTCGTCCTCTGCCTACTTACCTTCCAGGCTGACAGCTCTTTGTGAATTGCATACGTCCTCTTTCTATTCTCACCCCTTCCGCCGGTCTTCTCAGGTTCTGTCGGCCCGGTCTCTCACTCACTCTTCTTGAAGCCGTCCTCTAGCTGCTGTTAACTTAACTGCAGACGCTCTCTCTCTCTCTCTCTGTATGTGTGTGTGTGAGGGGAGAGAGAGAGAGAGAGGGAGTGGGGAGTGCAAACCGGGACACACAGCCTATGTCAGTTTGAATGAAAATTGTGAATGCGCTCCGCTTCCTTCTCCTCCCCCTCTCTCTCTCTCTCCCTCACTCACTCTTCATTTCCTTCCCTCCCCCTTCATCCCCACCCTACTCTCTTGCGCACTCTTTTTTTCCTCTTTTTTGGGTGCCTGTTCTGTCTGTATTCCCTCCCATCTTCAAACATTTTCACACTCCAGACAGACATTTATATTTTTATACTTACCCCTTCCCCTCTGTTTCCCTCTCATCACTCTCTCTCTCTCTTTCTTTCTCTTCTCCACATTTAAACACATGCATACACATTCATGCTTTCCTTGCCGTGTGCCAGACACTTAACCCTTCACTTTCTGTGAGCCACTACCCTAAAAATAGTGTCCATTTTGATGTTTGACAATTGTGATGTTTTTTTAAGTCTTCAGATTTTTGCAGTTTTTTTTTTTTTAAGTATTTTTTTTCTTAAAAGTGCTTATTGTAACTTCATTTGTGTTTAACAAATGTTGCAGGTCAGTTTTATTTTGTCCCCCTTATAGGCATGGGACGATAACTGTTTTCAAGGTATACCATGGTTTAGAAAAGCACCAAATTTTTATACTAAACCGTTTCTAAGGTATGTGTAAGATTTTTTATTTACATTTTTTTAGGACAACAGTATCTCCAGCAGAAAAATACCCAAATATGCTGTTTTAAATTGTAAAGAAATCTGTGTTTTTGAAACAAATGAAGACAGCAGAAGTCAATGATTGATTTGAATTATTTAGCCTGACATGTTTACTGCTCCAAAATATTTGACATGTTTCTCAAAATAAAATATATTAGGTTCAAAAGGGGAAAAAAAGTTTTTGTTTTTTACTCAAACATTTAAAAAAAATATATTTTAGAGCAGTAATCACAATACTGTAAAACTGTGATATTTTTATCCAAGGTTATCATACCGTCAAAATCTTATACCTGCTCATCCCTACCCCCTTATATATGTGCAAATATATTTGAACCTGTATAAGAGGAAAATATCAATATACTTACATACACATGGTTATGCAAACATATTAACAAATCCATGATGCTAAATTCATATTAAGAATATATTTGTATAGTTTTTTTATTTACAAACTACACGTTTTAATAAACCCAGCAATCAAACTATTTTATGTAGATTTGAATGTATTTTAAGTATATTGAAAATTAGGCATGGGCCGGTATAGGATTCTGACGGTATGATAATCTTGGAAAAAAATATCATGGTTCACGGTATCATGAATACTACTTTAAAATAAGTTCTTTTTAAATGTCTAGTAAAAAACAGCAAATTCTTTCCCCTTTAAACACAATATATTTTATTTTAAGAAACATTTGAAATATTTTGGAGCTGTAAACATTTCAGGATAAGTAATTAAAATGAATTATTGACTTCTGCTGTCTTCATTAGTTTCAAAAACAGATTTCATTACAATTTAAAATGTAATCTTTGGATATTTTTTCAGCTTGAGATACTGTTTTCCTAAAAAGAAAGAAAAAAAAAATGGTATAGCATAAAATTTTACTTTTCAAACCTAGACTTTTCCAAATTGTGGTATACCTTGAAAACGGTCATCATCTAATGCCTATTAAAAATACAAAAATTGAACAGCCAGATAAATAAACTATTCTTTATTCTTTTTTTGTTGTTGGTTTTAGATGCATTTTGTAATATCGTCACCTTAGAGTTATAAGATTCTATCTGAGATTTTTGTCAAAATTGAGTTATTCACATATTCTTATTAAACGACAACTTATTTACATTTCGTGATGTTTTTTATTACTTGTTTACATTTTAAAACTTTTAATTTGAAAAAAAAAAAAAAAAAGGTTTTGTCTGCAAAGTCGAACTCTAGCTTGGCTCTATAAGGTTCTTTCTGTGAGCCAATCAGCATTTCGAATGCACGCACAAAGACCAATCAAGGTTATTGTTTTGTTTTTCACCGGTTGTCAGCGAGAAATACCAGAAGAAACACAAAATCGACTAAATAACGTCGCAACACACAAAATTGAGACAAAACCTAAAACTGAAAAGATGTGTGTAAATGTGATGATTGAGAAGCATTTTTTGACATCGAGATGAAATGTTAAATTTTACATTGTTGAAAAAGAAACAGTTATTAAAAAAAATTTAATATATTAAATGTGAAATATTTTTATTTGTGTATATATAGTCAGTGAAACTTTTTTTTAGTGTATATTAAACTCATTTGCTCATTGTCTGTTTCTTTAGTCTTTAAACCCTGAAGGGCAAATACTTAATTAAATTCATGGTGCATATTATTCAATAAATATAATTCAATCATTCATATAAAGCATATAATTCAATAAATATGACCATATTATTTACATAAAATTAACATCTGCACTGGACAAAATATTAAGCACAGCTTTGTATACTTAATTTGAACATGAAAAAAAATAATCATTCTAAAACTTCAGTTAATGATCTGCCAGATAAAACCTTATAATTTCAAGCAGAAAATGGCTTTTTAGAATTAGAAGGTTCTATCTGCATTTGCCCTGTTTGTTTTAGAGAACTTTGATAATTTACATTTAAAGTACATTTAGGGTCTCTGTCATGTTCATGTAAGAAAGAGAACTGTTACAAACATATTGTTTGCTATATGGAATGCAAAAACTTTGAAGCTCAATATCTCAAAATCATTTAGAACGCAGACAGAACCTTATAATTCCAAGGTGATGATATTTGCTTTCATAACATTTTAAGGCATATATAAATTTGATGTTCACATTTCTGCTGCAGTGTCTCATCCAAACTACAAAAAAAAAAAAAGAACTCTACCTAAATAATGGCATTTTCAAACACCAAGTGGGAGTAACGCTTTGCCATCAAACAGATAGAAATGCATCAAATATTTTTTCCACAAACACAAGGCTGAACAACAGCACTTTCAAGACGCTGCATTAACGGATCCTGTGTCTGCTCGGGTCGACATGCCTTTAACATTTTCCTCCCCCTCGTGCTCACTCTTCATACTCTCTCCATCCATACTGACATATTGATCAGACATAATGGTAGGGGGTGGTGGAGCTGTGGTCACTGGGGTCAAAGCAGTGGCTAGACTCCCTCACCCCTACACATGACCCCCGCCCCCCTTCCCAACACGTCCTTGCTGACCCCGTGCTCCCCCTCTCCAGACTGACCAGCGATCAGCCTCAGCCACTGCAACCGTCTGATGCTGGCAGCAGATAATAGATAGACAGAGTGACAGTCGATAGTCAATATAGGACAGGTTGTGGAGAGAGGGGGAGAATCTGCGTCAATTAATGAATAAACACGGAGGAAGACGGTAACATGCAAAGCTCACCCAGAAATTACAATTCTGTCATCGTTTACTTGATTTTTCATCATTTTAACATGGCTTACACATACACTTTTGACACACTATATACTGGTGTAGGCAGTGTTTAACATGATTAAAGCACGTCCACTTTTGAACACATGAAGAGATAGTTTCGTAGATTCTCATGTGGTCCACAAAAGACCATCTACTCTCCACTGACCTGACATGATTGTTATGGGATATGTTTTAAGAAAGTGCACCAAAATAAGGCATTCATTCATACTCGTATGTTAATAGCAAGTGAAAAGGGAAGGTGCGTGTGCGTCCCAAATTGCATACTTATGCATTATTCTACACCATTTTGTAGTGTAAATAGTGTAAGTAGTACATTCACACTGAAAACTAAAAAGAATAAGTGCACTTTAAATACCATGATGATGCACTTATGCAACCGGTAAAAATAAGCGTAGAATGATGGACATTTCACACTCAATGGCCGCTGCTTTGCTCACATAGCGGAAGGGGTGGAGCTTTCGGGCACTCATGTTGGACTACTTTATTCATTTTGGATTGTGAAAGCAAAATTCTTCTATGAGAGTGATTATAGCGCCTCCCGATGGTGAACACGGTTATACTCATGATGTTGCACCCCAACATCGTGGGGATGTTGGATTTTGTTTGGAAATTAAATTCAGGTTGACGCCAGAATTCAACATCAGGCTGACGTCAATGTCCAACCTAAAATCAACCAAATATCAACGTCTAATCAATGTTACAACTTGACGATTTGGCCAGGATGCCGGGGTTAAACCCCTACTCTTTTTTCGAAAGACATCCTGGGATTTTCAATGACCACATAGAGTCAGGACCTCGGTTTAACGTCTCATCCGAAAGACGGCGCTCACTGAGCAGTATAGAGTCCCCGTCACTATACTGGGGCGTTATGACCCACACAGACCGCATGTTGAGTGCCCCCTGCTGGCCTTACTAACACCACTTCCGGCAGCAACCTAGCATTCCCATGTGGTCTCCCATCCAGGTACTAACCGGGCGCAACCTTGCTAAGCTTCAGTGGGTGACCATGTGAGAGTTGCAGAGAGCTAGCTGCTGGCATGCTTGTAGTGTGAGTGCAAAGCATGCCTGAGCCCGAAGCTGAAGATGTGAGTCACTTTTAAGGGGCTGCTTCATATGGGTTTAATAATAATAATAATAATAATTCCTCACATTTATACAGCGCTTTTCCAGACACTCAAAGCGCTTTACACATTTTTTTGGGGGGGATCTCCTCATCCACCACCAGTGTGCAGCATCCATCTTGATGACGCGACGGCAGCCATATTGCGTCAGACCGCACATAAGCTGATTGGTGGAGAGGAGACAGAGTGACAAAGCCAATTATGATTTATTAATCATTCTTACTTTTCAATGAACGCAAACTGTTGTAGTTTTTTAAAGACGCAAACCCTTCACTGCACATCAGCTGCACCTTTAGCAAACCTCCTAAAATGTGCAGCACGATGAGTTTCCTGATAATTTATGAGCATCAAATGTTGTGGATCTGTTTGGCAAAATATTTGACTGCGTGTCACTGCATCTACAGCAACGACTAAAATGATCAAACTAAAGCAATTTCCGCAGCACGGTGGCGCAGTGGATAGCACAATCACCTCACAGCAAGAAGATCGCTGGTTCGAGCCCCGGCAGGGTCAGTTGGTGTTTCTGTGTGGAGTTTGCATGTTCTCCCCATGTTTGTGTGGGTTTCCTCCGGGTGCTCCGGTTTCCCCCACAGTCCAAAGACTTGCGCTATAGGTGATTTGGGTAAGCTAAATTGTCCGTAGTGTACGAGTGTGAATGAGTGTGTGTGTTTCCCAGTGATGGGTTGCAGCTGGAAGGGCATCCACTGTGTAAAACCCATGCTGGATAAGATGGCGGTTCATTCCGCTGTGGCAACCCCAGATTCAGAAAGGGACTAAGCCGATAGGAAAATGAACGAGTGAATAAAGCAATCTCCACTGTGCTGAGCGAGAGCGCTTCTCTTCCTGTTAAACTGAACAGTCGCATCGTCAATGAGGTAAGCATGCTCCGACTCGGAAGGCAAAATGCAGCGAGTGCAGGCCATCGGGCAAGAGGGGAGGGGGGACAATCGGGATTCGGCACGGTTTAAGCAAACTGTACCTAGTGTGAGTATGCCCTAAGTTACCTTAAAAAGAATTTGCTTTATTGTAACACAACATAAGATGAGCAAGTAGAAAAGCGACTGATCTCATTACTGATGAATATGATTAATGTATTTGACTTCAAATATACTAATTTTGCTGAACTGAACGTGCAGTCTTAGCTAAGCCTTTATTCTGTAGTTCTTATTATTGGCATCAGTGATTTCATAAAGAACTTTGTACATCCAAGAGTTTCACAAATTATTTATAGGTCCTTTATTGTTGAAAGAGCTTCTTAAGATTGTAAAAGTGTTCTTCACACTAAGAAACGATGGTTCTTTGAAGAAATGTTTTCATAAAGTTGTTTGGGGAGGCAAAAATGATTTGTCGGCATCACTAGAAAAAACATTTTGGAACTTTTAATTTTAAGAGTATAAACATTTTTTCTAGAAAACATTCAAGAATTGAGTTACTTCAACTCATTTTTATAAAGTCCTCCAGTGTTGTTTTGGACTATGAGTGGCCAAAATCATTCAGAACGACCATCAACTTCTAAATGTTCAAAAAGAAAGATGCATTACATGTTTGAAACAACACAAAGGCAAATAAATTAAGACAGACTTTTGTTTTTGTCAGTACCATCCTATAAATATTACATAAACATTCATGTTTTAGTATCACAGGGTTATGAAACAACAAAACGTAGCTTCAGACAACGAAGAGCCAAGGATCCATGAAATATAAAGACAAAGCAAATGCAAAAATGAATGAGTCGCCTACCAGTTTTCCATCTCCCTCATCATTCAGCCCAGTAAAAAAGCAAACAAGACAGCAGCGACACTACCTGAAAAACATGGTGGGCTTCCACTCCATTGCTTCCCACTGCCTAGTTATCTCAGATCAGTGAGCTTGAAGGCAATAAGACAGGGCAGGGACAGCACTTTAAAAGCACTGGGACGCAGCGGTGGTGCGTCTGAGCGGAGAGTGTCTCACAGAGAGCGCTGCACTGTTAGGAAAAAGCTCCTCCATTTTAGCAATCAGCCAATGTCTGGGTCCCTGTGGACGCCCTGATGGACAGACAGAGTGCTTCAGTACATTATGAGGATTGAGGCACATCAGATACCGCTGCCCCGAGGCTACAGCAACATCCTCCTGCCGGCTGAAAATCTTTAGTGATTGGATAACGGCGGCGTGATAATGCTAAGTGACCATTTCAATATACAACAGTTTATAACAGTGGAGAAGTTAAAAGGCCGTCGTTAGGATTGCTTGAAGCCAGCTAAAGGTCTGGTCTCATTAATACTCGTCTCCAGTGACACGCAATATTTCTGTTAGGCAGTTTGTAAATGCACACTAATGAGATTATTATTTCAACATTGACTGTAGCGAGGTTGAGTTACACCCCGGACTATTAGAAACCTCTTGGAAGGGGCCTCCCACGCTTTCATTAGCGCATCTTAAGTGCTTTTCATCATTAAGTGCGTACTAGTAGACTTTACTTTCATTATTTGCTCTTTCGCTGAGAATATAATCTGGTTTAGCTTGTTGTGAACGGGTCAGTGTAGCATTCATATGGTTTAGTGCAGGAGAGCCGCACATCAGAATGAACAATCCTCTTCAGGAGCTGAGATACCAATCAGAAAAAAAAAAGGAGCACAGAATGCAGCTCCATGAGCCAGCGAATCAATACCAACCATCTTAGGAAGGACTGCATGGGGGGAGCGAGTGAAAGACTAATGGAGGAAGACAAGCCAGAGAGAGGAAGAGTAAAGAGATTAATGTAAAAGAGGATTTCCCCTGAAAATGAATCAAAGTCAGCCACTGCAATAGAAGGTCAAAGGTAATGGGATTAATGGCTATAATTAAGCCAACTCTCTTTTTTTTCTTTTAAATTAACTTTTTTTTGGAAGGCAGCAATAATGTCATTGGTTAGTTAAGTAAATGGTCAATCAGCAATTTATTTGCATATTATATGCAGTGAAAAAAGTCATATTGTGAAACATGGTTACAAAATGGCTGTTTTTATTCATTCTTTCATTTTCTTTTCGGCTCAGTCCCTTATGTATGGGGTCGCCATAGCGGAACGAACCACCAACTTATCCTGCATACGTTTTACGCAGCGGATGCCCTTTAAGCTGCAACCAATCACTGGGAAACACCCATACACACCCATTCACACACATACACTACGGACAATTTCAAGAGTTCACACTTAGCTGATGATTGATTATAAAGCGAGTTTGGCATGCTATCCTGGGAGAGAGCCCTGAGCTCATAAGATCCTCGAGCCCGGGGCTCCCTCCCGTTTGCAGGGCGAGAGGGGAGTTTAAGCTCAGGTAGGTGTCGAGAACTCCACTGCTTCACTGCGAATGCAAATTAGGAATTACTATGGAGAGACATATTGCTGATTAAGCGCTCGTCTATGGTGTCGATTTGGTTTGGTCAATTTACTTATGTTACATGTCTTTGGCCTGTGGGAGGAAAATGGAGAGCCCAGGGGGAAACCCACGCAAACACAGGGAGAACATGTAAACTCCACACAGAAATGTCAACTTGGCCAGGTAAAGACTTGAACCAGTGACATTCTTGCTGTAAGGCAACAGTGCTAACCATTGGGCCGCCCTGTCAAGGAAAAAGGAGTGGAAGGGGGGATTCTTCAAGATGAAGATGGCTAAGGTAAGATGCTCTGGTTATTTATATATAATGATTTTTATATATAATGATTTAGGAATCATCTGATTGGTGGATCATGCATTAGCAAATGCGGGACCAGCTGCAGTCAATCATAAGCACGTGCTCCTCTCGAAATTAGTTTATAAATAAACTTCACTTAGCTTTTGAGCAATTTCATGAACAAAAACCAAAATAGCGAAACCATACTGTAAAAATACTCAAAAATGTCTCGGTCAATATTTACAATTATATTTGATTTACCAAAGCGGCACAAGTGCCAATTTCACATCTGTCACATCCATAATGGAGAGATGTCATGTCCATAACACAAGCTTTTTCCTCATACATGCAAAAATGTCAAATCAAATAAAAATCTTTTTTGTTCTATAGTGAGCCAACTCTTATCCTTTTGATTAGCATTATTTCTTTTGGGTTGTGCAGTTTAATTCACAGAATTTCTGCAAAGCATGTTGGACCAGGCCGTATCCTGCTGTGGTGGTCATCGTGGAGTGAGAGCATGAGACTGATTCCTGTGATGCTCCAAGGACAGACGAGTCTTCGCTGAGGTCCACCGTGCTGCGCCTAGTCTGCAGCTCTGCACAAGACGTTTGGCCATAGGGGTAATGGTCGTGCCCAACTGAGCCTGGTTTCTCTCTAGGTTTTTTAAATCTTCGCTTTCGCCAATTGGTGAAGTTTTTTCCTCGCCGCTGTCTCCTCTGGCTTGCATGGTTCGGGATCTGTAGAGCTGCGCATCGATGGATTTGCTCTTCAGTGTTTGGACTCTCAGTAGTGATTATTAACCCACACTGAACTGAACTGAACTTGATCTCTTAAAACTGAACTGACACTGTTTCGATTCGCTGTAATCTTCCATGTGAAGCTGCTTTGACACAATCTACATTGTATAAGCGCTATACAAATAAAGATGAATTGAATTGAATTGAAGTATACTGTAAACACACTTATGTTTTTCGTCACATCCATAACGCATGATTATTTCCCTCATTTAAAATATAAAAATTTTCACAGATTGATATTTTTCTGATCCCATAACTCTGTGGTTAGTTGTTTTGGAAAATATAAACATGTTTCAATATAACGTTAACATATACTTTCTATGTAAATTTATGTTTTAAATTTTTTCCCGCAAATGTCACATCCATAACTCTGGAATTGCTCTTACCCAATTCACCTATAGCACACGTCTTTGGACTTGCAGGGGAAACTGGAGCACCTGGAGAAAACCCACACCAATACAGGGAGAACATCAAACTCCACATAGAAATGCCAACTGACCCAGCCGAGGTCAGTCGCTCTTTAAATTTAATACTTTAATGCCTAAGAAACATTTTATTATTAAGAACATTGAAAAGGGTTGTGCTGATCAATATGTTTGTGTAAATATTTTTGCATTCTCTGTTGAAGAGCAATGTCTAAATTATTGATATGCACAGACATGTAGGTATATACAATTATATTTAATCACATAACTATACGGTAAATAATAAATAATAATAAATAAAATAAATTTATAGTAAATTAATGTAAATCCAGAGACATAGTGGCAAAAAGTCAAAAGAAAATCAACACTGCCACTTTAGCTCTCAAAAAAATTTTATGTAACATTTTTAAAATTTAAAAAGAGCTAAAGTGGCAGTGTGCCGATTTTCTTTTTAACTTTTTGCCACCGTGTTTGTTTTTGATCGAGCACCTGCCTTTGAGAATCCTAGATGTGCGCACATTTCTGTTTCTTGGTTGCTTAAATCCAGAGACATATACATATATATATCTGGATATATGGTTTTAAATTATGCATTTGAAAAAGTAGCTTGTTTTATGCCATAAACTAATGAAATCTTCCAAACTAAATTCTTCCAAATATAATATAAAAATGTTGTCATTTTTTATTTTTTTTTGCATAAAATAACAACAAAAACGTGCAATGATTTTAGTCATTTATATAGACTGATTTCACGCGGCCGCCATTATTAACAGCGAAATCGAGGCTGCGGTGGGAAGAAACCCGGAAGTATCGCCTGAGTCACACAGGAATATTGTGTACCTGGCTGTATATCTTATCAGCGAAGAGAAAGTGACACAAATTTATGATTTCAGCGCTTTCCCAGTGACCCTAAGGTCCGTTCTGAATGAATAGTGAAAATAAAAAGGGATATTTGACCTCATTTTCAGCTAAGTTAAGGGAAATGGCACTACTTAGCTAATGTTTTCTTTCCCAAACACACATTTTAGATGCCATTCATCAAACTCAAGTTAATGAACTGATTCTTTCACTATATTAGACTAGTCACGAATCACGATACAAAATTTCCGTAATGAAATGTAAAAAAACGCCAATTTCTCGTTAACATTTAAGACACTGTTCATGGAGTTCTTAAACAGCGCTGATTGGCCATTGTGTTCACGTGCTCAACAGAAATCACTCTGATTGGCTGTCATCAGTTCACCTCACCGCTGTTTACTGAGTGCAAACACAGACGAGCAATCCGCTAATGAATCCGCTGATCTTCACGGCTTTAAAACGCTCCAATATCCGTCTATGGGTGTTTTCAATCTGTGAAGATCAGGAAGCTGATAACCTTCAGTCATTCTGTTGAGCACTGGTGAATACTACTGCAAATCAGCTGTTTATGAGCACGCTCAGCGGCGCGTAAATGTTAGCAGGAAATTGACGTTTTTAAAACTTCAGTACCAGGACAACACTGTTAAAGACAACACGAAGATGTGCTACAGAGGACTGCAGTGTTTTATCACTCACCGGGTTACACAGGCTGAAGCAGGGAAGCATCCCCACGGTGTTTACCTGCTGCCCTGGACTGAAGTCTAGGAGGACACTTAAGCGTATCACTCTTAAAGAGATTATGATGTTGTTTGATGCCTAATATGCTTTTAATTGTTTATATTAAACTGAACTGAATGATGTTAAAGTGATGTTTACACCATTTCTGCATTTTGAAGTCGCAGCAACAGCTGGAGGTTTATAGCACACAGCATATTGTTGCAATGTTTACAGTGCTGATCCTATACTTCCGGCTTTCTTCCCACCGCAGCCTCGCTTTCGTGTTCTAAAATGGCGGTCGCGTGAAATAAGCGTATTCATCAAAGTCATTTAAAGTGTGTTTTAGACAGCACAATACTAATGCTTTAACCTAAAATTAAGAAAGCAACTTGATTTTCGAATTTGTTTCACGTTTGTTTTCTGAAAATGCCATTTTTTTTTCATTTAAAATCTGTAATTGGAAATATTTTAAGTGAAATTTGGAAATAAAAATGTAAACCTTTATAGAGCAAAATAAAGTCAGCAGCATATTACTTTTACTTAATTATTTTACAGCATATATAATATATTACTTATATTACTTTTACAGCATATTACTTAAACCTGGTGTGTATGTAAATATTTTATTTTCCCTCATAGATGGCGAACTATTCAACTTAAAAGACATTAATATTTTTGCTGAGCTGATGCAGTATTGATAATTCACTCACATAACACAATGTCAGCATATACTGGAGCTGTTTTAATGTACTTGTAGGCAACAAGTCACACTTTTATGCATCACTTTAGCAGTAAAATGTTTCTTTACTTGCATAAACACATTATAATCATTATTCCTCTGCTTTAGTAGTACAAGAATGTCTCCTACTACATTCCTTCTTAACAGCTGATCCTTCTTGTATGAAATACAGCATTAAATTGACCCTGTCCATCTATGCTTTGAGGCTTTCTTTTCCATTATCAGATGTGTCCATGTCTTTCTGTACACCCTCTAACTCACTGCTCTCCTCATCCATCACCACAGTTTTCCATGAGTCCTCATGCAGCTTTTCGTTTCT
The DNA here is from genome assembly GCA_903798195.1 of Danio kyathit. Classification (NCBI taxonomy): domain Eukaryota; kingdom Metazoa; phylum Chordata; class Actinopteri; order Cypriniformes; family Danionidae; genus Danio; species Danio kyathit. The sequence goes on along the minus strand of LR812521.1, from coordinate 44,654,594 downwards.
TTCAGTTATTTGTGGTGATGGTGGGACTGTTGCCACCAGAGCAGGAGGAAGATGCTTGAACTCCTCCTCGTTTATATCAAAATCCTTCATTTTATGATCAAGCACCCACCACCGTCCCGCAAAGCCCACGTCCAGCACACGCTTGTGAAGCTCGGACCAGGGAACAGAGATGGCAGAGCATCGCGCTTCGTACAGGCTAGACTCTGCATCGTAGTCTGTGTAATAAGTCAAAGAGGCGATGCCCAGACTGGCATAGCGCAGCCTGCCCTCGTTTCGCAGCTTCACAAGGGTCTGGATGTGTCCATCTGAGGTGCCACTGCGTATCCATGGCGACAGGAGAGCCAGGCGGTTGGAGGTTTCCAGCAGGCGGGTCTCAAAGGAGGAATCATCAGGGTTGGTGTAACAGCAAGCGTACATTCCTCCCAGAACACCCAGGTAGACTGAAGCTTTGAGAGGTCGATCACGGGCCCCCACCACCGCCTCACGACAAGCCTCCTTATAGTCGGTTAAAAGACTGCGGAACCATACACCTGAAAACAGCGGAGAGACTTGATAATAAATGCACTTAAAATAAAGTCATTTATTAGAATTAAAACGATAATTCACACACAAAAATGAAAATTCTGTCTTTATTTAAATCACAAATAGTTTGTTTTTTCCAAACCCACTTAGTCTCTTTCTACTGTTGAACATAAAATTAAGATGTGTAGAATAATGCTGAAAAATCACTAGTGATTGACTTCCATGGTATTTTCCCCCGGCTATGAATATCAAAGGCTTCCAATTGCAACATTCTTCAAAATATCTTCTGTGTTCAACAATTTTTTGGGGGGTGGAGCTATATTTGACTAAATGCTACAAACAGAAATAAATTCTTATTGCTATACTGTAAATCTGACTGAATTATGTTAAAAACCATTACATAAGTTGCTACTGTGTTTATGTAGGTAAATGTTAACGTGTATACACTACCCAGAAATCAGAGAAATACAAGAAACCTACACTGGACTAGGGTATCTGAGCAGCTAATGGTAATATAAATCCTATCTTTAATACTCATTGCAGAAACGGGGAAAATGATAAGCATTTAGTCTTACCTGCGCGACCGTTTCTCAGTCTTTGCCACCGTGTGCCCTTGGTTGTCACTGTAACGTTAGCTGCTGTGGAGCACCATCTCTTCAGCAGCCACGAGGCGGCCATGTTAGCAAATGAACTCTCGTAAGTGTGACAGTTCAGAGTTCACGGTGAATGTGTCACAGGATGAGGTTTTCAGCCGAGAGTTTCCAAATCTCGATAAACGTAACAGTGGTGGATGATGAAACCGTTGAGCCAAAATGGCGAGTACACGTACCGTGAAATGTTATTGTTCCGGAGAGGAAACAAAATGTTCCTTTCCACGTTCCACCGTACAACATTTTGCCCCGTTTTGTCAGTAATAACAGATGTCAATTATAAGTCCATACAGACTAAGACATACACATTAATAGCAGTATACTAACGTTACAATACTAAATAAAAAAGATAAAGTATGTTTAATTAGACAGTACCGCAGTTTGCATAATTTCAATCACATTGAGAAAAAAAACACAATTCTAAGTTTTACAGCTGGTCACATATTCGAGCCACTGAACATGGTAATTTTAACACATTATACTCGTGTTGTTTTCAATTTCCATACAGGTAACAAAAGGTAAAGTCTAGATTGGATACGCGGCCGGCCGGAAGTGCGATATGCACATTAATATAACGGCATTTTTTTATGACACTGTATAACAATAATTAATATTTTTACAGTACTGTGACGGTTGGGTTTAGGGGTGGGGTGGGGGTAGGCGTTATAAAATACAATTTATTGGGTAATTTAATAGAAAAGATCAATAAAACTCGGTACAACAACTGTTTTTACGCTTCTATGACGGTTGAGTTTAGGGTTGGGGTTGGGGTAGACGTTAATAAAATACAATAAATCTGAAATTTCATAAATATCATAAATAATTCTCGTTAACTTCCGGCCGCAAAGGTATCCGATCTAGCAACAACCGTAACAAAAACATACAACTCTAGTTCCGGGTTTGTTCCTGTCACGTGATCTTGTTTTGACGCACCGGAACCCTGCAGGTGACGTGGAATAGGTTTGTTCCTGTCACGTGATCTTGTTTTGACGCACCGGAACCCTGCAGGTGACGTGGAATATGGGGACGATAACGCTAAATCCTTGTGTATTAAGACTGCATCAAATCTTTTCTATCTGTAATCTAATCGTTTACAGATATTTTTAATCCCACTTAGCCAAGGGGTGTTACGAAACAGCAGCCGAGCTGACGAAACGATTGTTTTTGTATTTCCTAGTTCGACACAAGCTGAATAATAGAAGTAGCAAGGAACACACTGCTGGATTATCAGCCAGGTGAGCGAGTTAGTCTAAATCTGTTCAGATTTCAGCGCTAACAGCTGTCGTGTGATAAATTATGTGTAATTTACAGTCGTTTTTCCCTCGAAGAGTATACTCGTATGATCTCCAGTCATGGCTAGTCCAGATGATTTAAAGTTTCAAGGTAAGGACTGTGTTCATTTGTATGTACCTTCTTGTTCCGCTGTCTCTGTTTTAATCTTGTTTTTCACGTGTTCAGAGTTTGAAGAAGCCGAAGATCTCCTGTCCTCAAATCCTGGAGCCTCAACCCTCAGCATCTCCAGCCCAAACCCAGCAGCAGCCCCATCTGGAGAGGTCAGACTCGACCTGTCCGACGATGAAGAGAATCAGCAGGAGAGTTCAGAGGTGACACGCCAAACAAAACGGCCACAGCATATCACAAGCAGCTAATTTAGTCACTCACTAGTGGTTTTTCCACATTGTTCAATGTTCTCCACAGTTGCTTGGAGGGGAAAAGAAAACTGGTGGGTTTTGGACGTTTGAATACTATCAGTCGTTCTTCAACGTTGATACAGTGCAGGTGTGTTTCTGTTCTCTTTACCTCTTCTACTGTGGTAAATATCTGGGTGTGTTCATTATGATATGGATCTAATTGACCCTAGTTTAAGTCCACTTATGATTCATTATAGTTACAAGTTACAATTCCAAAATGTATTATATTCTCCGTAATTGATTTTCTTTCTGCTGACAAAATGAGTAACATATAGTGGTTTCTATTAGAAAGCTGCACTGTGGTAATTTTTAATGTCTTTTTGTAAATATGCCCTGATATACAAACTAGCAACACTGAATAATCAAAAGAACTGAATGAATTCTGTAAATCATTGTAAATGTATTCTAGTCATGATAGTTTTTATCTGAAGAGTAAAACAAGATTTTATCTAATCTAGAAAATGAAACAACATATGAAGACATAATTTGCAAGAACAGATGTTCACAATTTTTAGAAATTACGTGTTTTTTGGGCAATTGTAACTTATCAATACTCAAAGTAAAATCATGATTTCTGAAAACTATTAAAAAGCTCCAGTTTTAGTCATTTCCATAAATCGTGTTTTTTGCAGCTGTACTCTTCAATGCACAATATAAAACATGATATCTGAATATTAATAAAAGTGGAGTTATCTGTTTTTGTTAATCAACTTCATATGCTAACCAGTTTTCCACCAAATAATAATGATGTAGGTCAAACTGACCCACGCTAAAATACAAAACTGCACTTGAAAATATAACATACTCTTAAAATCTAATTTTTTAATATATATTTAAGCAGATTACTAGCATTCTAAAGGGCAATCCTGATTTTTTTGTCATTTACCTACTTGTAGTTATCACTTTCAATTATGGACATCAACAGCTTGTGTCTTGTATATTATAGATAATATTATTATTATTATTATTGTAGGTGCTGGATAGGATAAAGGGCTCAGTTATGCCTTTGCCGGGACGGAATTTCATCAAACACCACATACGAAGCAACCCTGATCTATATGGTAATGGACCATATTTCTCAAATCTTCACAACATGCCCAAATTATAATTATTTTTTGTTATATATTTCACTGTATTTTTGCTTCAGTGGATTATTATACGACTTGCAGACACTTTTTGTTCCTTTTCTCTTTTCAGGTCCTTTCTGGATCTGTGTGACTCTAGTGTTCTCATTGGCCATCAGTGGGAACCTCTCCACATTTCTGAGTGAGATGGGAAATCCAGAGTATCACTACAGACCTCAATTTCACAGAGGTAAGATGCCTGTTGGAATGGGAAATGATAACTGTGTAGTAAAAGCAGATGTTTGTCCTTTGCATTTTTAAAGTCTCATAAATTTCAAAAACTTTCTTTGCTAAAATATTTGATTTTGTAAAAAAAAAAAAAAAAAAAAAAAATTGTATTTATATATTTATTTCAATAAATATACAAAGTACTGAAAGCCCAATTTAAATAATACATAAGTATGTAGGCTATTTGTAGGCTGGGAGTGGGACAAATATTCACCTGAGACCTAAATGACAATTCACTAATCTACGTGTAAAATATACTGTTTATAATTTAAAAAAAACTACAGGTAAATATTTTCATTTTGACATCAAAAGTAAATTTCAAATAGTAAATATGTAATATTTTGCCTTTCTGTTTAATTTTGTGTTTCTTTCTTTCATTAAAAAACAAAACACTGGTTGAGTTACCCTATATATATATATAATATAATGAATAAAAGTTTTTGACAGGATGCTTGTTTTTAAAGTCATATATGTTTAAAAGGTAAAACTGCGCTATTTGTGACTTGGTAGAATTTGTAAATTGTATTTTTAAACTACCTTTGTACACACACACACACACACACCCCTAACACCCTTTAATGAAAACATTCATTCATTTTCTTTCGGCTTAGTCCCTTTATTCATCAGGGGTCACTACAGTGGAATGAACCACCAACTTATCCAGCATGTTTTACACAGTGGATGCCCTTCCAGCTGCAACCCAGTACTGGGACACATCCATACACAACGGCCAATTTAATTTATTCAATTTACCTATAGAGCATGTCTTTAGACTATGGTGGAAACTGGAGCACCCAGAAATGCACATGAACACGGGGAGAACATGCAAACTCCACACTGAAATGCCAACTGACCCACCTGGGACTCAAACCAATGACCTTCTTGCTGCGAGGCGACAGTGCTTACCACTGAGCCATCGTGTCACCTTCATGAAAGCATATTCTTAAGATTATTCTTATCTTTTCTACATTGTACTATTTTGATTGTACTTGACAGTAAAGAGCTAATGTGTGGTCTTGTTAATGAGTTTTGCTTACCTCTCTGTTTTGATGGCGCCTAGGAGGGAAATCAACCTATAAATTACAAAGATGTTGAAGTCAGTGAATGTTAAACTGGTTTAAGATCATTTATTTTGACATTTAAAAAAAAAAAAAAATCTCACTACATCTTTAGCTACACATCATAGAAACAACTTGCCAGTCAGTGAATCTGCAAGTCAAAATCTGCTTTTAATCTGAACTCTTCTTGTTGTAGTCTCCATTGCAGCAGTCACTGTGTTCCTCTATGCCTGGCTGGTGCCGTTAGGAGTTTGGGGCTTCCTCACGTGGCGCCAAAGTGTCGAGAGACAGATCAACGGATACACATTTTTAGAGACCGTCTGTGTCTACGGCTACTCTCTGTTCATTTACATTCCTACCTCGGTAAGATTGAGAAAATCTTCAAAAGCACACAAACAATCAGACTTGTTGATTTTAGACGCAGTAAGTCATGCTCCATTTGTTTTTAGGTATTATGGACCATTCCTTTCAACTGGCTCCAGTGGTTGTTGATTGTGGTTGCAATGGTGATCTCTGGTTCGGTGTTGGTCATCACGTTCTGGCCGGCGGTTCGTGATGATACTAAACTAACGGCTTTCGCCACCGTGGCTGTTATCGTGGCACTTCACGCACTCCTGGCTGTCGGCTGTAAGGTGAGAGAAAATCTTTAGAGGAATATTTCAGGCCTGCTATGCCTTGGCTATAACTGCTATGCTGATAAACATCCCAGTCATTTTACTAGTCTTTGAGTAAATTCCTGTTATCTTGATGTGAATATGAAGTAAAATATATAGCTGGTTAGATATGAGTTGATAGATTGCACTTCTCACATTTAATTTAAAATGTTTTGATAGAAAAAACTTGCTATGCTTGCCATTCAAATGTTTGGGGTCAGTAATTTTATTATACTTTTTTAAACCCTCTGGTTACCTAGAAGTCAGAATCACACTTGTGCCCTTCCCAGTCAAAAGTGACCGAAGACCTGTAGCTTAACATTTTATTTTCAGGAAAATCATTTTAATTTATTTTTGTTTAATAATATTTTATCTCTTTTATTTAGCATTTTGAGGCGGTTTTTTTTTTTTTTTTAAATATATTTATCCAGTAATTAATATGCATTTTATCACTATTGAAAACAATGAGTATATTTATTTGTTTGAATTATTGCAGTATTTCTTGTTAGAATAGAGACTCTGCCACTCAAATCTAATTTTGTAAGGTCAGTTTAGCGCCATCTGCCTGTAAAGGTGTTAAATGAAATGCTTCAACCACTAGGATGCCTGTACAGCTCTCTACAAAGAAGCTTAATTGCAGTTCTTTTCAGACAATTTCATATTTTATTTGATGTAAAAGTTTAATAGAGGTTTAAAAAAATTATATTGATAGTTTTATATAGTTATATTAGTCACACTACACCATACATTTCCATTAATGTATTTACTAACATGAACAAACAGTACATTTACTTATTAATCTTTACTAACATTACTTATTGAAAATAAAGCTGTTCATTGCTAGTTTAAGTTAACTCACAGTGCATTAATGTATCAAACATAACTTTGGATTTTAATAAAGCATTAGTACATTTTGAATGATTAATAAAGGCTGTACAATTTTGATTTAGTTCATGTTTGTAAACACATTAACAGAACATTATTTTAAAGAGTTACCCCATAAGTTAATGTTACTATATTTACTAACATGAACTAATAATGAACAGTTTTCTACAGCAGTTATTAATCATTGTTTAACATTTTCTAATGCGTTTATTTACTAATGCTTGTTTAGTTTTTTTTTTTTTTTTGGAATCAGAGAGTGAAATTCAATACATTTTAAGACCTTTTTTAAGACTCTTTACACACATTTTAAGACCTTATAACCACTTTAGGTTTCAACTAGAAACACTGGCGAGATTTTATCTTACAGTGTATTTACTAAATGTTATTGTAAGAAACTAATCCAAAACATTATTCATATACTGAATAAAAATCTATTAAATCTAGCAAATTCAGCAGGTTGGCACCTATAGAAGTGCAGAAATAATGGTTTTGCCTTGGTTACTGCAGTAAACAAAGCAGCATGATGTCAAATCTAGTAGGATTTCATTGATTTCATAAACTACACAGCATCCTGATATTCACAGATGTAATTCAGGCAAACTTTAGCGTACAATCATACATTGCATAATCATATAAAATGTAATACTTTGGAAAATAGTATTTAAGACTTTAATACTTACTAAGGGCCTTAAAATTTTACATTGATTTATCAACTTTTAATACTTTAAGACCCCGCAGACACCCTGTAAATACATCAACTAATGGAAACTTATTAGAAAGTTACATTATATATTAAAAGAGGATGGAAAGCTGTTATGTGATAAAAACAAAATATTCTATTTTAAATAAATGCTGTTAGTTTGAACTTTCTATTCACCAAAGGATTGAAAGGAAATCAATCATCAGTTTTCATCAAACTGTTCAAATCCTATTAGAATGATTTCTGAAAGATCACATGACATTATTAATCATAAAATTAATCATATTTTTTTTAAATGAAAAAACATTTTAAGGTAGTTAAACAGTCATGTATAACCATTCCAGTATTACTTTAGTGTGCACTGTAGAAAAAACATTAAAATTAGGGATGCATGATATTATTGGGGTGGCCCGGTGGTGCAGTGGGAAGTGCTGTCGCTTCACAGCAAGAAGGTCACTAGTTCGAGGCCTGGCTGGGTCAGTTGGCATTTCTGTGTGGAGTTTGCATGTTCTCCCAGTGTTCACGTGGGTTTCCCCCACAGTCCAAAGACATGCGCTATAGGTGAATTGAATAAGCTAAATTGGCCGTAGTGTGTGTGTGTGAATGAGTGTATGGATGTTTCCCAGTACTGGAAGGGCATCTGCTGTGTAAAACATATGCTGGATAAGTTGGCAATTCATTCCACTGTGGCGACACCTGATTAATAAAGGGACTAAGCTAAAGAAAATGAATGATATTATTGGAATGCTCAAACACACACTATCAGTATGGGCATCTGCTATCAGTCAAAAGGGGCTTAAAAATATCTGCTTACTGGATATTACAAGAATCCACTATCATGCATCCCTAAATAAAAATATTACCAACCACAAAGTTGAAATCTGAATTTGATCCTGTGAGATTGAAAAGCATAATCTTCTAGATATGTACAGGAGTTTTTTTTTTGTGTGTGTGTGATACACTTACACTAAATCCACTGAAGACATCTCCACTCTCGTTTCAGCTCTACTTCTTCCACACGGCAGAGGACACCCGATCTCCACACCCCGGACAGCATATTACTCCAGCCTCAAATCACACAACAGCACTTAAAACTTAGTGACGAACTACAGGACAACAGATAAGTCTTTACATTCAAAGGACATTAAAAAAAGTGTTGTAGCTGAGCGATGACACATCCATTCCCAGCAAACAGCCCGAAAGTGTTAACTAACCCAGCAGAAGAAATAACCACCCTCAGATCACAAGTTAAAAACACAGTAATGCTTTACTGTTGACTTCAGTTTGTGACCTGCCTGATTTTATCTTGTGTTATGGTCGCTTATGTTCATTACCTTTAATTTAATGGGATAGTTTTGAGTTTGTCATTCAATATTGGGTAATTTAAGAGTGATCATGCATTACTGTGAATTGGTTTGAGGTTTGCCTTACAACCCTTGACGGCTTCCTTTTCTTTCAAGTCTGTTGTTTTCCCACATTGATGTAATTTAAGAGAGAAAACACCAGTGTGAAATATTTAATTTTGCTTTCCTTGACAGCTTTTTTTTGCTTGATGACACTCGATTAAAATCTCTCCTGTCAGGATAAATCTTGTCTGGCTTGAATGAGGAGCACTACAAATTACAAATTACATTACACGGGAAACTGTTTCTCAACCATGTTCCTGGAGGACCACCAACACTGCATGCTTTGGATGTCTCCTTTGTCTGTCACACTCATTACAGGTCTTTTAGGCTCTGCAAATGGAGTCTGTGAGCTGATGATCTGAATCAGGTGTGTAAAGAGACATGGAAAATGTGTTGGTGGTCCTCCAGGAACATGGTTGAGAAACACTGACATGGAAGACATCATTTGCTCACCTTCTCATTCCAAACCTTTATGAATTTCACAGGAAAAAGAAACACTATTATTTTTCATTTGTAGAAGTTGGTGCGTATTGATGTATGGAAAACTCTTGAGACATTTTACAAAATATCTTTTTTTATATTTCACAGAAGAAACTCGTTTCCTTTTCTTTTTTAAGGTCATGAAAGTGAGTAAATGACAGCATTTTTCGTGTTTGAGAAGAATTTTACTTTTCAAAAGTATTTAAAGGACGTCTTTCCCAACAATCCTATATTATCATTCTAAAATCTTTGTCTGGTTTCCTCCACCAGTCTAGTTTTTTGTTTGTTGCATCCAATAAAATGTGGATAGTGACTAATGGCTGACAGGTAAAATGCCAAAAAAGCACCTTAAAAGGAATCCCTATGACTAAATAAAATAAGATGATACAGCGGCTTTGTACAGAAACAGACAAAAGTCACAAGCGAAACTGCACTTCCTAATCTGTGGAAAAGTCATAACGTTTCCTTTTAGGTTTTATAAAAGATGTCATGTGGGTGCACGCAATGTTCCATGCGTTATCAAAATGGCTAAAATGAACTAATAATAAGGATGCTCTGATCAGGCTTTTTGCAGCCAATACAGAGTACCGATCCTTTGTCATGGTGATCGGCCGATACAGAGTACTGATTCTGATGCTTCAAGCTTTATAATGCATTTTCCCTCTATCTATGATCTCGCCTTCTCTAAGAGAATAAATTAAGGATGCTGAATATAATCCCTTAAACACGTCTCTTATAACCCTTTAGTGTGGACATGCCATGGCCAGAAGCAGCTTTACAGAAAAGAATAGAACACGGATATAAAAATTCCTCTGCGTGTAAACTCCCCAACAAACCACCTGCGATTGGTTCATGAGATCAGCCAGACTGGCGAGTACCGATCGAGTCATTAAATGTGATAATCGGCCGATACCAATCTTCAGCCGATGGATAGAAGCATCCCTAACTAGTAATAATGAATATTTTTGCAGCTTATCTTGGTAAATGTTGATTTCTACATGCAATATTCACCTTATTCTTCATGTACGAGTGGGCACAGCCATTTTAATCTTTTTGGCTCAAGACTTCAGGTCTCATTCTCTTCCATTCATTTTTAGAGGTTAAAAACAGCTCGTTCTGCTGCTTGATGTTGCAAAGTGATATTTTCTTATTATATGATTCTGCTTTGTCTGTAGAGCAAGTAGTTTGACCGTTTTTTGCAGTTATCCCTAGTCATTTCTCTCATAGGCAACTGAATCGGAAGTTATAAAACAAAAATCGCGAAACGATCGCACTTCCGCACTGAAGAATAAGGTCAATAGCACTTCAAGATGTGTAGTACTAATATTAATATATTACATACAAATGAATAATAGTATAACCTGGCATTACCTTAATAAAAGGCTTAGAAAATGATTCATTCGTAATGCCAAACTAATATAAACAATCTGAACATCAATATAACGCATTACTGTTTTTGTAAGATTCTTAATCATCTATAACACATCCAGAAAGTGTGACTTTCCTGCTTTGTGTGTGCAGTCGTCAAAAAACAAAACAGATGCTACTATAAGTAGCCACTCGCTTGGACTTCTCCATCAACATTTAATATGCTCCTTTTTTTGTCTGTTGCTTTTTTTGTGAAAGAAAACAAAAACAAAACAAAACGTTAACTCTACAAACTAGCAGACAAGGTTGTTTTTCCATCTCATGATCCTTGCTAAATCAAACCAAATGAACCCCAAAACAAAACCAAAAAAAAAAGTGACTGAAAGCGGTGCATACGACTTCAGAGTCTTGGATGGGGCAATGGTCAAATCCCCGGTGAAGGAGAGAAAGGAGGAAAGCTGGAGCTGCTCAGGTGTCACTTCATCTCCTCCTTTCCTCTACGAGTCTCACAACACACAGAAGTTCAGATAAGGGTTCATTGGGGGGGTGTAAACTAGGATACTGCAATTCCCAAACAGTTGTCCTGCTGCTGTGGTCAGTGTGTGTGTGTCCACAGACCTCACTGTTTTTTTTTTTTTTTTTTTTAATCATTCATGCATCGACCTTCCTTCCTCCCCCCCAGTGCTGACTGTCCATCCCAGCATCCACCCTCCTTCCCTGGCTGGTAGTGAAGGGTTTGGTGCTGGTCTTTGTATTCCTAAACCATTTGTGTCCATATAATTGTCAGCGAATCTGCCAAATGATAAAGTCAGATTTGCGTGGTGTTGGAGTCTCGATTAAACCATGCTCAGAATTCACCTCGGGGAACACCAAGCGACACACGTCAACTGCACTACATTGAAACACACAGTCAGAAATGGAATGGAAAGAAAGACGATCTCTATCTACGCTATGGTTGTCTACAGGCAGGATCCAGCGGTACTGCGCTAGTAGGTGTAATGAAGTCTGCGAGCATCTACAGCACGTGTCCGTCTCTTTCTCGAGAGGTCTGGACGAACATTTAGGTGAATTCAAGATGGCCGCCGAAAGCCCATGCTGAGAGAAGTTGATATGCGACGGCCTGTCCATGGAAACGTTAAAAAGCCAACGGTGAAGTGAAGGTTCGATGAAGATCCTCGAAACTCAAATTCATATTAAGAGTCAATGATGGAGTTTGTGAGGCTAAAAAAGTGGGAGTTCATGAAGGGGGGAACGTGCACACTTGTAAAGCATTTATTTAAAAAGAAAAGAAAAAACAAAAGTGTCCCATCGTTAGCGTTCTGACCGAGTCCTTTGAGTTGAGTCTTGAGTCTCTGGTTTGTGCTTTTTCAGCATGCTTACAGACAAGTGCTGCCTCCTAGTGGCTGGTTGTGGAGCAGGCGCTGCATGTGGCTTTGGAGGAGGGGGATTTTGGAGTAACAGTGACACCTCAGGCACGTTGAACTGGCCAAATGCCTGCGCACGCTAACATTATAGGGCCGCGGGACGGATATGTAAGAATAAAACGCCAGTGAAAGAAATTTTAGAATATATACATATAAGTATACATGTATATCTATATATATATGTATGTAGAGACAGAGAGAGAGTATAAAGTGATGGTCAGAGACTGGTGCACTGGTTTTGGTTTTCTGAATTTGGCTGTTGGTTTGCAGGGGAGTAAAGGGGACGTTTGGAGAATCGGACATGCAGAGGCTGTCCCCTCAGCCTTAGCTCCCGTAGTGCATGGTGTTGCTGGGGATGGCCATAGGAGATGCCATGGAGATCGCAGGGCCGCCCATGGTGAACTGGTTGGTGACGGGGTAATGAAGACTGGCGCTGCTTGGACCCTGCTGCGCAGTTGTGGCCCCTGAGAAGAAAAATGCAACATTATAACCATTGTATCTCAGAACATTTAATGATCAAGGCTTTAAAGTGCTCACATTGTGCCATCTTAAAAACTTTATAGTGATGGGAAGTTCGGATAATTTTACTGACTTGGACCTTTGAGATGAACAAATCTTTCTTTTTTTTTCCAGAGTCATTTCGTTCAATTTGCCTAAAATATTATTAAAATGTTACGAGTTGCTTTCAAACTCATCTACAGCTAGCCCAAATGTTGAGCACACTACAAACAAGTCCTAACTAGAATGCTACATGAAAGAGAAAATAAGCGTTTATTGTTTATCTGGTCTTTTGTCCATGATCATGTCAGCTCGCCTCTTCTGACAGCTCTTCAAATTTAAGTCATTCGTTCACGTCACACAGACAGTCCCATGATATATGCTTAACCAATGCACACAGTCTGAGCTGAAAGGAGCCATGATTAGTTCACCTTTCAAGTCTCTGGTTTTTGAGTCGTTCATCATGTGACAGCATTTAAAGCATAGGTCTCAAACTCAATTCCTGGAGGGCCGCAGCTCTGCACGGTTTTGCTCCAATCCTAATCAAACACAGCTGATCCAAATAATCGAGGTGTTCAAAAGAGTCTAGAACACCTTGATTAGTGGCATCAGCTGTGTTTGATCAAGGTTTGGAGCAAAACTGTGTAGAGCTGCGGCCCTCCAGGAATTGAGTTTGAGACCTATGATGTAAAGAGAGATGACTTAAATGATGAACTCGAGAGATGAACGGATCAAATCTTTTTCAAATCTAAATGCATATGACTGGCGTCTGTCTTTCACGTGATGAACAAATGACTCAGACTTGAAAAATGAACTAATCTTCTACTCCTCCTTCACAAATGTGCGCATGAACATGACTCATCGTTCTCGAGTCTTACAAAAGATTCGTTCAAAATGAACGGATCGTTCAAGAACAACGCTTCACTAGTAATTCAGTTTCAGAGGTCTCCTACAATAGTTTTCTGGGTTCCCATTGTTTGTAAGAAACCATTTACCAGGAGATTATGAAGCAATTCCTGACCACTACCACCTGCAGCATATGTAGCAGTGATACAGGTAATAAGTAGGACTGCACGATATTTGAAAAATGTAACATTGCAATCATTTTTAATTCTGTGATCTATATTGGGTTATAAATACAATTTTACTAGATAAGTTGAATAACTTTGAATATTTTATTTTATTTTAGATTGATTGGGATGATTCTGTAGGGGAGTGCATCTGCATAACATTATAAACAATCTACAAGCATAGAGAAATTCAATAAAGAAAAAGATACAAATTTAAACATTTGTATTTATAAATAATGAAGCGGTTTATTGTTTTCCGAGCAGTCGAACTGTATTTTCAGGTATACAGTAATTGAATAATCTAATGTAAAATAATACTGCATAGTCTTCTATTTATAAACAATTCAATAAAATGAATCGTTATTTTGTCAAAGGCACAAACGGTACAATTATTAAAGCCTGAATGCTTTTTAAACTCTCAAAGTCACAGGCCTCAAAAAACACTTGTGAAATAATAAATTATAATTCAGACTCAACATTGCATATATTCATGACGTGTCTATTGCAAATGATCACACTGTGATATCGATGCTGAAACCATATATTGTGCAGCCCTACAACAGCCCCTAAAGTTGATGATGTGGAGCAAAACATGTTAAAAGCACTACATAAATACATTCATTCATATTAAAATTAAACAATTGACATTATTTCCACTTCTTGTTTTACTTGTAAAAAAGCTTACTTGTATGACATAGTTGATCAGAGTCTCCCATTATGTTTAATATGACATGATGGTGAGTAAATCATACATTTATGAGTGATGTACATTTTCAGAAATAGACACTCACCCTGGACGATTCCGGTGCTCATTATAGAGCCCATTCTGGAGTGAGTGTGGTTCACGATCCCCGTGTTCACTGGAGAGGATCGAACACAAACAAACCCCTCTTCAATTTACACATCGACATAACGTCATATACATCAAACACCTTAATACTTGAGGAGACTGAAACAGAATCTTAAACTAAAGCTTTTAGAATAGATATTAAAGGGGTCATGATGTCACATATTTATTTTTAATTCCACTAGGTCCAATTATAAATGCCATTTTCTGATCATCCAACAGTGGTCAGTGAATACTGCACATGGACTATATCAAATGCCTTCCAACAACGAAATTCAAAAAGCTTTATAGCTTAGCTTTAAAATGGATTTTAAATGTTTTGATTATGCAAGTAACCGAAAGGTTTCATAATAACTGTAAAAAAAAAAATCTAAAATATCAACAGGGTTCCCACTGCAAGCCAAATGTCAAATTCCCTGACTTTCACGGACTAAAAAGCTGAATTTTCATGACCTATTATGAATAGAAAAAAACAGGCAGCTGTTGTGTGGGCAGTCCCTCCAGAATTGTGATTCTGTGAGTTAGCCATTTTTTAAAATGTCGCAAATTTTGGGCAACCAGGACACGGATCAGTTTTATATTAAATAGCATATTCACATATAGAAAGTGCTCATCTAGTGTGTGATCTCTTGAGCTGTCGTAGACACGGTACAGTAGGGCTGAGCAATATGCCAAAAATTCAATATTATTTTCCATATTGAATGATAACGATATATATTTCAATGCAAATTGTTAAAGCTTTTAGATTTAAGAGTACCTTAACAATGACTGAAGCCACAAAAATTACAGAGTGCATTAAGTGGTATAACATTTTTGACAAATTTTCGCTGGCTAAAAATTCGGGATATCTGTAATATCAACACACTTTTAGATTCCCATTGTTGTACATTTCTGCTGTGTGATTGGCTCTTAGATCAATACAGAGTAAAAAAGTCCAGAGCCTATCATTGTTATTGACAAATTATCACGATTCAATATGATATCGTTTATCGACCCAGCCCTACAGGACGGTACAGCATGGCACTGCACTTCTGCACTTAAGTGTGACGTGTTTCACATCATGTTGTATTATTGGAATGCACATTCAGCCACAACAAAAACAAAACATAACTTCCATACATTTATGCTACAATAAGAAGAAAATTTCCACAGGGGTCTGGATGCAGAGTTGGTGCAGTGCAATCTGAGCTGCATCCAATGCTTTTTTAATGGGGTCACCTAACCCAACCCGTCACAGGGATGTCACTCGCTCCATTTAAGTGCATGGTGTCTGACTTTGCATCGCTGAGTGATGCAATCTCAGCTTGCATCATAAAGGCTGCATCCAGATACTATTGAAAATTTCCCCCACAAAATCCAGGAAGAAATGATTGAGCACTGCACAGTCAAAAACAGTCCAGGTACAGCCTGATGAATGCATTTGATTGCTGATAGCCAAGTAAAAAAAAAAAATAAAACGGCAGTGAAAAATAGCCTAACCGTAACAACAGGCAAAACCATGTGAAACAACGCATAAAACATGGTACAGAAACAGGAAGTATAAATAAAAAACAAAAATCCCTGATATTCCATGACTTGAACAAAAATATATAAAATTCCCTGACTTTCAATGTCTAGAAACATGATCTTTTAAAATTTGATGATATTCCAGAAATTTCCTGACTCGTGGAAACCCTGAATTGAAATGGGATCCTTCACGATGTGGCCCCTTTAATATTGCATGTCATTTCTTTAAAACTTCAGTTGGGATCTTAGAGGGATAGAAAGTATCATGTGTATTTGTGAGCGTGTGTGTAAATATCCATACGTGCATGCGTGTCTGTACCAAGGGGGATGAGATTGTTGTGGGACACTGTTGTCCCACTGCCACCAATGACAGTGCTGAGGTCATAGGCTGTAGGCATCCCTGAAACACACAGAGAGAAAGAAACATCTGAGTCACATCACTACAGTCAGGGTTCATTTTTCCCTTTACTTTCAGGTAAATATTCATGACCTAATGTTTCATGTAAAGTCTCTGTATACAAGGTAAATAGTAAATAGTAATTTCACGTGCAATTTTATCACAGCATTTCATACAATACGTGACAATAGATGTAGCCTATACTTATTTTTATATCTATGCAAAATGTATAATAGATACTTTTATCTATTAGTGATGTAAGCATTGTGTGAGAGCATGTGATTGGCCAAGGAGTAGCTATACCATTAATTGTAATTTCTACACACAATATTCAAATAATGATAAAAATTACTGATAACAAATAATAAAACTATTAACAAAAAAACAAAAAACAAATAAAACACGACAAATACTTCATAACATTAATAATAAAGGCTTAAATCAATTTTAATCATAAGTAAACATTAGAAGGAGGCTAAATACTATATGCATCTATTTTCAGAAAATAAATGTTTCACACTTGGCAAACCAAAACACAAGGTATTACGAGAACTCAATTCTGACTCTAGCTATTTTAGTTTTACATACCATTTTTAAATAAATAGATTAACTAGCTCATGCTGATATTAATATGATTAACAAACGGCGTCACTTCACTACTTAAGCAATAATAACTTTCAGAAAAGAAATGTAAGCTACCAATCCAAAATACCAATCTATGGTAAACTGAAGAATACTGTGGGCTCCACTAGATGGGGCCACTCGCTAGTGCTGCACATTAACCCACATGCAAGAATAATACTTGAAAACTGAAGATTTGGCATTATTTTGTAAACCCTTTATTTCAACTTGACCTATAAAGTATAAGTTAGTGTATATAGCAAAAACCCTGACAAATATCTTCTCTTGCAAAATTGAGCTTACGTTAAAGTGAAACCAAAAGCCAGCGATTTCAATAGGTTACATATTAAACATTTATGATAATACACTCTCTGTTCCGATAAATTTGCAGAAGGCAGTTTCTATAAATAAGGAGACAGTCCTCAAGTACATAAATATGAGCGCATGCATTCACCACATACAAACTATAGCTGATATCTTGCCGTTTGTGAGAACATATTTAAAAAATGCTTGTGACTACACAAGACTTAAAAGAACAGTACAAATTCAACAGTATCTTGCCTTCGCGATTGTTTCTGAGCACAGCACACAACATATTCCCTGACTTTAGTTGAATGAATTTTCTTTTTAGCTCACGAAGACAAAGTCACGTTAAGAGACGGACCGCACAATTATATATAAAATGTAACTATTAAGACCAATTAAAATATATACAAGTATACAGATATTTGGTAAACAAATTTCCATGACTTTTCCAAAACTTTGTGGGTTTGTCTTTCAAAATTTTTTACAGGCCTGAAAAATGCCATGTCAAAATTCCATGACTTTTCCAGGTTTTCCCATGAGGGGAATACATTAATAATTTTGTAAGAAGCGTCCAGGTGCTGTACCTGACACAGCCATGCCTTGGCTCATGCTGTATGTTCCCCCAGTGTTCCACATGTTCTCTGAGGGAGAGCTATAATGTGAACCTGGAGGAGGGGCAGGTGTTGTGCCCGTGTACCTGTGAAACACAACACAGAATAAGGGAATTATGGTCAACTAACTTAGAGCCATGGAAAAACAAATGTTTTTTTATATTAATGAAATATGAATATTTCAATTTTCCCCCAAAATGTACAAGACAACATTCCTTGTTTTCGTTTAGGTTAAAATGAAACTAAACTAAAAAATATAAATAATAAAAACTATACAGACATTTTAACAAAAAAAATGGACCAAAAATTACCACAACTTTAATACATAGAAAACAGAAACTAGAAAAATAAAATCCATCTCAAAATATTAATTAAAACTCCAGGATCTTTTACACTGTTCTGGGCTCTGCTTCTAACCCCAGATGAAGGAATAGAAAAATCCACTACTTTTGCACAATAACACCACACTAAAGAGCCAAGCAAGTGTAGTGTGATATTATGTGATGTTAGAATCTTACAGCCAATCGTGTGCCTTATTTTTACACACTTTGGACAGTCATGGAAATAGTGCTTTGTACAAACAATTCTGTAAATTGACGGATTATATGTAAATAGGCTGCATGCTGTGCTCATCAAATCAATAGCCAGGTTTCACATAACTTTGTTTCGTTATTGACAAAATTAATGTATGAGAAATAACACGTGAAGCTCGCCATCTTCAACCTTTGCCCATCCGATCTTTTCCTAATAAACAGGGATGCATGATGACATCAAGACTGACTAAAGGTAATTGGGAGTAATTGCATATGTATAGCAGCGGTTTCAATCCATTATTTAGTTTATGTTGAAAATTACTCCCAAACCCCCTACTTCTACCCCTCCTACTCCTCCTCCTCAAAAAAAAAAAAAAAAAAAAAAAAAAAAAAAAACCACAACAGCAGCAACAACAACAATCCAATATTTAGACAGTTAGTCTTGCGTAGCCAGACCTCAGAAGCTCTGAGAACTTTAGCCACTTTAATGGTCAAGGAATACCTACTATGTTACTTGACTGACAGGTTAACCAACCAATCACATTTTGTGTCATGCAATGTTTGTGGGTGTGGAAAGTCCTCAAGATAACAGCCTGTCAAGCAACTGCACATCACTCTTTCACAAACGTCTTTAAATGTTTACAACAATGATGCATCAATATCCCTAATGATCTGTCAGCAAAAGATATAGGAAATCAGTAAGGCTTTGTTCTGAGATTTGTTCATTATTTTAGTGACACATTTCTTCATAAAGAGAAGACCGATGAAGTGAAAGTTTTGTTCGTGAGTATCCAAAAGTGAAAAAAGCTACTCTTTTGAACGATGTCTTTCTCTTATCTTTATCACCAAAATGACAGAAAATCTGAAGGATTTCACTGCCATTAGAAAAAAAGACAATAAGCATACCTGCGCGTTTGTCGACATCACGGGTTGAAGCTTTTTTTGCTGTCAGTATTGCATTTAATAATCCAGCGTTTAAGTCCAATTGATAAATGCTCATCACCACAAAGTTATCCTCACAGTAACAGATAGGTGTGCAGGCAATAAATCGCTGATTCATCAATGTCTCCGAAAGTTAAACATTTAATGAGCACTGTCCTCAATATAAACATCACAGTTTTTTTATCCACTCAGACTTGTTTTCATGCAGGCTAATTAAGATTGCTGCACACTTGACTCCCAGAAAGACTGTATAATTAAACCAATCAGAGAACAACTGAGGGTCTGCTAAAGTGTTTCCAGAAAGGTGTGCCATATGCATCAGACATTTAGCAAAAAGGTTCGTGGGTGGTGCTTGATGTGATGTCTGAGACGGATTACTGATCTAATTTGGTTCAAAGGAACAACACTTATGCTATGTCTACTGAAATTCTTTGAAACATCTTGCAGTACAGGTTTACAGTGTTGCTGAATGGGACACACCTGCCTATTCTTCCCTTACTGAAGGCTACAGTGATTATATTAAATTGCAAAAGGTGGACATCTGTTGTTCTCCAGGCCCTTGTTGATGACAGGTGCAGAATAGAAGACGTTTGCATTGAATGTGCACATGATGCACTGGTGTTTGCAGCTTGGCATCTGCACAGGTGAGTCTACCATTCAATATGCTCCTGAAAATGTGTTGTGACACCATGTATGCGTGAAAGAGTTTCCAGAGTAGTTTTTGCAATGTTTAAAGTATCGATACAGAATTTATGAAGCAAAGTTAATATATATATAGTGACATTTTCCTAATATAATCAATAATTAGCACTTAAGCTTTATTGTAAGAAACAATTATCCATTAAAACCTTCAGCAAAAGATCCCTTGCATGGCAACCTGGCTTATATCACTAATACTACAAATGTGCATATTAAAGATGTTATTTTAGGAATATACAGTGTGAAACATCAGCATTCTTATACTAAGATCCAAGATTAATTGTTAACCCTATCTGATTTATGAAATATGTAAAACCAGAGGCGATACAACCTATGATTCGGTTTATCATTATCTAGCTCTATTATTATGTGAAAAGCCCTTATAATATTATGTCAAAGAAACTAAAACAACACTGGTAGGCAGCATGCCTTCTGCATTGTTTAATAGGTTTCCAAAGGAATGCATTCACTCACCGGAAGAAAGGGTTCTTGAGATCAAGTAGATTACTGGATTTGGAGCCTGTCTGATCCACTTGAGCAACAATACTAATATCGTAGCTTTGTCTGAGAGAGGAAATGGAAACAAATGAGTCTGTTAACCACAAGAAACACAAAAGCAAGGAGGTTTAACCAGAGCATCTGAAAGGTTTTACAAATCAAATCTAAGTTTTTTAAAACCCTTTTTAACATCTACAAAACCATTTAAATATTTTCACAAATTAAATCAATATCATTAGAATAATATCTATAGTAGCATTCTAAATACTTAACGGTCTATAAACAAAACTCAGCACATGATCCCTTTTGCTCTCAAAATGCAATTTAATAAAGATACAAAGTTTTTAGCAAAAGGTCTTCATCAGGCAAACACGCAAAGACCTTTAGGACAAAACATTGCATTTTAAAATAATTTTCTTCCTTTTTTTTTCAGCGCAGCACTGGCGGAGTGCCAGTTATTTTAATGAAAGTTCAGCGTTTCTTTTGATGAAACACCTGCTTCAGGTTTTTTGAATGTGTGCATATTATACTTGTATTATTAGCATCCTAAACCATAACATGACTTGAAATCAAGATTAAACAACATTTTATACATCAACATTTTATAGTTGACATTTTTGCATTGGTTCAAAACAAGTGTGCAGCACATGTCCAGAAAAGTAAAGCAAAACATGTTATTTGTGTCCCCAAATTACAGATTCATTAATATGACAATATGTCATATAAGATAAAAATCAAGACAGGCCAAAATTTATTGAAACTGAATTCGAGAGCATGTTAACTCTGTACATTGTGTGTCCTCACCTCTTGTTGGCGATTAAAAGTGCAGTGCCTGACATTGTGTCCCCTGCCTTGGCAAAGAGAGGTGACTGCAGCAGACAGCGCACCTGGTACCAGTGAGTGAGGGGCTCTGTGGGCGCCGTCGAGAGCCACACAGTCATCCTAAACACACAAAACAAGAGCAAACCTGTTACAAATTATAAAACAGTACATCTGCTCCCTCACATCCAAATAGTGAAATTGATTTATAATGCAAAGTTTTCATGAATGTTTAGATTTCTACATGGCAATTCTTTACAGAGTTATCTTAAAACACTGTTACAACCAAAAAAGTTGCAATAGTTAAAAGTTACATAGAGTACAACAGAAGTATAACATTTGAAATTAACTGTGATCTTTTTTTATTATGCATCTGTTACTGTTTTGCTCTAAAATCTAACAAATACAAACAATTCAAAACAATAATAATAATTACTGTAATGATAGAAAGGTTTAAAACTGGTAGCCACCTTTTGACTATTTCAATATGAAAATCTAAATTGTGACATGCACCAATGTGATCATGTTTTTCTTTTAAGAATGCAAATCTGAATCTGAACAACAGTAAATTAATCAATGACCACGTTTACATGGACATCAGTAATTGAATTATTTGCCTTAATCTAATTAAGACAATAATATGATTAAGGTGTTTACATGTTTTACATGTTATAGCACATAATTCAATTAACATCATTGCGTCTATGACCTGCTGAAAGAGTGTTGTTTTAATGGTTTTAAATTTCATACCGCATGCTGAATGGGAGAAAAACAAACCTCCGCATTTTGCGGTGTATGTGGATGTGGCCTGCACTGACTTGGTAGGTGCAAAGAGTAGTGTAAAACAGTCGTGTGTGTGGACTATCCTGTCGCAAAACGCAGCGAAAAGTCCTACATGATGGTAATAGTTTGATTAAGGTGTTTACATGTCTGTACTACATTTCAATAATGCGACTAAGATCGGCATACTCCACATGTCTCAATTTGATTTCTCTTTAGTTCGATTATGACCTTAATCTAAAAAATTTATAAAAAAAAAAGAAGAAAAAAAAAAGCTGTTTACATTAAAAATTGTAAATTGCTGTTTACATGGTAGACTCTTAATCAGAGTATTGTCTTAATCGTATTAAAATCGGATTATTGGTGTCCATGTAAACGTACTCAATGATTACACACAAAAAAACTATTTAACTTTGTTTTCATATTTCATTCCAATTATTTATTATCATAATCAATGTTGTTGTAATAACAATAAGACACTACTTTTATAACTATAAACAAAGAATACAATACTCAAAATGTAGACTATACAAATACATAAAAATAAAAAATAAAACTTGAAATTGTTTCACATTATGACTACTCTGGATATAATGGGGAATTTTTTTTTTAATTATTATAATACCTGTTATTTTTATTGTATTATTTACATTACACACATTTTTTGGTAAAGTTTGTTTGTTTCTTTCAGAAAAGACTTAAGTGTGAAAACATCACTAATGGCCCGTTTCCACTAAGTGGTACGGTACAGGTCACCAGGCTCGCATTTCCACTGAGAAAATGGTACCAATGTACCAGCATACATTTAGTCCTTATTTGGGTTCAAAAACAACATGCAACATGGCCCACAGTCAAGTGCAAACCTCTCATCTGTATCTTTAATCTTCACCAGCACATGTAGCCTCTGTTAGAAAGTAATTTCATCATTCCGAGTTCATAATAGTCTAAAAGGTGATGATAGTTAAACATGACAGTTTGTTCATGTTTTAGGTTGCTGAAACAATCATTTGCTCCTTTGTTTTTTTTGCCCGTCACTCTGTCGTTTGTCCGTTTATGAAACGATCGGATGTCAGAAGCACTTCAATAATCCTGCGCACATCATTTCCATGTGAAGTAGTTCGTTATTTCAAATATAGACACGCAGCGAGCACACAAGAGCACTCTGGAGAAAGTGAAACCGCTCACGCTTTTAGACGCCCTCATAAAATAAAAACAACAACAGGACACGGCAGATTTAGTTCTTCTTGGCTTTGTGGCTGTTCATCAAGATGATGACGACAAGGTTTGTTTGAGCTCGGGTCAACCATGGCTCGTTATTATATGTATATAGTATTATGATGTAATGTCTCGGCTGTGTATTTAAAAGTGGCGCTTCCTGTGTTTTTATTCTCCTAGCTTGTGCAGGAGCTAGTGACGTATCTCTGTAAACCAATAACATTCGGCTGCACGTCTTCGCTTTTTGGTACCCTTTTGTTGTGCTAGGTACACTTTGGAAAGGGTAACCGAAAGCGGTATGGTTCCACTTTTTGGTACCTTTTTACAGTGGAAACGGCCATAAAAGCACACCGAACCAAACCATACCGTACCTTAGCACTCAGTGGAAACGGGTTATAATATTAGGTTTGTAACTTACACTGATCCTATGAATGCAACATCAAACCAGAACGCCAGCCCATGCACAAGCCCTGAATGCATCATGTGGAATTTGAAGGGAATTTCTATCCTGGGAAGAACAAGAACAACATATTTTTTTAAAAAGTGACAAGCTTACTGAAAAAAGTGACCAAGTATCTGTTATACTGTACGTCTTAAAAAGGCTGCAAGGGAAATCAGATTTTGGGTGTAACCGTACTTGTAAAGATCCTCTTCTTTAGTTTCTAAAAAGTTGACTGTGTATTTGACAGATTTGGCCATCAGGATCCTGATATCAAAAGTGTCCTGAAAGAAATCAGAGGATAAATGAGAGCAGGCAGAATAACCTTCAGTCCTGAATCCAGATCAGGAAGTGGGTCAAATCAAACACAACGACGCTCTGTGAGGCCTCATGTCAAGGGCTGAGCCACAGTAAAGCAGACTCAGTCCTAGCTCAGAGGGCTCTCCTGCCTCTGGCTGAACTCTGAAAGACGCTACAACAGCGCCATCTAGAGCCAGACCACGGCAGGTCACTGTCCCAGCAGTGTAACACCGTTACAGGCACTGCAAATGCCTGAACAGCTGACTAATGCTGGGCACACAGAACACAAACAGACTGCAAACTACAACTGGGAAATATTGAAATAAAAACTGGGCATTATGACCAAAAAACTATCACGGCAAGCAGCAAACAAACAGACTGCAAACTACAACTAGGAAATACGACCAAAAAAAGAAAACTATCACAACAGAACAACAACAATTCACAACAATTATTACAATATCAGCAGAAACCAAGCAGTTAATTATTCGCTTAAATGACTATTACTGTCTAAACATGACATACATTAACCAGATTTCACAAATCTGAGGTACAATTTGTACAATGATAATTGTTTATAAAACTTTCATTAAGTGAATTAAACATTTCCTTGACAGCCACTTAAATATCTTGATGTTAAGATGCAGATACAGGTTTATGATTACAACAACATGCAAAAATTGTACTTAAATGTCCTGATTTCAATTCAAGTAAAAATCAACTTTTCATCCATAATATCATGCTTTTAATAATCAAAAGCATTGGTCAAACCACAAACATAGCATCTCATTATATGCTTAAAAGTAAA
Organism: Danio kyathit; assembly: GCA_903798195.1. Lineage (NCBI taxonomy): Eukaryota > Metazoa > Chordata > Actinopteri > Cypriniformes > Danionidae > Danio > Danio kyathit. The sequence continues at coordinate 44,629,516 of LR812521.1, read as the reverse complement.
TATGGTTTATGGGAGTGTTTCTCAACCACCTTCCTGGAGGACCACCAGCTCAGCACATTTTCAATGTCTCCTTAACCAAACACACCTGATTCAGATCATCAGCCCATTAGCAGAGACTGGAAGACCTGTAATGGGTGTGACAGACAAAGGAGACATTCAAAACATGCAGTACTGGTGGTCCTCCAGGAACGTGGTTGAGAAACACTGCTTTATGTAATAATTATAAGGAAAACTCCAATGTAAATACATAAATAAACAGAAAACAGTGTAATAATTCCCTACATTAACAATATAATAATTCATTTTTCCCAATCCTGCCACAATGCCATAGTGCAGTAAATACTACTGAGCTAAATCTATGGTAAATCAAATGTTAATGGCATAGTGTTTCTCCTGTTCATCAGTGCCATTTCATATGCCTTTAAACTAAATAATAGAAACATTTTGCTAAATTCAAGTGCTTCTCTTTGATGATTGAATGGTCAATACAAGACCAATCTGCATGTAAAACAAAGCTAAACAAGCACACAAGTAATTCTGCTTTAAAGCATTATAAATTAGACAAAACATATTGAACATGTAATCGTTTAATCATGGAAAATTTTGTTAATTATCATTACCATTTCATCAACCAAATCTGCTAAATGAAATTTACACAAAAAGCACAGTCGACAACTTAATTGGCTTCTCAAGTGGAAAAAGCAACCCCTACACCAATGACCCTTGATGAAAATCACCAACCAACATTACACTTGGACTTTCTGTATATATACAAAGATATGCTTTATATACCATTCTAGATGGGCAAGAATTCACTGCATTCCCACAGACCATACAAAAACAGTGAGTTTGGAAACCCTGACCACAAAGTAAAGCCTTTCATCATGCACATAAAGGCGAGCTCACATACTTTGCTTCAGTCTCCTATATACAACCACTACTGAATCCATTTTCCTAATCCATGAAAAAAACGGGCTTTCTCCACTTCCTAGAAACATCCTCCCTTCTCATTTGATCTTAAGTATGAAACTCAATCCTGTCCGTATTTACCAACCCCCCAGCGCTCGCTGCTCATCTATAACCGGTGTGGAGGCTAATCTCCAGTTACCTTCATACTTCACACACTATTTATCAGGGTAATCTTTCCCCTGAAGGCACAAACACAAGCTCGTGTGTTTTATGGCCTCCTGCCTTACCAACTTTCCAAACCATAGCTAACTCAAAAAAGCCAGCATGTCCTTTAACTAGCACACACCCAATCTGCTAGTCATTCCCTCGCGTTTCTCACCACAATAGGCTGTCTGAAGTACTCATCTACCGCAGCTCCTCTCAGCGCAGACAAATCCACTCCGTGAAAAGACGGCTGGTACCTGAAAAACAAGAAAATTCAGTTTTTCCAGAGGAAACATTAAGTAAATCATCCCAAGTTGTCATCTTCAACTGTCTTAAATCACTGTTTATTGACACTTTCAGTCTATCATTTGAAATCTGCTACCAGTATGATGACTGCTTATTTGCACACTTCTTGTCGTACACTCTGTTCTTTACTCTCTCTCTCTCTCTCTCTCTCTCCCCACCCAGTGTCCATGCCTTCTTTTAAGAAAGCTCACCAGAAATTGGCCTTTGTAAACTGCTCCATGTAAAGCTGCTCATCTGTGAACGGGGCGAGGTGAACGTCTCCAATGGTGGGAAACATTTTGCCTGTGAAGAGAACAGAGGTGTAATTTGTACAGATGTTGATTAAGTTTGCATATATCAGTAGCCGCGTTTCCATTATCGTGTTTAAAGCGAGCGAGCCAGGGCCAGTCGCGTTTCCACTGTCATTTCCGGGGCCTGATTGGGCCTAAGTGGGGCTTTCTTGAGGCAAGCAGCCAGCCTTTTTTGGCCCGCCGAAAACCTTGGGCCAAAGAGGGGCAGCTGGGGCTTCGGGACAGAGTGAAAGGAGAGGCGGACTTTGTCCGAGTCTGGTAAAGATGGCATGCCATCATTACACTAGTTTTCCGATAGCACATGAGCAAATGCGGAAAACAAATAAATAAAAAAACAAAATAAATAAATAATCAAATAAGGGAAAGAAAAACATATAGCTGGTCAGTTTAAGATGGGCTATTCCATAAAACACCTTATAGGCTAGGGGTCTTTTTGCTTATGATCGCCCTTATGTTTCCCTTTTACATGTAAGGCTGTTGCATAAAATAATAAAGTTTTAATTTATAAGTGACATCTCTTTGCTGCGTCCTCCTTGATGTTTCAATAACGCATAATAATCTTTACACCATATTAAAGACACAGCAGCCAGTAAAGGTTGTCGAGAGTTTTTGTCAAGTTTAAAAGGTGTGTTTGTGCATGATACATGCGCGTTAAGATGCCTGTATGTGAGCGCTCACTTGACAGCTCTGTTGATGCCGCGAGCGGCTTTTTTCTTTTTTAAATTATTTTGGAGATAATACAAAATATGAATAAACAGAAAGACATAAAACTTTACAAATTACGTGTCCACATTTGTAGGCTCAAAACAATAGTGTCATATCTTGATAAAATAGCCTAAGCTATATTGAAATCGTTTAAAGAATTACAAATATGGGATATAATAAAATCACATTAAATAAATAAACCAATATAAAACAAACAAAAGCTAGCTATAACAATGCAGTATATACAATGCATAAATTAAACTGTTTTAAAGACATTAAACTTTCATTTTACAAAGCCCTATCTGAAAAAAAGATTTTAGATATTTTCTAAAAACAATAAACACCGGAGGAGGTTTAAAATATTATTTATAAAGTATTTGGATACGATGATATTAATCAAATCGAGCAAACAGCATTTTTTGGGTGAGTGAAAGCAGAAACTACCTTCTCTTCTGTCATCCAGACCTGCGCAGCGCCGCTTTACAAACGCATTAGGGAAAACTGCAAATACAAACTGTGTAATATGTCCTCAAACAAGTGTTTATGTTTTTATAAGACGTGGTAAAATTTAAAAATAAAATTTTAAATGTAAAGCTTTATTAGTGAATAGCTGCTGAGCGCAACGAAATATAGGCTATATTTTATTACTTGCTCTTATGTGCTGAAACACTTAACACTTTACTTAAGATCACCAAACAATATGCAACATCCTTAAATAAAGGGGAATAACCTATAGAGTGGCGGAACTATGACGTCACCTTGTAGGCCAATCGGCTGCTAGCATAAAACAGGTTCCCTCGATAAAATCCCTATAGGGTTTTCCCATAGGCTTTTCGAAGATTGAAAATAATAAGCTCTGTGTTCAAACACTGTTCACTACACTTACACGTTTTGTCAAGCTGGATAATCCTCACACGAAAATACAACTTTTAACACTTTTGGATCTTGAATGCAAACGCAAGAACTGAAAGGCTAACATTAGGCTGTAAACGAACTACAGCGCCTTCAGGCGCTCGCCTGTGACATCAGCACCACCCTGCTACAGACAACTTTTCAAGCTTATTTTTAGAAATATGGTCCATGACAAAGATTTACTCTCTCGGTTTATTATATTATAATCCACGCTATATATTATAAACAAATAAATATGCAAAAATCACATCTGTATAGACCTACGTGCCTTTTGGATAGTTTTTTACATGGGAAATACATTTTGTTTTGCTTTATGGTTGTAAAAGTTTTAAAACTGCATGTATAAATGTGCCTACATAGTATTATCAGAAGACATTTAAATAAGTGTAAGTGCACTGGTAAGCGGTATCTTCATTTATTTAAATTAAACGACATTATGATCAACAAATTAATCTGTCTTGACAGTCTTTACCAGTGAAGGCATTATCTACACACAATATTAATTCCCAAATAGAAAAATACTACAACTATAAAATACTATTCATGAAAATACCTAAAAAACAGACAAATCCAAATGCCCACCGCAAGTGAGCTGTGCTCCAGACCAGTTCAGCTCGATTACGTATAATGTCTCCCGACACCGCCTGTAGTCCCGTTTAGCAACTTGATAGTAACTGTCTTTTTAAAGAAGCGTAACCGATTTATTAAATCAAGAGTGTGATGTAACTGATGTGTTTTATGTCGTAGAATAAAACGTGAAAGTATCTTGAGTTTGTGTTAGCCACGAACCTTTAAGCGAATTAACCAAAATCCCATTGAAAAAACCCATTGGTATTGGGACGAGGGAACCGAAACTGTTAAAGTGTCAACTCGCTTTTTGCATACAAATTGACGTCATAATTCCTCCACTCAGTGTCATATAGCCTAGGGAAAAATTGATATGTTTTAGGTCTCTGCGGAGCATTTGGGCTGAATGTTTGACAACTTCTATTAAAACGAGGATGTTATAAAATACATTTCATACGGAGTTATTACAGTGCGTTCACTGCGCTGGGTCCCTCCGTTAGTGGCGAGACCACTCGATGCACGATGCCAATAGTCGATCGGTGAGTAAACAAATATGGAAATACATAGGCCTGTGCGTATAGACATATAATGTATTGCTGTACAGTAACGTGTCATTTGTTTGTTTCCGATGTCTTTATTTTAATCGTTTCGTGATGATGAGATGGTGTGCTTTATCTCCCTGATTTCCGCTGAAGTGGGCGGGGTGTGTGACGTTTGATTTGGGGGACGTTCTGGGGGCAGGGTTTGCGTGACGCGCTGCGAGCTTCTAGCCTGACAGTGGAAACGCGACATGATTTCGACCTCACTACTCAACCTACCGAGCAATTGGCCCGGCCCGATAAAAGCCCTGGCTCGTTATGACCCGACAGTGGAAATGCGGCTAGTGTTTTTGAATAAGGCTTTTTCCACTCACCACTGGGCTTGAGGAATTTCTTGGCGTGGAGGTAACTCTCCAGCATCCTTTCATTGAACAGCATGTAGCCCATGGGTTCGGAGATGATAATGTCCACCTGCTCAGGTAAAGACACTTCCTCCACTTTCCCAGGAATCACCACAACACGCTCTGACAGCCTGTTACTGTTTACAAGAACCTGTGGACACACAATTATCATTAGTACCACGATATTGGCATAACCATCACTATTTGGTATCCAAATCTATTTTCCATGCATTCAGATAATGTATATATAAAAACCCTTTTGAAATGATGCTGTATTAAAATCATGAAATTGAAAATCTTTTTTCTTGATTTGTACTAGGGCTGTGCAATTATCTAATTGCGATTTTTTTGAAAGATATTGCGATTTCGATTTGATTTGCGATTTAATTTTGTAGTCAAGCTTTAGCTCAATAATCTGTATTGTAGCTTCTTACTGTTAAAATGCAGTGTGTGTTAGTTAAAAAAAGGAACTGAAAAGATATTAACTTATATTAGCAAACAACTCTGAATTGTACTTAGCTTGCTACTAGACTTTTTAGCAAGATGCTCCTCATATAGCCGCCTGTGGTGCTTTTTTAGGTGCTGGTTATTGCATTTCCTCATGATGTGGCAACAATTCAACGACATCTCTTACAAATTACCTGGTTTTGTTGGGGTCTGTGAATTCAAAACCAAGATATTCCTATATTAGCGTCATGCGTTTTTTCTTTGATATTAATTAGTCTATTAATGCTTCTGAAGTGGCAGAATCAATCATTCCACTTGTTCGCGTTTTCCTGTTTGTTTGTTTTTTTTATTGTGGGCGTTCTGCATAGTTCGGTTGTCCAATCCTTATTGGGCAGAACAAAAGTGTGCTCACCTAATTGGCTAGTAAGACTGTCACACACAGACAGCAGTCACGCATTTGCTCTGGGTGGGGGAAGTTAAATAATATACATTTCATATCGCAGCCTCTTGCAACTCGCTAATCGAAATGTTTCAAATAACGATTGCTATTCGATTTCGATTAATCGCACAGCCCTAATTTGTACACAAGTCCTAAGCCAAACCTATGCAACAAAATAATGCAAGAATAAGAACTCAAAAGTGACCCCTTAAGTGTAAAATATGAATGATAGTTTTCAGCAGGGCCTAAAACCAAATACTAAACTGTTATTTTTGGTCTCTGGCTGTATCATGTACCCCATTAACTGATCAGGTTCAATTTGCTCCTTCATTCCGTTAGATAATGTACAAGTGCATAAATGTGTTAAAAATGTTAGTGTAAATAAGAAGCTGATCATTTCAAATGATGGTAATGTCCCAGGACGGCAATAACAAATCTTAACAGAACAGTACATCAGCCCAGTTTTCACGCTTTAGCACAGTGTTTTTTCAAAATGTGCAGGGCATGAGCAGCATCAGATGACATAATAATCTTATTCAAATAAGACTTTCTATAAAAGTTAAACTGTAAAATTATCCTTGCAGCAAAGGACTGATTATGCATGTTAGAGCAGAAATAAAATAAAACTAAAATTAAATGGAGAAATAACCTTCCTACAAAAACACAACAGGGAAAGGAGTTTTGATTTTATTTTGTATATTGTTTATATGGCTGGTTACTGTAGTAGTAGAACAACAGCCTAAAGTTCATGGCAAAAAAATACTGGTTGGTGAATTTTCTTAAGTCAGCAGCTATTGGCAGGCTGGCCAAAAGTTAGTTTTATATCTTAGATTCCCACTCTGCAGATGTAAAGAGATCAAACATATTTGCTGGAATTAAATTTATAATATATAGTGTTTATTAAAAGAAAAAAGTTAAACAAACAAATGAACATTGAGGAACATTACATGACATAGAAAACGCATTCATGACCCCATTAAAATATCTGATCAACCTCATTTGAATTACACCACTATGGTTATTTTTGGCCATATATTTAATTACTAAATGTGACTTCACGCGTGTATTTTTCATTTTCAAATAAACTGAGATCAGCACATAGACATTTACCATTGCTACCTGTAGTATTTTTCTTTGAGTTCTTTTATTTCTGAGGAAAAGGGTCTGTGGTTAAGATAAATTATCCAAACTTCCATATTTTGCTATAAAACAAATGTATTTTACCCATATAAAAAAAAAGCAGCATGACTGACAAATATAATTGTGTTCGTGTGGGCAAAAGAAAGCCGGTTGATTATCGAAAGAGAGGATAATCACTCGCGCCAACAGCTGATGTGATGCGCGCGACTGTTTAAAACACATGCGCGGTCCCGTTTCCTTGCTTGAAACAACCATGCCTGGAAGCGCAACTGGTGTGATCGGTTCTCTTTCAAATAGACTAGACCACAGGTGTCAAACTCAGTTCCTGGAGGGCCGGAGCTCTGCACAGTTTAGTTCCAACCCTAATTAATCACACCTGATCAAACTAATTGAGTCCTTCAGGCTTGTTTGAAATCTGCAGGTAAGTGTGTTGAAGCAGGGTTGGAACTAAACTGTGCAGGGCTGCGGCCCTCCAGGATCTGAGTTTGACACCCCTGGACTAGACAAATAGTTATGTTCATGCACTCACAGTCCTGCTGCTATCAAAAGCTCGAGTTTGGTCTTGTTGTAAGCAGCACGGGTTGCTTCCGCTTTAACCATTATTTAAACAGGATATAGGATATTAACTTCCCATTTATGTGTAGTTAACTGGTGTTAACTGTTTTTTTTAAAGAAATGTTTTATTAAATAAAATGTATAGTATACAGCTATATTTTGCTTGTTTTGCCTCATTATTTAAAATTTGTGGCTAAGAAATAAAAAAAAATTTTGTGTGTGTGGTTAGAGATAAATTTGGTAAATCCTTTGAGCTCTGAAAAGTAATGTGAAATAAAAACTAATTGTAATACAAGATTATGAAACCATGACCCATGTGCTCATGCTCACTGAGCAAGCTCATACACAACATACACAAAAAGTGACATAAATGAGGCGGCAAGTGGACATTCCACAAAATCTAAATCAAGTAATTTTAGCATGTCAAAGTCATATTTATGCATATAAAATATATTTTCCCAACAACAAAATTGTGGCTAATGAAAATGGCGAGTGGCTAGTAATGTTGGAAAACTACTAGCCACAGTGGCTGGTGATCAAAAAAAGTTAATGTCAAGCCCTGTATATATATATATATATATGTATATATTTGTATATAAAATATATTTTTTTTGTTATGTAGCAAGAATGTATGTGCCAATCACATAATAAAATAAAACCTTTTTTAACATCATCTTTGCATAGGTCTATTATAATGATTTGTGGTTGATCATGTGACACTGAGAACTGGAGTGATGATGCTGAAAAATCAGTTTTGCCATCACAAGAATAAACTTAATTTTAATATATACAAAAATATGCATATAAATGCTGCCGTGTTGAAAATAAAGAGACCAAACTACATTTTTGAAAAGAAGCACATGTCAGTGATGGAGGAATGTGTCAAACCTCTGCATGCTGAGCCATGGTGCTAGCCTCCACAGCATAAACTTTACGGGCACCAGCTTGAGCTGCAAAAAATGAGAGAATCCCAGAGCCACAACCTACATCCAGCACCACCTGAGAGAAGAAAAAAAAAGATAAGGAGGTATAAGAAATCACAAGACAAGGCAAAACCAAGTCCAAACCCAAACAGCAGATTTAATCTAATAAGAAATCATTCAGAAAAAAAATCATTAACATAAGAGTAACCTTTCAAAATAAATTAGACTCAGGTGTCCCTTTTTTTTTTGTCGCAATAGGTCAACTGTTCCAGCTTTAGGTATTTAAGTCTGGACAACATCAAAGCTAAACCTTAAAGTCATAAAAGCAAAAATGCCTGACTAATGACATTTGGGAACAAAAAAAAAAAGCTCAAATAAGCACTGAAAAACCAGTTCTGAAACTTCTCAACTTGTAAGCATATTTAAGAGAGAAAAAGAGAAGAGAAGATAAAGAGAAAAGCTTTACTTTATCCTTGAAGTCAGTATGATTCTGGAGGATGGCTCGTTGATATGTTCCAGTTCGTACATAATCCTGCATCATGTTTTGTTGCTGAGAGAGATACCCATAAAACTAAGAAAAAGAAAATGGAGGGAAAAAGGTGAAGTTCACAACATGCCACTTCCGGTCATGCTAGTCTGATTTTCTCTCAAATTAGTCTTCATTGTTTAGTTTGTAAGGCGAGAATAGAATCGTTTCATCAAATGAATATCTGCACGTGCAGGGCAATAAGAAGCCAGACACACCTGAAAATACTGTACAGCTGAAGACTCCTCTGTCCTGTCACTAAAGACTGAGCGGTCGCCTTTTTGTCCACGACAAATTTTCAAGAGGTTATAGAACGACGAGAAATCTGGTGAACAACAGCAGTGAACACATTAGGATGTGCTCGATTTCTTTATTTAATCGAGTTTGTACACCAGCCGACTGCCGATGCACTTGTCTGCAGGTCTGATAAATCACAATGAAGGATTATGGGCTTGTAAAAGAAGGTGCGTTTTACCTGCTGGAGATGCAAACTGCAAGAGGACACTGTTACAGCCTAGAGTAATGATGAAGGACTGCTTCCCGACACGACTGCACTCTGTCTCCCGCAATACTGTACACTTAAAGACACACGTCTCCTCATCTGTGGAGGGAAGCAAAACATTTCCATGAGAACTCATTTACACTTATTATAAATCTTACAGGCATTCTGCATTAAAACAACCCAGCGCTTGGATATTATTGACCATTTTAAGTGAAAAAACACTAAATAACTGATCTGAACATTTATTTTTCAATTTATTATCCATACAAAATCAATGATCAATGTCAATGGTGCAAAAACAACACTGGACTGGCATTTATACTGATAACAAGATTCATTTTAACATTTGTGCTCCACAAGTAAAATAAAAGCCTTAATAATTTGAAATAAAATGCAATATAAATTATCATTTTCATTTTGAAGGTGAACAATTGTTTAAAAATGGGTGAGGAAAAAGTCATGAGCGTAACTAATCGCATGCAAAAATGACCTCTTGTATGGTTATGCATAATAAATGCACTATATAAAACCATATTACATTACAAAATAAAAGTTAGTATTTACATAATACATGTACTGTGGATATTTATTATGTATACATAAAAAGCACACACATACATGTACTGTATATACTTTAAATATATTTACATTTATATTAATATTCGGCTTTATTGGAAGTTCTGTTTGCTGATAAAATGTTACCATTACAAGCTTTACCAAAATCCAACTAACCAGCCTTGTTCAAGACATTAAGTTGGTGAGCTCTCTGCACTGCAACAGTAAAAGGTGATGCCAGGATGAGGGATTTTGTCATTTATTTCCCCAGCTGTTGTAGGATTATCTCAAGCTTTCCACAGACAGATTAGGCTGGTAGTCAATTATATAATTGAGTCGAAAACAAATACAGTCTCTACAGCAGCTCAAGAAAACCAAAGGCTAGGTGACTCAAGCCAAGCTATGAAAATCTGAGCTTTACAACAGGAGTGCTGCTTGTCAACTTGTTAGGCTTTGCTCTTTTAGTGCTCAATGTTGTAATTTATTTCCATTAAATATATTTCTGCTATTAGCTTCTAAACTTGGTCTAATGGAGCATGGGACGATAACTGGTTTTAAGGTTTACCGTGGTTTGGAAAGTCAAGGTTTTAAAACCGTTCAAATTTTCTGTTATTCCGTTCCTAACGTATTTGTACGTTTTTTTTAAGACTATTTTATTGAGGGTTTTTTTTCAGGGCAACAGTAGAAAAGGACCCTCCACATCACAAGCTACTGGTCAGTCCATGATTCAGGAAACATCAGAAAAACAAATCTCTTATAAGCCAACATCGAGCCTGCCAGTGGCTTTACTTTACATCCAAGCAAAAGAAAGATAGGCAAAGATGCCTTTTCAAGTTGAAAAGAAATCAGTGTTTTTGAATCTAATGAAGACAGCAGAAGTCAATGAGTTATTTAAATTATTTAGCCTGACATTTATTGTTACAAAATATTTTTAATGTAATAAATATATACCATGTTCAACAGGAAACTGTTTTTTTTTTTTACCAAGACATTTGAAAAGAACATATTTTAGAGCAGTTATTATCGTGATATATACTGTGATATCGTGAAACAGTGATATTTTTACTCAAGGTTATCATACCATCAGAATCTTATACCAGCCCATGCCTAGTTTGGACTTAAAGTAATGTGTAAAAAATACTGTCTAGCAAAGTTTTACGTATATACTTTTATACTTTGTTAATTTATAGAGTATACATCATGAGTGAAAAGCTTTGAAATATTACATCTTTTTTAAAATGTTTTTTATGTGTCTTTTGCTCACCAAGGCTGCACTGATTTGATCAAAAATACAATAAACACTGGTGAAAATGTATTTCACAATAAAATAACTGTCATTACAGTTTACTATATTTTATTCCTTTCGATGAAAAGTCTTCTCTGATCTTCCGTTTCACATGACTCTTCAAAAATGATGATCTGCTGCTCAAGAAACATTTCTAATATTATTGAAAATGTTGAAAACATGTGCTGCTTTAGGTTTTGTGGAAATCATGACATGACCATTTAAATAATGTTTTTAATCATTAATATTTTTATTGATCAAATAATAATATGTAAAATGCATTTTGGTTTATGATGACAATTTCTGAAGGATAACGTGTCTTTAATGAATCACAAATTACATTTTAAAATGTATTAACAAGAACAACAGCTATTTCAAGTTGAATATAAAAATTATAAATGTATTGTATTTTTGATTAAACTACTTGGTAAGTAGATAACTTATCTAAATATTTTTTTTTAAACGTGACTAGCTGTGCAAATTATAACTTGCTGTTTTAGCATTACGATGAACATTACAATTATTATTCTATAACAATTTTCAATCTCTTTAATTGTGTATACAATTAGGTTTCACTAATGCTAATAAATATATATTTGTTAAATACTCAAATAACATTACATACAAATTTTATTTTATTATAATTTTACCATTTTATTATAATGAGCAACCTTGTCAACTACACAACAAGGTCTGCCACGTGACGTCAACACTGCAGGACGCAGAAGGGGGAGACCCGCTACACGAAACATCAAACAGACAATTACGTCATAATTATTCATCTCACACAGTGTACATTTTATTCATATTAACAGAAAGTGTTCAGTCCACAGTGAGAGACACAAATACTTTAGTTTAACGGTGTTATTTCTTTATAAAGTCTGAATATGAATAAAAATGCGCAACAAAGCTACTCATAAATATGGTATTCTCAAAATAAATATTATTTTGCCTGAAAATGCTGAGAGAGCTGCGGCATTTGGGGCTCGAAAACTTCTCAAAAAGAAATCTATACGATACGATGTGGGTCGCGCATCTGTTTCAGTAAGACATTCATCTCATCCACGGGACATCGGCAGCATGAGGCTCCAAACAAAAGCCCTGAGCGCTGAATGAACAGGCGGGACGCTGGAGGAAAGGAGGCGGGGGACCAGCTATTGTTCCCCGCAGAACAAAGATGAATGCCCAAACGGTGCTGCCATAAGAAACCTCTCTGTGACTATAACATTATAAACTTTAGCAACATTCCCTGCACTCTGAGGGAGAGCCAAATGGTTTGTAGTGGTTTGGTGTGTAGTGAAAGTGGAGAGGTGGCGCAGAACTGTGCGCAGTCAATCAAGTAAACTCTCAGCAGATCCATTCATTCCACCAAACCACCAGCCGAAAACACTTTCGACAAACCCATTACATGTTTACACAAACGAAGCCCCTGAAAACACAACAAAACATGTGTCCACATCACTTTCTGATGCTTAACAGTATGACTGAAGCTCCAGTCCGCGGCTAACTTTATAGGCGCCAATTCACTTTCTCGAAAAGTCCGGACGAAGAAAGCCTGGATGCACAGGACACGCGCCTGCAAGGATCCTCATGCACGGGACATGTGTTTATTTCACATTACGAAAACACATTCGGTGCTGAATTGCCTTGGCTTGTACATATTAGCTGGATAGCAGCAGCTAACTATAAGCAGCTTAACACAATACGAAGTGTTTACAGATGCTAACATGCTACTATCAACGTGGTTTGTGGTAAGCATGTTGCAGCCAAACCTCAATATTAGGCAACTTTAAATCTTTTAAAGAGCACGTACGGGTCCAAGAGCCGCTTATGAGGCGATACTTCGCACGCCTCTGTTCCCGGTGTCCAGGCGGCGCAACGCACGCACACACGCCGCACGCGCATCACCCTCCTTCGGCTAGGCTAGGATACACCGCTCAGCTGAGGCCGGATGCAAAGTGTCCACAAAGCCGCATCTACTCACTGTTCGAGAGGATGATTTGAGCCGCGTCCTGGTTCATCTTGATCTCCAGTCGCAGAGGCTGCTGCTCTGAATGCCGCTGGATGTCTCCATTGGCGTCTCCGATGGAGAGGAGGCGCACGCCTGAGAACACGGACACCGCCATCTTCGATCTGGAGAGAGTCAGAGACAGCAGCGCGCAGCGGCTCAGATCTGCGCTGGAGTCAGTGGTCAAGACAGGCCTGACTTACTACTGCCTCCACATGGCCACTTCTCGCCTTTCTCCCAGATATGTTTGGAGTAGCATTTAGCATTAAGTGTGTAAATATTCCAAGTCAAATTGCTTTATTAAATTCAAGTATGTCAGTGTAAAAAGATTTCCTTTTTTCAACATTTGCAATTGATAAATTCTGGGTTGAAGGGGTTTTATTTTGCTTGAATATCATGTTTTTTTTGTTTTGTTTTTAAAATATTGTGACCCTTGACCACAAAACCATTCTTATGTCGCATGAGTATACTTTTGTCAATAGCCAGAAATAGTCTACATTGTATGGTTAAATTATACATTTTCATTTTATGCCAAAAATTATTAGAATATTAAATAAATATATCAAAATAAATGTTTGATTTGGAACAAGCCCTTTTTTTTAACCTTCAGATTTCCAATTTTTTCTTTGTCACAAATATTATGCTATCCTAACCAACCATAATCAATGGAAAGTTTGTTTATTCAGTTTTCATATGATTTTCATATGAAATTTTAATGTTCCCATCTTTTATTTTAATTTGTTTACTATATAATAGAATCACATGCTTGGTTTATTTATTTGTTTTCTCAGGTTTGTAATTTTAGTTAAACAAACTAATGTCTGTTTGCTGCTAAAGGAGCATTTTATAGTTTTCATATAATATTTATATTTTAGGTAACACTTGCAAGGTTCTTTAAACACTGCTTATTAGTTAACACAAACAAACAAAAAATATATTAATGCTAAAATAAAATATTGCCTTGTGTTGCTTTTTTTATAATGTACTACATTATTTTATTTTATTTCAGCTATAAACTGTTCAATTATCCTGTTAATTAGGGATAATGCCTATACAAATATAGTTTCCAGAAATTTATCACTTTTGCTTATTGTTAAACCAATAAAATGAAAACAGGATCTTGTCCAAAGAGTGGAAGATGCTTTCAGACTATTTGCATTGATTGTTTTTTCAACAGGATCTTAATTATTATATAGCTTTCAGCAAACAAATCAGATGTTTCTCCAGTAGGCACAATCACACTTAAAACACAAGACACACAGGGTAAACAGACTGAAAAGGTTCATTCAGGACAAGAATAAAATCCCAAAGTACAAATGACATTTGCATGAATGTCCAGTGTTTGACTGATAAAGATACAGTACAGATATAATACAAGCGGTGAGAGCAGAGAGTATGCAAAAACAGGCCAGTTGATGCACTCAGTCATGTTGTGTTCTGAAACCAGACTTTAAAGTGCAACAGAAAGTCAAGCACCCTTTCACTAAGAATAAAAAGTCACAGACGTAATAGTTCTGAACCTGTGTCTTTTAGGAGAAAGTATAGACACTGGATGACATAAAATACACTTGAATAAAAAGTAGTACCTCATTCAGTTTTCAGAAAAGTGAAAATATATATCACACAGCATTAAACTTTATCAAAAAGAACCTGAGATTCAAGACATCTCACTCTCCTTCAATAGAGCTATCTAGTTAATACAATTAACATGAGTTTCTTGGCAACAACACTCTGTGTATTAGTCTAATTGCATCAATTAACAAATAAAGAGATTTAGTGTTTCATCATAAACCCAAAACATTACAAAAACACTGTTTTTTTTTCTTTAGTTTTTCCTAAGGCTGGTATTTAAATGGACTTGGCAATAAAACAGGTTGGATATATGTATTTGCATATTTACCATCACTTATCCAAAGAACTTGTTGACAAGCTGAGTGTGTTAATTTCCTCCTGAATCCATTGTTTTGTGTATATTTTGTACTATAACGTCCATTTTTGGCGGTATTATTTTTAGGAGTGAGCACAGCCATTTGTCATTTAAATGTGTACAAAATCATGCTACTGTTATGCTAATTGATATTGCAAATAGTGCTGGGTAGTAATTGATTACATGTAAAGCATTATGAAAATAAATAAAAAAAGATTAGATTGGGCAGTCAATTATTTATTTACTGAATCTCTTTTGATGATTAATTTTACCTAATAAATCACCACTAGTATTTATTTAAATAGTTGCAAGAGACAATATAGTAAATACTACACTGTAAAACCCAACAGTCACCTTTATCAAATGAAATGAGTTTAGTTAACTCAAAGTGAACTGAAAGTTAATTCTACTCATTTGAAAAGAGTTTTGAACTTAGTGTTGAAGGCAATGAGTTCATTAAATACCTCATTACTTCAACTTAAATGGAGTACGTTCACAATACTCATATAGATTAGTTTAACTCAAAAGATTTGTTGCAATCGGTTTCCTCAAAAGGTTTGAGTTGCCTTAACTTATTGGCTTTTACGGTACTCAGTTGGTTTGAGTTTTCTTCATTTATTAGGTTTTACTGTGCTCAAACTGCTTCGTTTACTCAAATGAATTAAGTTCACAGTACTCTTTAGGATTAGTTTTTAATTTAAATGGTTTGTTGCAATCAGTTTCCTCAAACGGTTTGAGTTACCTTAACTTTTTGGGTTTTACAGTGTAGATTTTATGTGGCAGAACATAGATTTTTTACATTGGTTACTAGTAACAACATAATGATTACTAGTCACTACTGAAACACATATGTAGAGAATAAGTATCCTAATTTAATAATTTAGATGATAAATTCCTATATCTAATGAATAAGTCCTACTAGGGCTGTCAAAACTATCGATTTCGACACCACATGATAATGAAATATTTAAAATGTCAATTTCCGGTTAAGCACGTTCATAAACACAGATGATTGGTCATTGGGCTGGTGTGCTACAGCTACACACTGTGATTGGTGCAGAAGGACATTGCTTAAATACTCTTCACCAGAGTTTTTAAAGTTGTTTTTCCTTTTCTTTTTCTTACTAAAAATGTTTGAACTGTCACATCATTTAGATCTGGACATGTGGCATATGGCTAAAAAATGTAAACATAAAACAAGAAGAATAAGAGAAGATCAAATGTAATCTAAAAGTAGTCACTAATCTAGATTAAGTTACTGACTACACTTTTAATAATGTAATTTGTAATCATCACATTTAAGTAATCTACCCAGCACAATCTGAAAATCCGTGTTTGTTTTCATATGTTTCAAAATTATTATTGGCACTAGACACACCCTGCTTTGTAGGGCAAATAGTTCAGCATTTTTAAATTCTTGTAGTAGTTAATGCAATTAATCTTAATCTAAAGTTGTGCACACAAACAGCTCTCTTCCACATTACAAAACAATCAAACACTTTTCTTCATAAATCACATTATTAAACAATCAAAACGTCTCGTGAGAATGCAGCTATCCAAAATAAAGTATTTAGTGTAGTCATAGTGATGATGCAGCTCGGGGTCTGATGAAAAGGTGGTTAAAATGCTTGCAATGTTCAGAAGTTTCTCAGCATTCTTCATGACTCCTTTTAGAGGGAAGAGAAAGAAGAAAAGGTTCACAATCCTGTTCACATTCTGGTTAAACAGGAAGTACAACCAAAAGCAAAAGTAACACTGAGCTGATCATTGGTACCTCAGAGGAGAACACATGATTTTGGGGGTCGGAAGGGGTTGTCGCTGGATGGCACCCCTACAAGGAGAGGGTCTTTACCGGCATTTTTCAAGCAGAATGTTTTTAGTTCCTCTGCAGCTTGAGAAACCTGGAAGTAGGAAAGATTAATTAAAGTATAGAGCTACACATATGCATACTACATACAGACAAAAAGGGGGGTTGTGGAGCAATAAAGGCTTTATTGGGCATCACAATTTCCTACAAATCACGCGGTCAGAAGTTACACAGTTTATTTGATTCATGATTAATCTGATATAACAACACATAAAGACTTCGGTTGTTTTTAAAATAGTGTGTTTTGGGGCAAGTGGTTACTAATATAGATTTGGATTTTTCCAGCCAACAAATGTGACACTGTGTCACACACACTCACAATCAACAAAGAGCTCCACTGTGAGCAGCACGACAACGCGCGCACGCACACGCACGCGCGCGCACACACACGGAGAGAGAAAGAGAGCGAGAGAGAGAGATCAGTGTCTGCCTGTATGGCAAGCTGTTTTATCATTTATTCTTACTAGTGCAACTAGTGCTTAAGTTTCTTCAGGTACTAGTGTCTTGTTAAGAAATAGTAGAACCTATTCCTTAGATTAATCAGTTAATTTTTAGATACTAGTTCCCATTCATTAAATACCGATATATGTTCATTAGAGATGGATATTTATAGCACTAATCCTTGGATACTAGTACATATCCATTTAGTATAAGTACACATTTACTACATACTTATTCCATATGTTACTACTACGCTTTTAAATTATTATTTTACTAGTAAGATTTTTATTTGAACTCTACCTATTGTGATAAGTCATCAATGACAAGTAAAATGTCCAATCAATGTACTGGTACCTAACAAATCACAACTACTATTTAATGAAATAGTTGCAAGTGACAATTTAGTAAATATTTATATGGCAGAATGGCAGATTAAAAAAAAAAAAAAAACATAATGATTACTACTAAAACAAATATGTAGAGAAAGGTTCCCTTATCAAATAATTTAGATTACAAATTCCTATATCTAATGAATAAGTACACAGGAAACTGATTAGTTTTAAATTCTCGGTGTTAAAGCATTTCAGAGTGAAGTGTTGAAGAGTTAGATTTTGATAAATGAACACAATCAGAGTTCAAAGCTGATTTGATCCATTGTAAAATTAAGGAATTACAGGTAACCAACACTTGATGGTGTTATTTCCAACATTCACCAAAAATCTTAATGGAACATAAAAGTCATGCCATTTTTAAATAGTTTAAAGTCATAAAAAGTTCATTTGTAAAAAGTGTCAATTTGTAGTGCTGGGTGTTCAGTGTTAACATGTTTTGTTAATAAAAATGATTAATAAAATAATTGTGATTATTTTTCTGTCATTCTTGGAGAATTGTCCTATGTTAGTTATTTTAACTATCAATCGGGGGTATTGTAATGTTTACTAGGCAGGCAAGAGTAAAATTCTCTCTGTAAAGTATTGAATTTTCACTCTTTACACTAGAGTCAGGGAACAATCAACTCCCAGTAGTGTAGACCTGAGTTATTTTTAACTCAATACAGTGTTAGTATAACTCATTTATAGTGTTGTACAAATAACTCTCTCAAGAGTGTTATTTTAACCCTGAAAATATTGGGCCAATATGTTCACTCGTTTGGAGTTGATTTTAACTCTGATAGAGTTGAAATAGCACTGCTATTTTTACAGTGTACTAGTATGTTTGTCAAAACTATCGATTTCAACACCACATGATAATGAAATTTTTAAAATGTCAATTTCCTGCTAACATTTGAGAGCCGTTAAGCACGTTTAAAAACATCGATGATTGGTCATTGAGCTCATGTGCTACAGCTACAGACTGTAATAGGCTCATAAGGTCATTGCTTCACCAGAGTTCACTAAGCTCAATCACATATACACGGACACTGGAGCATTTGAAAGTCGCGTCTATCAGCTGATCTATCAGTAGACAGATGGATCAGCTGACAGATTCGGCTTTCAAACGATCATGTGTCCGTGTATATGTCTGCAAGCTTTTAGAACTTTTACATTTTCAGTATCAGACAGTTGATGCCAAAATCAAATCTTTTGACAAACTTAAGTACTACTATCTTTTAAAAAGTCACTTGTACCTAAAGAATAATCACTTGTTGACAACCAAAAAGACATATGGAATAGATAGTATAATGGTAACCCTCCTAGGTTTAATGCTGAATGTTTTGTACTTGATTTGTTATGTTGTTACCTCTACGAAATTTTGTATTCTATGTTTAATAATAATAAAAAGATAGTATAATGGTATGAACGAGATACTGATAATAGTAATGGAATACATACAAGTATAAAAAGGTAGTCTACTAGTAACATAAAAATAGATTAAAAGTTAAATCAGCTTGCCATACTGCCTGGAAAGAGCAGGGAATCAAAAATACGGATGTGGAACAGTTTGGAGACTTTTACGCGGATTATGATTTATTGATTGTTGACTTAGATTATCATACACCTCAAAGACGTACTGAAACATATTGCTGTTGGCAGACAAACTTTGATAGCACTCGATTAAACGCCAGCTGTCATCGTTTGGTGAAAACAAAGGTAACTGAAATAAGCCATAATAAACGGCAGTTCAAACACGAAATACATTGAATACATCATGGTTGCACTTATAAGATACATAATAGCTCAAGAAATGTTAAAACAAACTATATTAGTGAAATGCAAAGTAGCAGTATTTTCGGACAGGATCGACAAGTCTGTCAAGTCACACCCAGTAGCAAGGATTTTCATTCTTTTCGGTTTATAATTTTCAACTCACCTTAATTCTGCGGATTGATGCTTCAAATCGCAGTTGCTTGACGCTTTTTTGCAAGCTCAACAAACCGCTCGTGTTATTCGACATGACTCTCGCAGATCTGCCAAAGTTTGCAGTGCCGTCAGGACGAGTCTGATGTGGGCAGAGACTGAGATTCTGTTGACTCTATTGCGCCCCTTTTTGCGAAACTCGTGTGGTTCATACAGTTGTGAATGACGGAGAATGAGGACACCTGCTGACACGACGAGGATTTCTCACACATTAACAAGATACGTATAGTAGTAAATGACTATAGGCTACCTGAATAACACGTTTTATTGTAGATTCTGCTCTATAATAATTGCTCTGGATATCACTATCACTTATATCACTATATCACTATCACTTCTATTACTATCTATTTTTATTTTATATTTTTTATTTAAAAAAAAATGACTCCTGTCCTCTTGTGCATATACAAAATTGCACACATAAAAATAAATTTGATCTTATGTCCCTTTTGTATTTTCTGTTTCTTTCTATGGCACACACAAACACATAAACACAACCACGCACACAGACACGTAGTGTTTTTCATTTACCTTTTTCATAAAGACATAAGAGGCTATGTTTATTTTACATCATTTCCCTCGTAGAGACATTATACAGTGCTCAGCATAAATGAGTACACCCCTTTTAAAAAGTGAAATAATTGTATCTATTATTTTCAGCCAATACAGCCAACAATTTTTGGTGCATTTTACCATTCATTCATTCATTCATTCATTCATTCATTCATTCATTCATTCATTCATTCATTCATTTTCTTTCAGCTTAGTTTTTGATTTATCAGAGGTCACCACAACGGAATGAACCGCCAACTATTCCAGCATATGTTTTACGCAGTGGATGCCCTTCTAGCTGCAACCCAGTACTGGGAAGCACTTATACATACACACAATTTAGTTTATTCAATTCACCTATAGCCTGTGTCTTTGGACTGTGGGGGAACCGGAGCACCCGGAGGAAACCTACACGAACACTGGGAGAACATGCAAACTCCCTACTTGAAACAGACCTTCTTTTTGTGAGGCAACAGTGCTAACCACTGAGCCACCGTGCTGCCCCAGCATTTTAACAAAACCGTTTTATTAAACAATTGTATATTAATTAAAATAAGAGTATAGTCACCTGACATCTTTAGGAATAGAAATATAATACATTTAAATTCAAGAGTTATTCCCAAAAAAAAAAAAACGAAGAAAAAAAACCACCACATTTTAACTAAAAATGGTTGGTTAAATTTTATTTAATATTTTTTACTTGGGTGTATTAAGTTTAGGATTGTGATGTTATGTTTTTGTTTCAGATTAGTTGTAGTTTTGGTTTTGGTACTGACTAATCTAATGTATATAGACAAATATGTTGTAAAGGGTTCTACAGAATGATAATTTAAAAGAGAGATCTGAAAGGGTGTGATCATTTATGCTGAGCACTGTAAGCATATGAGAAATGTGGCTATATACAAATGGTGATTAATATGCCAAAAACTTCTAAAGTGGGTATTTCAGGCTTTACAAAATTTGACCGCATGGATGCAGGGCTCTATTTTATTTTAGCCTAATATTGTATTTGTTATTTAAATATTATTATTTTATAACTTTATTCTTATTTTGTATATATTTTTTATATGAACTCTCCCTTATTGTACATGCATTTTTACCAGAAAGTCAACTTAAAATATTTTAAATATTTTATTATATATTTATATATTTTTTATTATATTTTATTTATTATATATAAAATATTAAATAATTATTTTGAATTATCCTTATTTATTTATTTATTTATTTATTTGAGAGACCTGTACAAGGCATCAGTCAGAAAACTACTTAAAACTCCACAAAACAAATAAATAATATAAAAATAATGCTGATTTATTTTATAACTCTCTTCTATTACTTTTTTCAAAAAAGAAAAATATTATTTTATTTGAACTGAGGTTTATTGTACATTTATTTTGCCAGGAAGTATTATACGTACTATTATGTATTTTTGCATTATGAATGAACACATTATTAAATTAGTTAACTGGTTTATTTATTTACAGTAGAAACATGGATAAGGTAGCATTCCAAAAAAGAAAAAAGAAAAAAAAAAAAGATTATTTAGTATCATTTAGGGATACTCAGCATCCAATAAATAAATATACTAAACTATTTTTTATATTATGTTCTATCATTTTATTTTGTTACGATTATTATTATTATTATTATTATTGTAATTTTGTTTATTTTGTTTTATGTTATTGTTCAGTACCACTAAAATAGTTTATCTCAATTAATAAATGAATACATTTGTTCATTCGTTTATTCATTCATATGAGAATTGAGAAAAAAAACTATTTGCATATTTCATATATTTTAATTCAGTTTTAATTCTGCGACAGGCTAGATTCGTTTAAAGACACTGCACGTTTATTTGCAATAATTTCTGCAAATAATTTCTCGACTTTGCAATCTCCACCATCAACAAGAGCTGGCTTCACTACCGAGTTGCAGAGTATCACATCCGGGTCGCGAGGGGTCGCGTGAGGGTTGCTCAACAGAAACATGCTACGTGTGAGTATTAAATTGTTTTCTGTAAATTGGGTATTAATTAATTTCATAATTAAATATATATGTATTGTTTTGACGACACGTTAGTTGCAACGCCGTTCGCGATATTTACTGTAACATTACGCTAAGAGAAAATGATTTTGCCAGCCGGCTTTATGTAAATTATGTAAGTTTTTGACTTAAACATTTTGATCGTTTTCACAAAATTTGACACGTAAAGGCTTATATAATATTAGTACATAAAATAATAATACATAAAAATAATGTCAAGCTCGACGCCAAAATATTTGCCAATATATAACGACCTTGGATGGATACTGTAATGTTGACAGAGAGGCATCTGTCTGTTTAACCACTGATCTTCATCGCAGTAACTGTTGTTTTTATAGAGGGTCTTACGATGTGGTGTTTCTGCACTGAGAGTCAGTCGGTCAGTTCATCAGAGTTCCCCATGGAGCAGTCCACTCATACCTATAGTCGTGGAGCAGACGGTAAGAGCACATTTATCGTCATGACTTTTCTTATAGTGTCAAGAAAACCCAGTGTCTTTAAATTCAAGAGTTTTTATATTAAAGATGCAGATTTTAGTGTGTAAGGAACATGACAGCTTTTTGAAGTGTTTCTTCTGTTTCAGGGACGAGGAGAGCGTGCTTATGACATCTACTCAAGGCTGCTTCGAGAGAGAATAATCTGCGTTATGGGTCCTGTGAGTTTAGAATACAAGGAAATGCACACAAGGATGTAGAGTGATTTTTGGAAAGCCTTTCCTTATTTGTTTCCTGTCTGTTTTTCTGTCCTTCTGCTTATCTAGATCGATGACTCTGTAGCTTCTCTGGTCATTGCTCAACTGCTCTTTCTTCAGTCAGAGAGCAACAACAAGCCCATTCACATGTACATTAACAGTCCTGGTGAGATACGCCCAAAAGAGTGTAGAAACTATATGTTGTGTTGTGATGTAAATCTGTCCTGTTGTTTGTATGAGATTGCTAGGAATTTACTGTCACAAACTTATGTGATGATACACAGGGTAACTTTTTGAGCAATGTTGCTGGGCAACTTTGGGAAATGATGCCATAAATGGGCAACCAGGTAAGACACTAGGCAACTAATTAGGCCAATGAGCAGGGCCAGACAGAATCTGTGGACATTTTTTGCTATTTCTGCAAAGAATTTAGTAAAAAATCTGTGGATTTATACGGATTGATTTTAAGTGTATTGTAACTAAAAACATAATATATGAAATCAATAATATATCAACTATATCAAATAATAAATTTGTAACTTTTATTTAATGTTTACAATGCAAATCCGATTATATCCACTTATTAGGTAAACAAAGTAAGTCTCTTATATAAAAGACCTACTAAAAGACCGAAAATATTAATTTACAAACTATTGAAAATAAATCATATGAACATTTAAATATTACTATTATTATATCACAATAATAATACTGAAATTAATTAAAAAACTGAATACATATAAATTTACACACATTTACACAAGTAAATACATTACAAGACTCAATGATGGGCTAAAAATCTGCGGATTTCTGCGTGCGTAGATTCCATATGGGCCTAGCCATGAGTTTACAGATACAATATTGTTGCCCGGCAACCCAGTGGCGCAGTAGGTAGTGCTGTTGCCTCACAGCAAGAACGTCGCTGGGTCGCAGGTTCGAACCTCGGCTGGGCTGGGTCAGTTGGCGTTTCTGTGTGGAGTTTGCATGTTCTCCCTGGGTTCGCGTGGGTTTCCTCCGGGTGCTCCGGTTTCCCCCACAGTCCAAAGACATGCAGTACAGGTGAATTGGGTAAGCTAAATTGTCCATAGTGTATGAGTGTGAATGTGTGTGTGGAAGTTCCCAGAGATGGGTTGCGGCTGGAAGGGCATCCGCTGCGTAAAATCGTGCTGGATAAGTTGGCGGTTCATTCCGCTGTGGCGACCCCGCAAGGGACAAAGCCGACAAGAAAATGAATGAATGAATGAATATTGTTGCCCATTCGAAATGGGAAAGTAGACAAGAAACATCGCTCTGCAAAATTTCCTGGCAGGATTGCTCATAAAGTTGCTGTGTGTATCATCAGCATTACAGAATCATAAATTTGATGGAAAAAGACACTTTAGAACAAAAGAATCAATAATCAATAAATGTAAAGTTGGTTATGTATAAAATAATAAATATGCACTATTTGCATAAAACACACACACACACACACACACACACACACACACACACACACACACACACACACACACACACACACACACACTCAAAAAAACAACTGCTCTGCATTGTGTAAAACTTTTCGACTGTCAAAAAATAAAATAAAAATCCTGGTAGGTGGAACTTTTCCCCATAATACCACAAAAGTACAACTTTGTCCACCATAGATATATACTGTACACTGGATATCACATAGGGACCCTGAGCATGCGTCAATAGCGCCGCCACATTTGTACAGGGCTCCCAGGACAAATGTTATTCAACTGCACTAGTCAAGACTAAAGCTAGTGTGAAGATGCTGAACTTTAGCGCTGTGTACAGGTGTAGTAATGAGCAAACAAAGCACAAAGGCAGAACATAGGTAAGATTTAGTTTTTTACTATTTTGTATGTTACAAACTTTTGTGCTGGACAAGATGATAATACAGTCACTTACTGATCATAAGGAAAGTAGCACCAGCCTGCACTAAATACTAGGCTTATGCTAGTTTTGTTGAATAAAAACAAGCGAACAATGTAAATGAAATATGACAAGATGCTGCGGTGCCAGAAACTTGTATTATTGTCAGAATCTGTATAATTCTGTCCGTTTGTTCATAATTATTACATCTACAAAGCCAATTATATTTGCAAATTTGTGAATTATTATTATTCTAGTAAGAAAAAGGCCTTTATTTGTATATAAAAATGTCTGGAAGTGATGTTTGTGTCTTATTGTTGCCATTTTTTACTGACTTAAAAAATAATGTTTCAAGATGAACACTTATCTATTTGAAGCAATGTTGGATTACTTTGTTATCTAAACAATTTTATTTTAGAAAAACAATCATTTTAAAGTGTGTGTCAAATATGATATAGGCTTTTAAGGAATCTTCTCTCAATTCTAAAGCATTGCATTATAATCTTCTGCCTACTATTAAAACTATAGATACTGATTATAAAACTGAATATTTCATTAGAGTTTAAGACATAGACTGACAAATATCATTTAAATACAGTACATTTTAGCCAAATGTGCTATACTGTTATATAGATCTCATTGATTAACATTGCAATGCTGAGCTTTGAATTCTCAATAGATTAATAAACTAATAAAAGTCTCAAATATGACAAACACATGCAACACTTTTTTATGTTAAAAGAAACAGATTTTAATTATTTCACATGTCAGACAGGATTTAGTTATGATATACAGGAATCATAATATAATAAAAGTGAATTTATATTACCATGCTAAACACTACTAATACTATATTAAACCGTAGCAGACACGTGCTGATTTAAAAAAATGTCTTAAGAAATCTCACACATTCTCTTCTCTTTATCTCCATCTTGCAGGTGGTGTTGTCACGTCTGGACTTGCCATCTATGACACTATGCAGTACATCCTAAATCCCATCTCCACCTGGTGTGTGGGTCAGGCAGCCAGTATGGGCAGTCTGCTTCTGGCCGCAGGAACCGCCGGAATGAGGCATTCCTTGCCCAACGCCCGAATCATGGTGCACCAGCCTTCTGGAGGAGCGAGGGTAAGAAGTGGGAATAGAAAAAAGAGGCAACTGTTTTGTAATTTTGCTGTATACTGCTGTAACGCCAAGCGTTGTATTTTCAGGGCCAGGCGACAGATATTGCCATCCAGGCAGAGGAGATTCTCAAACTGAAAAGACAGATCAACAACATCTACAGCAAACACACAGGACAGCTTCTGGAGACTATAGGTAATGCTGAGCTTACAAACCTTTCATTAATGTGTTCCACTCATTCAAATTTGGAGTGAATTTTCTTTTACTTAACAAATGTTGTATACAAATCCCACCTAAATTACTCCCACTTAGTATGAGTCTTAGTATGGAATCTCCCCCCACCTTTGGAACACTTTGTGATGCAAATTCATTATGGCTACAGAAAGTTTTCAGCCAAAACAGGGATTTTTGGCCATAATGGATTTGAAATCAAATTCATTTAAGTGTTAACATTTCATTAACGAATTGGAATCGAAACAAGGAATCAAACTCTTTAATCATTTTATTAAAAGTTGATATAAATTGCCTTATGTGCAAATTAATTTAGTTGAATGCTTTAGATGTTAATGAATAAATAATTCT
The DNA here is from genome assembly GCA_903798195.1 of Danio kyathit. Lineage (NCBI taxonomy): Eukaryota > Metazoa > Chordata > Actinopteri > Cypriniformes > Danionidae > Danio > Danio kyathit. The sequence goes on along the minus strand of LR812521.1, from coordinate 44,602,839 downwards.
AATTGTTTAATAAATTAATTGAAATGAGTAATTCTATGTTATTTAGTTTAAAAAGAAAAGACTAATATTAATGCAATTAATAAAAAAAGATTTTTTTTTTTAACATTTTTTAAATTTTGGCACAGAATTACAAAATTAGCTTAAAATGGCTTATGCTATATTATCACCAAATATTAGTCTTATTATAATGGATTATTGCCAATGGGGTATTTGCACAGAGACTTTTATTAATAATAATAATACCTTTTATTTAGAGGCGCCTTTCAAAGCACTCAAGGACACCTTACAATATATCATAAGCACATCATTAAATACAAGACAGAAGAATAATAAACAATATTAAACCAGAAAATCATTATAAGCAATCCTGGACATATAGGTTTTTACCTGGGATTTAAAATTGAAAATTGAGTCCACCTGATGAATATTTAATGGCAGGGAATTCCATAACTGTCATGTCATATTTTAATTTTGAATAAGTCCGCTCAGACACTTCCAGTGAACTGTCTGGCCATTTTGAAATCTTAGTTTCTTTAAAAATCAATGATCTTCACTGCCTGAAAGAGATATGATATAAAGTGGGTCTCAGACCGGACACGAAGCACTGCATTAAATTACATTGTTCCACGCCATGTCTTTAAAATATGGATTTATTTTACCAAACTATTTTCAATGGCTTCAGCGCTTGCCTGCTGCTGCTGCTGCTGCTGACGGCGCTTGCATTTAAATGACTTTTCATCTTGTTTTATGCTTTAACAACTAAATGAATGCCTATTAGTCAGTTTAAAGTCTATTTAACTGGTTATATTTTAATAAAATGATATTATGGAAACATAGGAGATTGTAAATAGCTGACCAGAAGTTTATCAGTGGCTTAAACACTTGCCATGCATATAGCCCATTAGCACAGCTGTTTGTTTGTAATGGATTGGTCATAAGCTTCATTAGTTTGATCTTATGTAGCTGTTTTATCGTTTACTGTTTTAAGTGAATATTGCCAAAATTGTTAACAAAAACATTAACAATAGATTAGCTTATAGATTTAGGAGCAATTAGATGTGGAAACACAGAGTTAATTAAAAACACCAGCTCAAGGGTTAACAATTAACTTCATATTGGATAACCTCCTGACCTCGACTCTGTTTTCTGTGCTCTTACTTAGAGAGTGTGATGGAGAGAGACAGATACATGAGCCCAATGGAAGCACAGGATTTCGGCATCATCGATAAAGTCCTGGTTCACCCACCACAGGCTGGGCAAGATGAACCAGAACTTGTTCAGAAGGAACCCAGCAGCCCTGCGAGCTCCTCCACATCTCCTCAACCGCAGACCTCAGAGTCAGGCCAGTCTTCTAGCAGCCCTCCATCCTCACACAAGCCTGAGCCCTGAAACAGACTTCACTATTATGCTATGTCTGCTTTGACAGATGATTTAGGGCAAAGCCAAACAACTCGCACATCAGATCTGGACCTTGGACTTTTCTTTTCTATCTTTGATTTTATTAAGTTTCACAGCACTGGAATGTGGACACTACAGATGCAAGCGTAACCACACTCAGTCCAGCCCTTCTAATTGCTTGCTGTTTGTTTAGCAAACCAACTTGATGACAGTATTGGCTTTGTCTGTATATTATTTGGATGGAGTGTTACCATGTTACACAATATTCCTTTGGTTTAATGTGATCCCTGAAATGAGAGGTTTTATAGAAATTAATTCAAATAAATCACTTGGTAAATTATGATGAGTTTCCTGTCCTTTTTATAATATTTTTAAACTTGGAAAAATACAATTCCAAGGGTTACAAAATGCATGTTTTGTGCTCAAAGTGTGCCTGTGTATCCGGTCACATTTGCAGTGCACAGTTAAACGTGTGCTCTGTGTGTGCATGAAAAATATGGCCGACGCGTCAACGTGACTTTTTCCCATCGAACTGCTAAAATTGGAGCCTGGGCATACGCAGAAGGACTGTCTGATAAAGCCAGAGGCAGAGCCGCGGAATCAAGCTTCCAACCAAACACTTGTACGTCAAATCAACCACGCCCACCGAACTTCTCACTTGACCGCCAGTATCTGCACTGTAACAAAGGCTCGCTAAATAAATACAAGCAATTACATTTAAAAACACGTAATGATATACGATTTAAAAACTGTGTGATGCAAGCTGTTATAATTTAATAAAAGCAATACATGTTGTACTGCAGAAATAAACGATCTTTCATACACTCTAGCCTAAGTTAGATTAAGCCATGAGCACAAAAGATATTTCTCTTATAACAGGTTGTTGGTATTTGTTATCTTCACAGGGGTAGAACTAACACTTGTAAAATATGAACAATAACATATAAACAACACATACATTTTAGAAAGGTTTTTATTATTAATTAGCAATCAACAGGACCCAAAATATAGCCTACATATCATAGATAACGATTTACCATGCGATAAATACAGCAAGATTTCTAAATATCAACAGGATATTTACACATTCCACCCCTGCACTATATAAAATAATCCTTCTCAATTTGTACAATAAACTTTGCCGTATTAATACATCATCTGATGTCTATCAGCTGCTGCAACATCGCTTGTATATTGTTTATCATTTTTTGCCTGTGTTTTCATTTGGTTATTCGACGCCTTCATTATATCTGGCAAAGAGGAATTTAGATTCATTGTAATGTTTATTAGGAGTCTTAAAATAAAAAGCTAACGGTAAATGATGTATATAAATAATATATAACATTTACAGCTCTAGTTGTTATATAAGATTTGGTTTCTAGAACATTAATATTTTATAACAGGAAATTTAGCAGATTAACTCGATAACATGCCGAAACTCAAAATGTCAGAGACGTCCTGTAAATCAAGTTCAAAAAATGTTGCAGGAGATCAATGTGGAGATGGGCTAACATTAGTTTTGTCTTCCTAAATATTATTTCAGACCCATAAAGAGAATTGCTGCTAGATAACGATCACCTGTATTTCCCCTGTTATGGTTAGGTGTGTATCAGCAAACTAATAAAGCCTGATAAAGCCCTGACCTTACCAAATAAGCAGTGATCCACCAGATTCTGTATGTCAGAAAGTATAGTTTACTGATAAACAACTCATTTTATCATGGTAAAGTAACACAGAAATCGAATAATTACACTTCAATCTCCTCCTGAAGCTCCGAAGGTCAGCTTAGAGAAACTGTCAATCACGACGACACACCCAGCATTAAATTACTGGCTAAAAACATACTCTTTACAAAAATGAAGATCTGCACCTATATCAGCATAATTGCCAGTGCCTTAATTGACCAAAATCATCTTTCAGGACCATTTATTGCAAGTGTAATTAATTTTTTTGTTTGGACTCAAGTCTTTTTCATTAACACGGAGGAGGAGGGCTTTATGACTTGTACTGCAGCCAGCCCCCAGGGGGCGATCTAACAGCCAGGACCTTCACTCAAAAGCAGGCATGGCACACTTGACGTGAACTTTGTAACAGCATTGTGTGAGATTCATCGTTGCAGAATTAACTCTACAACAAATACATCAAATAAACATTGGGAGAGTTTTTACTGTAGTATTTCTCACAAACGTTACGTGAGATCTGCTTCCTTCATGTCTGTCATTGTGCTGTTTATCTGATGGAGATGCTCTAATGGCCCGTTTTCACTAATTGGTACAGTACGGTATGGTACGGGTCGGTACAGGTCACCTTTATCAGGCTTGCATTTCTACTGCCAAAAGGGTACCAATCGTACGACAAGGTTTCAGTCGACGTCATTCTCGCTTGAGGAAATCTCAAAAAAATCACTTCTCACAAAACAGATGCTTTATACACATAAATACTTGTGTATACATGTTCATTACTAACCTTTCTATGAACATAGTTTGATTATAACTTTGCAAAGGGTACCCAAAAAGTGGTACGGTATGGTTTGCTTTTTGGTACCTTTTGATATTGGAAACGGCCCATGACAGGCACGTGGAAACGGTGGGCGGGGAGAACTAGCATTAAAGGCACAGGCAACAAAAACAGCTACAGTATTCAGAGCAGAAAATAACAAACTTCTGAAAGCTATAATAAATAATCTGATAGGTGTTTTGAGCTGAAACTTTACACATTCTGGAGACAGAAGACTTATCTTAAATCTTGAAAAAGGGATAAACTATGTGTTCTGCTGAATATTCTATTTAAATAAATGCCTACTGAAATAAAACAACTTTAAGCATCTGATTTGAATTTACTTTTTTTAAATAAATCCCCATCATAAATACTGAAAACACATTTATCAGACTTCATTTTTTTGTAGTCAAAACAACTTGCAAAATTATTTCAAATAAATGTTTTTCTGTGGAATAGTCTCTGTTTATCAAATTATTCTGCAAAAAATATATCATGTCTACTAAAATAAGCATTAGTTTTTCAGCATCATTTTAATAATAATGTTAGAATGATTTCAGAAGGATCATGTTCCACTCGAGACTGGAGTAATTATGCTGAAAAGTCAGCTTTGCCCGCATAGAAATAAATTACTTTTAAACATTTAAACAGATTTTCTTTTTTTTTTAGTAATTGTAATAGTATTTCACAATATTATTTGTATTTATTGCATAATTTATATATTTACCTATGCATATATTTTTCATTTATTTGAATCAAAAATAAATCCACATCATGATTCCTGAAAACACGTTTATAAGACTTTATTTTTGTAGTCATATTTATTTAAACAACTTACAAATGCTAGAATCCTACACATTTTATTAAACTATTATGTACTACATTGCAAAATATGTAACAGTATCAAATCACCCTATTTAGTACCCCGATATAATGCTATCTATAAATGTACATTCTTTTACTGTAGTGCAACAAATATGGTTGATTCATTTTTGGTCCCTAAATGATACTTTTAAATCCTAAAATGTGACTAAAGATGAATGAATGTTTTCCCAAAGAAGTCACTTTTCTCAGTGCTGACCTCTGGTGGAGTTTTCAATCATGATGCATAACTGAAAATCAACAAATGATGTTTGTGTAACCAAACCTTGGTGAAACGGAGGTTTTTTTTTTTGTTCCCTGGGCAAGTGTAAATCTTTAATTTCTCACATAAGAGAGCATCCTCCCCAGCCCTTCTTCTTGGCGGTGGTGGCCCAGCGCAGCCAGCTGAGGTTGCTTTCAGTATAAGGAGGGTAACGCAGCACATTGACGCGCTCCAGCCCCCAGCCTCTTAGCATACAGCCACGCTTATGACTGAACGTCTCAAAACCCCAACGCCCATGATAGTTGCCCATCCCGCTGGCACCTGGGACAAACACACACACATACACAAATCAGATTTACCTTAAGAAACTGAGTGTTTTTATGCTTTGTAGTTGATGTTCAATTAAAAGTAAACCCAGTATGTATGGCGTAATATAATGTTTTTATAGCAACACAGCTCAGAATATCAAATGATACAATGGACTCTTTTCACATTTCCAGGTTTCTCAAAAGCGGAAGTTGTCATAATGCAGTGAATGAGTACCACAAATATTTATTTTGCCTTCCAATATGCACAAATAACAAATGACAAACTCCACAACAGTGTTACCACAACTTTCAGAAAAAGAAACAAGTTGTCTGAGACTGATAACGGCAGCAAGGAGAGGGAAGAATGTCAAATTTACTGTCCCACCCATAGAGGCTGCAGTAGAAACACCTAGCATGAGAGTTAGTTATTTTTTTGTAATTTGATACAAATATGTTATAATACAAAGTATATCTTCATAAATGTACAGTAAAAAATATAAATATTAAGGATTTTATTTTCAAGCACTTAAGAAGCTGATCACTATCAAAATGTGTCTTGTGAAAAGGATCCATGCCACATTATGCAGCTTTTCATTGCAATTTACTGTCAAATGACAACAAGAAAAGAAATGCAAGTCTTTAATGCTTTCCTAGTGATAAGAAGAAGACCCTTCCTTCAAGGCTTTTAGCAGGCCACAGCTAATGAAAGAACTTACAGCTGACAATGGATGTAAACATAGACTTTAACAAATAGTTTTCCTTTCCTCCTCCACCATTAGTCTAAAGCAGGGGTGTCCAAACTTGGTCTTGGAGGGCCGGTGTCCTGCATATTTTAGTTCCAACCCCAATTAAACACACCTGAACCAGCTAATCAAGCTCTTTCTAGAAACTTCCAGGGAGGTCTGTTGAAGGAAGTTGGAGCTAAACTATGCAGGACACCGGCCCTCCAGGACCGAGTTTGGACACCTATGGTCTAAACCAGGGGTGCTCAATCCTGTTCCTGGAGATCTACCTTCCTACAGATTTCTGTTGCAACCCATATCAAATACACCTGCCTGTAATTATCAAGTGCTGTTCAGGTCCTAATTAATTGGTTCAGGTGTGTTTGATCAGGGTTGGAGCTGAACTATGCAGGAAGGTAGATCTCCAGGAACAGGATTGAGCACCCCTGGTCTAAACACTCCTGAATCCTGTTGCACAAAGCCGTTTGGGTTTTTACCCAGTTAAATTCACATTTACTGTAGTTTGAACATACTCTGTGTTTATGGGCTCAAGGTGGGTTGGTTTTGATCAGGCTTAGTTGTCATGGTAACTGACATCCACATGGCAAACCTGTTCTTGAGCAAGTTTTCTTCTGGGTTAGAGATCACAAACCCAAACTGGACCAATCAGCTGTGACTAAAGTCACATACATATCTGATGCAACAAAGCCACTCCTAGTCCTGTGTGTTCGTTTCCTCCAAATTAAAGCCCTTTACACAAAGCATTTGAGTCAAAATTGTCTGTTGTTGCTAATAATTTATTTATAATATATGGATTATAATGATATTTATTCAAATGTCAATTGATATTAATAACAGCTTTAAATTAAATTTTACATGTAAATATTTACATACAATTTGCTTTATTTTATAAGGTTTTTACATTTTTTTTATCTGTTTGTGAACCTACATTATTAAATAAGTTGATTGATTAATTTCCAGTGATATAATGTGTATCTTACGTTGCCTTCTTAAACTTTTGCAGCAACAGAAGTGTTTATTTCTGCCTTGTAGATGTATTTAAATGTATGTCATCATTTACTCACCCTCTACTTGTTGCAATCCTTATGAGTTTCTTTCTTTTGTTGAACACCCTTTACGTCTATAGTATTTTTTCCTACTTTACGATTACAGGTTTTCATCTTTTTTTTTTTTTTTTATATATATCCTTCTGTGATTTGGAACCCTTTGTGTGTGAGTAAATTTTTAAAGTTAATTTTTAAGTGAACTATGTACTGACTCCATCATGAGAAATGACACTCAAATGGTTCCTCTCATGTGATTGGATGTTTGCTTCACATGTTATAAGGTCTAGGGTTATGAAATTACTTAACCTGATCTTAATCAGTTCAATTTGTTTGGTTTTATCAACCCAAAGCCTACTTTGCAACACAGAGTTGTTCAGCTCATTTTGTACAAAAGGTCTCTCGAAATTGAGTGAAATTCACAATGAGAAACGGCACAGGTGAGAAAAACTAGACGCCATCCTGACAGGGTAAAAACATGCAAACACTCATGACACCTCAGCCACTGAATGAGAAAGTTTATGCTTGTCCATGAAGAGGCTTGACGGATCGTCAGTAAGTGTGCAGTGTTCTTCAATCGTGACTGATGCGGCAATGTGAATGGATGTTTACAAGCACAGGCATATTGTCTAGGAGAATTTAGAATTTAAAACCAATAGTAGTCATCAACACTCACATCTAGGGCTGGTTGATTTGGCCTAAAATCAATATCTCGATTAATTGAAATTTTCAACTTGATTACGATTAATGAACGATTATTTTATTTATTTATTAAAACATTTTCTGCCACTGTTCAACATAGTTCACTGACAAGTTTTGGACAGTAAATATTCTCACATATTACAAGTGAGAGATTTCTGAATAAAGGGTGCATACTTGATTTTAAAATAATTGAAGGAAATAGGCAATATATATGATTATTTATTGAACATCAATGATGAACAACTGAAATTGAAGCACACATTGCTTAAAACCAACAGTCACTTTTTTCTTATAAAAAAGGGAAAATAAATAATGTGCACTTTTGGAAACAAAATGTATTATTTTCAATGTTTTTCATATTAAAAGTAGAAAATAAGCAATATTTCTTCTAAATAATGTATATCCTGTAAATAATATTTTAAACAGTGCATTTCTCGAATCTTCTGTAAACAAATATTTTAATGTAAATAATAATTTTAATGTAATGGATATTATGCAGTCTCAAGGCATCTCTGGCGCAGCTTCCAATCATTGCCAACGTAGTGCAAAGTAACACAAAAGTAACAAACAGAGCAGGGTCATGGGACTCCACCCCGGTAGGGTAAGTAATTGAAAAAATTGACTTGGAAAAATTACATTGATTATTGGCCCTGAATGTTAATTCGATTAATTTTCTATTAATGGCCCAAACCCCACTCACATCGCTTCTCTTGTTACCCTTTAAATGAAATGTACAACAAAACCTGCATAAATGTGGCATTTTATCAGTATTTTAGTTTACAGAGTGCAAACTATTTGACATCATTCAGGCAGAATGTGAATAATTGTCCAAAATAAATGGGGATATTATTCAACCACACAAATCTTTCATGAGTTCTTTACTCTTTAGTTTTTCAGGATAAGTCATCATTTGCACTGCATTAGGCCATGAAAGTTTTAATACCCAGGGTTCCTCCTAAAGACATGTATTCAGACTTACCCACTCCACCAAAGGGTAAACCAGGAAGAGTCATGTGAACTATTCCATCATTGGAACAGAAGCCTCCACTGCTGGTCCTCTCAAGAACTGTAGTGATGACCTTAACAAAAAGAGAAATCAATTCTAATAAATTGTAATAAATATCAGTCCCATTACTGTGTAAAGACCCATTTACATCAAAAGATGATTACTATAACATAAAAGAATAGCTGAGTCAACAACCTCAGCTTTAATTACAACAGAAGAAAAACATCCCTGAAATATCTTTTTTTTTTTTTTTTTAGCTGATGGATGATAAAAATACTGACAGCTTGACAGCTGATCAGAATTCCCCCAACTTCAGCCTGAGCGTTTAAAACAGCAGATGATAAAACGACAGAGCATGATTATAATGAACAAAACTTCATCATCCATTGGTGTATATGCTAATATACAGTGCTTGGCATAAATGAGTACACCCCATTTTAAAAATGAATATTTTTATTAATTTCTCAGAGAATATGGGTAATATGCATTGGTGCATTTAAACAAAACAGATTTATTAAACAGATATATTTATTAAAATATTATTTTAGTCACAGAACATAAAAAAGTGAAAGATAATACAATTAAATACCTGCAAAACATTGCAAAAAAAAAAAAATACAAACTTGATGAGACTTTCAACTAAATTGTATATTTTTTGCTTCTCTTGATTTTTGCTATTTTTAATAATGTTATTTATTATTTTTCCTTAATATACAAGTTTAGGCTACTAATTTTCGATCTGTTATTGTAAGTTATTTTGTTAGATAAGCTCCAGATTTGGCTTCAGTACTGACTAATGTATATGCACAAATATAATATTGTAAAGCTTCCTATAGAAAATATTAATTTAAATGAGAGATTTGTGAGGGGTGTACTCATATATGTTGAGCACTGTAGTTATAGTGCTCTTTAAAATGATCATTCTATATGTGAATGTGTCTTTTGTCGTGTTAAGGACTTTTGTTCTTTCTCTTTATACCTGAGACTCATCAGAAAGGGCGTAGAGTGCCAGAGCCTTTTCCTTCTCGTTGATGAAATTGATTCCTTCGTCAAGAGACTTGATGGTCAGAATAGGCAGAATGGGGCCAAAAATCTCCTCCTGCATTAAAGCATCAGTTCCTTTTACATCCACGATCACAGTGGGGGCTGAAATATTCCATGACAAAGCAGAGGAGAGAGGGTTGAAAATGAAATAATGGCTGAGCTGCTAACTAAGGTTTTAAATGTATAAAAATGTAGTAAATTATCCATGCAGAAAAACTATACTAAATACTGCTGCAGTAGAAACAGTAGTGGATTAGTATCATTCAGTGAAATTAATTAAGCTATTATAGCAAGTTTGTGGTCAGACTTTTTAAATGAAGTTATTTAAATAAATAAACCCTAACCCCAAATAAAGTCATGTTTTGAAACTGCATTTTAAAACAGCTGTTTTCCATATCATTATATTTTGTCATCAGCTGCCATATCCACATATCCATATCCACTGCCACAATCTTTTAGAAATCCATCTATTGTGCTTATTTGGCATTCAGGATACATTTTTTATGCAATACATTTTTGGGGGGATTTTGTGAATGAATAGAAATGTAAAAAAATAGTAACAATGAGCATTTATATTAAATAGAAAACCTTTGTAACATCATTAATGTTCTACCATCACTTCTGTCATCAAGGAATCTAATCTGAACAATGTTATTCATTTTGTTTTAAAATATATATACACACACAGTTGAGACATCCAATTTTGATGTCTGCATTAAATGAATTTGAAAAATGATATGAAAAAGTAATTGTATATATTTAGAAAGCATTTTTAAATACAAATAAAGTTTCTGCTTTGATGTTTCAAAAAGTTTAAGGGATCATCTTACATTTTATTCTATTTTAAATAATTAAAAATGTTTTTGCTGGCAAATGATTAAGCCCTAGTGGTTTGAGGAACAGTAGCAAAGTACACTACCAGTCAAAAGTTTGGGGTCAGTTTAATTATTTTTTTTTTCATGTTTTTTTTTTTTTTTAAAGAAAAATGTTCATCAAGGTACATTTATTAAATGAAAAAAAAAAAAAAAAAAAAAGTTAAATTGTTAAATATTTATTTCCCAGAGATGGGTTGCAGCTGGAAGGGCATCCGCTGCGTACAACATGTGCTGGATAAGTTGGCGGTTCATTCCGCTGTGGCGACCCCGGAATAATAAAGGGACTAAGCTGAAAAGAAAATGAATGAATGAATGAATGTTAAATATTTATTAAAATTTTAAATAACTGCTTTCTTATTGTATGTAGTTCCAAATAAAATTGTTACTCCAGTCAGTATTGCTTTTATTACTATTAATAATAATAATAATAATTAATATTACAGTGTTTTCTGAAGGATCATGTGACTGTGAAGACTGGAGTAATGAAGCTGAAAATTCACCTTTAAAATCAGTGGAATAAATTATTATATTAAAATATAAACTACTTTTGAACAGTTATTTTATAGTCCAATAACATTTCACAATTTTACTATTTGTACTGTATTTTTGATTAAATAAATGCAGCCTTGGTGGGCAGGATAAGCTTATTTTAAAATATTGAAAAATCCTGTCCCCAAACATTTGACAGGTAGTGTGTATAGATTTTTTTTTTTTTACATTTTTGTATTTTAAATATGCCTAAAAAGACTGTTTTGTATATAAATTATTGTTATACTAACTGACATTTTAGTGGGCAAGTATGAAAATCATTATATTGCTTGCTCATTAAAAATAAACTAAACAGTATGGAGGAGGGGGTAGGTGAAATTAAAGCTGCACTTTTATTGTCAACCAAAGGTTTACTTACCGATGTACCTGGTCTCTTTGACACTCTCTCCTCCTATTACTATTTTACCCTCAGACTTATTCATCAGCTCAATCAGTCGGTTCCAGTGTCTGTCTGTCACAATACGGCCATAATCAGGGCTTTCCTGGGGCTGAGATCCGTAGAAGCTCTCCAGAGCCTCTTTCATGAAAGGTAACAGCATCTCTTTCACCTCATCAGTGCATAAAACATAGTCTGGAGCCACACAACTCTGCCCAGAGTTGAAAAACTTGGCCCACACCAGCCTCTTAGCAGCAGCTTTCATGTCCAGTCTGCCGTATATCAAACAAGGGCATTTTCCACCCAATTCCAGAGTAACAGGGGTGAGATGCACCGCTGCGGCCTGCAGGATACAGCGAGCCACAGACTGTGAGCCTGGAGGACAGAAGACAAAACATGTTGAAGCAAATGTGGACTTAAATCTGTTTTTAATAGGACTTGTGTGTTTTTGGGACTTGTGGAGCTGTGCATCGATGAATTTTTCTTCAGTGTTTGGACTTTCAGCAGTGAAAATTACAGTTTTTCACAATTGTTTACACACAATTTCTTGTACTTCAGACACAATGACTACAACATGTAACTGATGCACCAACACCCTGAACCAATTCTGCTAAACTCCAAGCACAATTCCTGCTTTACACTCAAATTGCAGATTTAAAACACACTTTTTTCCAAACACTACACACAATTCTCTGCATTTGGCACAATTTTAATGCAGAAAATCTCTTGTTTTCACAAGGAACACACTGTCATTCAAAACTGTACAGTCAGTTGTCCTATTTTGCATACTAACTCATCATATGGGTAAACACCGGTCACACATAATTGTAATTTAGAAATCAGAGCTCATCTCATATTCTCCATTTCTCAATCCTATTGAGGAATTTTTTTCTGCCTTGGGATGGAAAGTGTTTGACCAAAATCCACACTTTTATTTATTTATTTTTTTATTGTTTTTATTTTTACTGTAACTGTATTCTGTAAATACTTCTGTTGATGGCATATATAGACCACATTATGTGCAACTTTGTGTTGGTTGGGATGAACACTGTGTACACTGTTTTTGAGGGAAAAATACAGTCAAATATATTTGGTAGCATGTATTTGTGTGTTTTGTAAAAAAAACAATATTCTGAAATATTTTACAATGCACTTCTGTAGGCCTGTGTACTGTCTGCAGTAAGTGTTACACTGAACAAAAAACACAGTCTCACAGTAAGTCATTATGATAAATGGAGAAATGCTCATAATGTTTTACACTAAGCATATCAGTGTTCAAATGGTTCTTATAAATGTCTATTCATGTCATGGCTTGTGTGTGTCATTTGAAAACAAAATACCATTTTGAGAAGGAAGTACATTGTTTTGAATGTAAAGTTTCATTTTGCACGAGAATTGAAGGGTTTTGCCCAATGTGTGTGTGTTTTGTGATTTGTGTGTAGAGTTCTGACAATATGAGACTTGCTTTCAGAAAATGTGTGTAAACAATTGTGAAAAACTGTAAACCACACTGAACTGAACTAAACTAAACTTCAACTCTGAAAACTGGACTGACAGTTTTAATTTACTAGAACTTCTATGTTAAGCTGCTTTGACACAATCTACATTGTAAAATCGCTATAGAAATAAAGATGAATTGGAATTGAATAAATAACAATAAAAACATACCGGTGTAGAAGATATGATCAAATCGGTTCTCAAGCAATGTCTTGGTTTCTTCTGCTCCACCACAAATGACTGCATAACACTCCTGCAAACATGTGTATAAGAGAAAGATTACAGACCTTATTATGAACACTGTAGTGCATAGTAAAAATGCAAAGTTTTGCCCATATGGGTCTGACCTGGGACAGGTACTTAGGAATGAGTTCAGCAAGAAGTTTTTCGGTCGCTTTACTTATTTCCGATGGCTTCAGAATAGCACAGTTTCCTGATGAGACAAAAAAAGAAAATGGTTAAATATATTGAATGAACCAGAAAAGTTTTTCACCTCAGATTCCTGAGCGAATAGATTTTGAATGCTTCTGTGGGGGGTGGATGAGTGATGGTTTGCGCTGCAATACCATGGCATTCCCTACTAGGCCCAATACTTCAGCTAGTTGGTTGCATCACTGTCAAAGACTACTGAACTATTCTGGAAGACCACGTGCACCCAGTGGTTCAAACATTGTAACCTGAAGGCAGTGCTGTGTATCAGGATGATACTGCACAAATACAAAGATTTTTGATGAACATGAAATTGAAGTTGAACATCTCCCATGGCCTGGACAGTCACCAGGGGCCTTATGTACAAAGACTTGCGTTGCATTCATACTAAAACATTGCGTACGGACAAAGCTGTAAATGTGCGTATGCAGTAAAAAATCAGATGTATGAAACACTGCGTACGCGGAATCCCATCCTATTCTCTTTGTACATCCAAATTAACGTGAAACTGAGCGAACGTGCACGAGCGCAAAACCCCTCCCTGCCTCCTCCCCTGTATAAATATGGTAATAACTCTACTTTGGCAAAACCAAACGAAAAAGCAATGGCAAAAGCAAGCAAGAAGAGAAACTTCACAGAATGTGAATTGGAGGTGCTCCTATTGGAGGTAGACCGGAAAAAAAACTGTTATTTGCAAGTTTGTCCTCGGGAATTAATAACAAAAAAAAAAAAAAATAGAGTGTGAGAGTTTAGCTGACGTGGTTAACGCAGTGGGGTCTGAACATCGCACTGTGAGTGAAATAAAAAAGAAATGATCCGATGTAAAGGTGCAGGTTAAGAGGAGAACAGCGGCGCACTGTTAAAGTGTGGACCGAACAGGCGGGGAAACAGGGGATGCTGAACCAACACCCTTTGAGGAGAGAGTTGCCTCAGTATCCGTGTCTGTGGGAGACACAGATGAATTAGAGGAACACTTTGTTAGTGCGGTATAGCAGCACCCCTCCGCTCTTATCAAGACAGTGCCACCGGCATTTCAGCTGCTCAAGTGCGAGAATGGGCATCATTGTATCTGCGCTCTTGATCAGTTTGTGGGTTGTTGAGGGAGGTCAACAGCCACGTCTTTTAATGGATAAACCACGGTCTCCTGATATGCAGTTAAATAATTACACTCAATAAAAAATTAAAAAATAAAAACTTAGCTGGAATAATATCTTTAAATACATCACTCACCGAGAAGCCACCCATCGCGCACCCTGCCACCGTGGAGCCTTCGGATTCGACCATTGACAATGTCCTCTAATAAAGCCAACACCGCCATTGCCATAGACTAAGGGTTGTTCACATTTGAAAATGCTTTTATATGTTCTAAATCACATAATTGGTAAAAAAAAAATAAAAAAAAAGAAATAGTGTCAATTAACCCATTTTATCAATTATAAATTCATAGCAATGTTTTTCACATGTGTTGGTGCGATACTTTGTAGTGTGCAATTTAACATAATTGCCTCTAGGAGTCGCCCATGGAAATAAAACACACACACACACACACAAGAAATGCACGTACGCCAGACATGAAGTGGGCGCGGACCAACACACATTCTCACGTTAATTTCATCGTTAGTAAATCCAAACGAGAGCGTGAAATCTGGTCTACGCAAAGTTTTTGTGCATACGCAGCGTTGATACATGAGGCCCCTGATCTAAATGTTATTGAGCCACTTTGGAGTGTTTTGGAGGAGCGAGACAGTAAATGTTTTTCTCCACCAGCATCTCGCAGTGACCTGGCCATTATTCTGCAAGAAGAATGGCTCAAAATCCCTCTGGTCACTGTGCAGGGCTTGTATGTGTCATTTCCAAAACAAATTGATACTGCATTGGCCACAAAAGGAGGCCCTACACCAGGGATGTGAAACTCCTGAAGCATAAATTCCTGGAGGGCCGCAGCCCTGCACAATTGAGTTCCAACCCTAATTAAACACACCTGATCAATCTAATTGAGTCCTTTAGGCTTGTTTGAAACCTACCAGTAAGTGTGTTGAAGCAGGGTTGGAACGAAACTGTGCAGGGCTGCGGCCCTCCAGGAATTTAGTTTGACATCCCTGCCCTACACCATATAAATGAATAAATGTGGTCTAAAACCAGGCGCAAATAATATATATATATATATATATATATATATATATATATATATATATATATATATATATATATATATAGTTGTTACCTGCAGCAATTGCACCAATCAAAGGTCCCAAAATTAGCTGAAGAGGATAGTTCCATGCTCCGATAATCAAAACAACACCCAATGGCTCCCTGCGCACAAAGCAGTCATCCAGCTTTGTTGCCTGAAATATAAATCAAATTGCGAGAGGTGAAACAACATTGATCAGAATTATAAATAGTTTCCTTTGAACAAAATATATTTGTATTAATTCCATGTTGTGGCTCATAAATTGATGCCTATAAAATGATAAAGGTGCAAAATATTGTATACTATTTATTTTATATTAGTGTGTATCTCACCAAGTTTGTGCCCACATAAGAGGGCTGCATCCAGGTTTGCAGGTTGCTGATGTTGTAGCAAATGTCATTCACCACTATATCAATCTCTGACAGCACTGTCTCAAATTTGGGCTGCAAGACAGAGAAGATTTTGGATCATTTGTGAGCCAAATTTCAAAGTTCATATGTGTCAACCTGAACATATGTTTACCTTAGCAAGGTCTTCATGCAGAGCCTCTAAAATCTGTGTTTCGTTGTCTTCAAACAGTGACATCATAGCCTCCAGCTGAGTCAAACGGAAGTGGACAGGAAGGGTCACACCTGAGCGGAAAGCACCCCGCAGCCTGTCCAGCACCTGCTTCTGGCCCTCCATAGTAAAAACACCTCTGCTGGACATTGACAAAATGCGTACACGGCTTTTAAAGAAACTGAAGATGCATTTGTTTTTAGCAGGTTTCAATTTAAAGGTCACCCAAAATTTTTAATTTACACAAAATGTACCCATCTATAAATAAAATCTAGCTATATAATAGATAGATACTAATGAAGGCTTATAACGTGGAATGTGAGCAAATGCTTAAATATTTTTAACTCAAAAAAAGTTAAATTATGTTGTTGTTGTTTTACTAAAAAGTGCAGTCATTAAAAATATGGAGAGTTGGAACTATCAACAAAATGACTTGAATACATCATCATTACCCAGCAATCTCAAAGGGCTGCAATTAGTCTATCCTCACCATCGTTGAAAAAAGTAACAGAAACCAAGTGACAAACATGATTTCCAGAGACTGCTGTCAGTCTAGGCTGGATTTATTGATTCAATTTGTTTTTCTTTTTGTATTAACGATGAAAAAATTTCCAGATTATTTGGCTACAAACTACTACCTCACGCCATATAACATTTCTTTAAAAAAATATAAGAAGTTTAACAAGCACAGCAGAAAACACGGGAACAGAGAGCAGATGTGTTTGTATGCATAATCACCGCTCTTACTCAGCTCTGCATACATAACAGCGAAATTTAATACTTTTTGCTTATTGCCAAAACCACTACGCAGTGTCAAACGGGAAACAGAGAACAGCCTTAAACAACACCGCGTGTTTATACAAAACGTGTACGGTAAGTCCGCCCTTCAAAGATCACCCAAGTGTGGGAATATTTACATATAACGCCGATAAATATAGCTCTCATCATATGAACTTACCTTTCCCAGAAAGTAACTCCACTTTACCGATACAACCCAGTGTTTTTCACTTTACCACGTGCAAACTAGTTCCGGGTTTTCGCCTTTCATTCTGAAGATTCAGGTTTGTCGAGTTTAGCATCTTAGTCAGATACTGCAGCCCGAAAAACCTGCTGTTTGGCCTAAATCTCAGGTCAAAAACAGCAAAAAAAAAAACAAAAACAAAAAAACTTTCCAAGACCACTTGAAAATTATCAGTTTCTCTGAATTTATGATTTGTTTAAGTAGAAAGCATTTTTGTTGTATTTTGGCTATAGCTATGGGTGATTCTATAATACATTTGGTATCCAAAGCTATAAACTTTTCAGCTTTAAAAATGATTTTTTTTATTATTTATAAAGTGTTACTTATTTTCATAGCTCGCAAGTTGCTGTATACCACAACATACAATTTGACATGATTTATTGACATCAGATTCAGTGTATTCCATCTTGTATTATTGTGTAATCGAAATATTGAATTTTTTGGCAGTATTATTATTAATATTTTATTTTTTGGCAGTATTGTTATAATTATTATTTTATTTTTATTATTATTATTTGTATTTATTAAAGCTTGAAATGGTAATTTTCCTAATTCTACAATATCAGTGCATATATTTCTAAACATTCTAAAAATGTCTAACTAATATGTAACTTCTGTTACCATACCATACTTAGCCTTAAAACTGGTGAAATTGTCTTCCGCAACTATGTAAAAGACAATTCATGTCATTTTCCCTCACTAAAAAGACGTGAAGCACAAAAAGGTGTGTGTGCTCTTTCTGATAAAACATTTTAAAAATATTTTACACATAGAATTATTTTGTAAACTGTCTAATGTTACCACAGTTTCAAAAGGAAAACAGAACATTTCATTGATCACACATTGGTCAATTTATACAATTTTAATTCATATTTGTGCCATGTGCTCTTGTATACTAGCAAGTGTACTTTTGGCTAAAATGGTCAATTCTGTTATTGGTACCCATTTATGGTTACAGAATTGACAGACATGTGAGATTAAGAGGGCCTGTGCTTCTCTCTCTTACACATGCACATCCACAGGGAAATTGTCATTTTGGTTTCAAGTGATGAAGGACTGTTTATCTAATAAAAAAAAAAAAGATTTTTTTTCTTGCTGATATTTCACATTCCCATATTTGTCCATGACAGAGCACAGCTGACAAACTATAAACACAAAAATAAACAAACTTCCATATATATATATATATATATATATATATATATATATATATATATATATATATATATATATATATATATATATATATATATATATAGTCAACATTTCTTACAAATTTAAAATAAAATGTCACTTATAAATTTGTTGTTGCATGAAATAACAATAATGGTGTCATATGTGTTCAGATATATATATTTTATATCTATTAGACAACAATACCAACGTTTTAACTTTAGAAGAGTTAAGAAATCTAAATTTGGCAACATAACACTAATATTTAATCACAACAAATGAAAATACTTGTTATTCAGACAAATTGTGATTTTTCTATAAAGTAAAAACATGAATAAATGCTCTAAATAACCTTTATTAATAACACTTTATAGCACAAAACATTTCACACAAACCCATGCCTAATAAACCCATTGAAATGAAATCCATAAGCCTTCAAAAGGTATACATTAATTAACTGTTTAAAGAAATATGATCTTGAAAGTTCTGAAAATAGCTTTCAAATAATTTAAATACCAAAGAGGAATTCAGATTTTAATCGATGATTTTTTCTTTTTTGAGGGAAACAAGTTAAATGGCTTAGGTTTTTCAAGGTAGGGCATCTTGAGAAGCGTAATTAATCTTTTATCTAACATTATGATGTAAAAAATGCTTGATTAGCTTATGTAATAATTTTACATTCTGGAATTGCCTATTGGTGACATTAGACTACGTTTGTTGTTGCTAATAATCTGTTTTTTACATTATCATTCTTTTATATTTCTTAATAGTTGTGTTGTGTAAAATAAAACATGCATTAATATTTAAAAGCTAATACACAGGTGCATGGCACAGCTGTTGATGTTTTGACTAACAAAATGAGGCGGTTTAACGCTTGAAAGGTTGACTAGTTTAAGCGTGTTTCAGTGAGCTGTAATAAGCTTCAGCAATGTATTCTCTTGGGCAGAAATGGTTTCGGGACTTGCCCCAAGGAATTTTCATTTTGACTCCTTTGAGTGGGCTGAAACTTGTTTCTGTGTTTTGCATGATCATGAGTTTCCGCTGTGTTATTTTCATAAAATTATATTTTTTCAGGAGCAATTTTAAATTAAAATATTTTAAACTTTATGGTTTATATATATCAGCTGGATATGTTGATCTTATCGCACTGTAATAGTTTAAGAGTTGAGAGTTTTAGAATTTAACAGATGAGTACTGAAAACATTTAATATCAGTTTTGTGTATATTATCACCTACATTTAGAAATTTAAAGCTCAATTTGATGTAACTTAGGTCTAGTTAATCATAAATTAATTTACTTAAAAATGATCAAAATCAGTATTGGTGTATTTCATGTATATTTTATAATACTTTTCCATTTCTAAAGTGTGCAAAAGCTAACACTTTTTTTAAGCAAATTAACAAACGAAGGGCTGCTGTAAATCAGAATTACTTTAGCATCAAGTAAATATTAAAGTTTCAATTAGTTTTGATATTTTCTATTTTCTATTTAATGTTAATTTGAGTACAATTTGTAACAGTATTTACAGAAATATCTTAATAGTAACTTATCTACCTATATTTTTTCATTTTAGGTATTGTATTTTAAGTAACAATGATCATAGTTTTATGTTTTTAGTTTTAACAATATCATGTATATACAGACTCTAAATAATGCTGTAAAATCTGTTACTATTCATTAATCTACAATTAGAAAGTAAGAATTGTGAAAAAGTGCATGTCAACCACAACTACAACTGAAATCCGGATTTTAACACACTCCCAACATGTATTAATACATTAATAAAAAGGTTTGGCTGTCGGACTATATGACGTCACCATCCTTCATTTGGCATGCATAGGCCTATATATGATAAGATCATCTCTGCTGCATCTCATATGAGGTCAATTCCCTGACTCAAAGATGCACAAAAATCTTCTTTACCTGCTGTTTTCACTGGCCTTAACAAGTGTGTATCAATATTATGTCAATACTATCTCAAAATATAACAGCAGAAATATATTGAACCTGATCTTGTGTTTCTATTTATTTTTCAGAAGTAGTGAGAGGTCAGAATATGGAGTCCATTTCATCTGACTCAGTGGTAAAGCCTGGAGAAACTCTGAGTCTTTCCTGTAGGGGATCAGGATTTACTTTCGGAAGCTACAACATGCACTGGATTAGACAGAAACCTGGGAAAGCACTGACATGGATGGGTCGTGTGTGGCATAATGCACAAGGACACGATTATGCTAATAGTTTTAAGGGACGGATAGAAATTACTAGAGACAATTCAAAAAGCATGATGTATCTGAAACTGTCTGGATTGACAGAAGAGGACTCTGCTGTGTATTACTGTGCAAGAGAAGCACAGCGATACAGTTGTATGCGGCAATGACACAAATACTGGTTTAAACTGCAGTTCTCACATCTGTCAGTAGGCCACAGTAGAATACAACCAGATGGCCGCAATGCATTCACTCACAATCACAGAATATATTATTTTATTCACCATTCAAACAGTTAATCAGACATTTTTTTCAATATCATAGGTTTATGGTTCTTCAAAATATTTCAATAGTAGTTAATTTCACAAACAATCTAATTCATATAATGGTTTGACCTTTTAATCCTTGTGTTATGTTCAAGGTTTATGTCAAATGTTTTTATGTTGTGGGTCAAACTGACCATAATTGGTTTCAATATAAATCATCCAAAACTTATAGCACACAAAAACAAGATAACACTTTAACAACAATAGTTCTCAAACATTTTTATATATAATTTTTTTAAGAACATATATATATATATACCTAAGACTGGTCAATCAGACCCAGAACAAAATGTAACAATTATGTTGAAAAGAATATATATATATATATATATATATATATATATATATATATATATATATATATATATATATATATATATATATATATATATATATATATATAGTCAACATTTCTTTCAAATTTAAAATAAAATGTCACATAAATTTATTGTTGCATGAAATAACAATAATGGTGTCATATGTGTTCAGATATATATTTTTATATCTATCAGACAACAATACCAACATTTTAACTTTAGAAGAGTTAAGAAATCTAAATTTGGCAACATAACACTAATTTTTAATCCCAACAAATGAAAATACTTGTTATTCAGACAAATTGTGAGTTTCATTCATTCATTCATTTTCTTTTCGGCTTAGTCCCTTTATTAATCAGGGGTCGCCACAGCAGAATGAACTGCCAACTTATCCAGCATATGTTTTACGCAGCGGATGCCCTTCCAGCTGCAACCCATCACTGGGAAACATCCATACACACTCATTCACACTCAAACACTACGGACAATTTAGCCTACCCAATTCACCTGTACCGCTAGTCTTTAGACTGTGGGGGAAATTGGAGCACCCGGAGGAAACCCATGTGAACCCAGGGAGAACATGCAAACTCCACACAGAAACGCCAACTGACCCAGCCAAGCTCGAACCAGCGACCTTCTTGCTGTGAGGTGACAGCACTACCTACTGCGCCACCACGTCACCTGTGAGTTCTAAATAACCTTTTATAACCTAACAAAAATGTGCTCTAAATAACCTTTATTAATAACACTTTATAGCACAAAACATTTCACACAAACCCATGCCTAATAAACCCATTGAAATGAAATCCATAAGGCTTCAAAAGGTACATTGATTAACTGTTTAAAGAAATATGATCTTGAAAGTTCTGAAAATAGCTTTCAAATAATTTAAATAGCAAAGAGGAATTCAGATTTTAATTGATGATTTTTTCTTTTTTGATGGGAAAAATTTAAATGGCTTAGGTTTTTCAAGGTAGGGCATCTTGAGAAGCGTAATTAATCTTTTATCTAACATTATGATATAATAAATGATTGATTAGCTTATGTTATAATTTTACATTCTGGAATTGCCTATTGGTGACATTAGACATTGTTGTGGCTAATACTCTTTTTTTTTATTTATTTTTTAATCTTATCACTCTTAGACACCGTGACTGCACCACCATAACACCCATATATATATACACAGTTGAAGTCAGAATTATTAGCCCCCTTAGAATTTTTTTCTTTTTTAAATATTTCCCAAATGATGTTTAACAGAGCAAGGACATTTTCACAGTATGTCTGATAACATTTTTTTCTTCTGGAGAAAGTCTTATTTGTTTTATTTCGGCTAGAATAAAAGCAGTTTTTAATTTTTTTAAACCGATTTTTAGGTCAAAATTATTCGCGCCTTTAAGCTATATTTTTTTTGACCGTTTACAGAACAAACCATCATTATACAATAACTTGCCTAATTACCCTAACCTGCCTAGTTAACCTAATTAACCTAGTTAAGCCTTTTGTCACTTTAAGCTGTATAGAAGTGTCTTGAAAAATATCTAGTCAAATATTATTTACTGTCATCATGGCAAAGATAAAATAAATCAGTTATTAGAGATGAGTTATTAAAACTATTATGTTTAGAAATGTGTTGAAAAAATATTCACTCCATTAAACAGAAATTGGGGAAAAAATTTACAGGGGAGCTAATAATTCAGGGGGGCTAATAATTATGACCTCAACTATGTATATATATATATATATATATATATATATATATATATATATATATATATATATATATATATATATATATATATATATATATATATATATATACATACATATTATGGAATGCCATTCAGGAAATTTTGAGTATATGGAATGGAATGAAAGTCTGAATATATGGAATGAAACTTGAATATATGGAATGAAAGTCTGAATATATGGAATGAAACTTGAATATATGGAATGAAAGTCTGAATATATGGAATGAAACTTGAATATATGGAATGAAAGTCTGAATATATGGAATGAAACTTGAATATATGGAATGAAAGTCTGAATATATGGAATGAAACTTGAATATATGGAATGAAAGTCTGAATATATGGAATGAAACTTGAATATATGGAATGAAAGTCTGAATATATGGAATGAAACTTGAATATATGGAATGAAAGTCTGAATATATGGAATGAAACTTGAATATATGGAATGAAAGTCTGAATATATGGAATGAAACTTGAATATATGGAATGAAAGTCTGAATATATGGAATGAAACTTGAATATATGGAATGAAAGTCTGAATATATGGAATGAAAGTCTGAATATATGGAAGGAAAGTCTGAATATATTTAATGAAAGTCTGAATATATGGAATGAAAGTCTGAATATATGGAATGAAACTTGAATATGTTTAAAGAAACTTGAATATATGGAATGAAAGTCTGAATATATGGAATGAAAGTCTGAATATATGGAATGAAAGTCTGAATATATGGAATGAAACTTGAATATGTTTAAAGAAACTTGAATATGTAAAATGAATGTCTGAATATAACAAATGTGAAGTTTGAATATAAGGAAAGAAATATTGACAATTGACAATTCTCAAATTCATCCTCGTTAACAGAGCAATATCATTGTTAAAAAAATGTCATTTCCTGAAATCATTCAATACTTTGTTGAGCTACAAGACTTTTTTGCAACTGCTGGTCATCAACATCAAGTTAACAACATCGAGTCCACATCACGTCATCTTGAGGATCATATTTCTATTATTGCAACATTCATTGTGCTTACTGGTAATCATGTTCAACAAAATGTTGCTGAACGAACGTTATGCATCATTCTCGAAGGAATTTATGAATCTCTTAGGGAAATGTTGAATGAAATAATGCTCCATGTAGAGGCTGTTACACAAGTGCATGATATAGGTGCACATTCTGCATTACAGACAGGAAGACAGAGGTACGTGATAATGTACAGTAACCTCTTTACAAGTTGCAAACAAAATGCATTTACACTTTGTGATTTTATACATTTTTTATACATTTATACATTTGTCATTTTGACTTTTTTTCTTTTTGGAGGTACAACATACCAGCAGCTCTGTTAATTCACATGAGGGATTTAGGATTTAACTGGATGAGCATATCGCGAATGCTGTCTGTAAACATTCGAACACTCTACAACCACAGGAGACAATTTGGTTTACTAGACTATGGGAGTTTCACAAACATTTCAAGTGATGACCTTGATCGTCTTATTGCTGAAGTTCTTCAACAAACCCCAGGGTCGGGGGAGACCTACATCGCAGGTAGTTTGAGAGGAAAAGGGATCAAGGTTCAGCGATGGAGAGTACGAGAGCGTTTACGAATAGTAGATCCAGTGGGAAGAGCCTTACGAAGACGAAGGGCTATTCAACGGAGGGTCTACAATGTCTCTGTGCCAAATCAACTGTGGTATGTGTTTTGTAAATTTTGGGAGGAAATTGGTAGTAGTAGTAATAATAATAATAATAATAATAATAATAATAGTTATTATTGTTATTATAGTAAAATTATTACAAAAATGTGAAACAATGCAACATTAACAACTATGAAAACTATTAAAAAAAACAGTAACAATGAATAAAAAATATTTGGATTTTATATTTCCCCATATTTCAGAAAGATTTTGGGATAGATCTTTTTTTAAACAACAAAGCAAAGACATTACACTTTGATGTACATCCAATTTTGTTTATAATAATACTATTATTGTAAAATCATCATGAAACTTTAACATAATGCAACATTAACAATTACAAGCATGTTTTATTATAATAATAACCCCATAATATTTACATTTATTTTCTCGTAAAATAAGACAAATCCAAAAAAGTTACATTTTGATGTACATCCAATGTGGTTTATAATAATAATAATAATAATAATAATAATAATAACATTTCTTATTCCAGGCATATTGACACAAACCACAAGTTAAATCTATGGGGATTTGTGTTTCACGGTGGAGTTGATGGCTACAGCCGCTGCATAACTTACCTGAGATGTTGCACAGACAACAGAGCATCAACAGCCTTGCAACTTTTTCAAAATGCTGTGGATCTGTTTGGACTCCCACATCATGTTAGAGGTGATGCTGGTAGTGAAAATATGGATGTTGCAAGGTTTATGATTGAGAATCGTGGGGCAAACAGAGGAAGCTTTATGGTTGGATGTAGTGTTCATAACCAACGCATCGAAAGATTGTGGGCAGAACTTAACAGGGTGGTGTCAGCTTATTTTAAAGACCTTTTCCTTTTCATGGAAAATACTGGAATTTTAGATAGCAACAACCCACTTCACATTAGGGCTCTTCACCATGTGTTCCTTCCAAGAATAAACAGATCTGTAAATGAGTTTATAAGCCAGTGGAACCACCATAGTTTAAGGACAATGGAAAATAACTCTCCATTGCAACTGTGGACAGTTGGAATGCTCCAACTTCCTGAACATCAAGCACAAGTCAATCATGTACATCTGCAAAGACCCTATGATCATCACCAGTGTCCACCTGAGTTAATCCCAGTTAATCCCTTGTCTGACGATGGAAATCATGGAATAGAACTTTTTTTGACAGCATGTAACCTACTTCAAACAAATACTTAGTCTGCTAATTTTGGTTGTTAATCATACTGAAAATTAAAATCTTGCATACACTCTCACCACTGTAAAACAATAAGCCAGTGCATAAAAAGTAGGAACAGAAAAAAATTTTATTTCAAAGAAGGCCATACACAACCTTTAAAGAAGTAACAATTTTCCATAGCAATGAAAATAGGGGGCGTAGATATTGTGGAACAATGTAGCTTGAAATAGATCTTAAAATGTAACAAAGGCTTTGATTTGTTATACTGTGTGTATGTGTTTGTTAACAGTAAATACAGAATTTGGTATCAAGGAAAACCAAAGAATATTAAAAGCAACAGCATAAAAACATCAACATAACTCAGACTCCTGTCATCGAAAGTATTACCTCTCATGCTCTTCCAAATCCTGGTGAATTGCGTATGGCAAAATCCATGTCAGATTTGAAAGCAGTGTACCCTGCATGAATAGGTATGCGTAGAATATTTTCACAAGTATTGGCTACTGGAAATCGGGAACAGGTAACAAACTCAAGGCTTGGTGTTGGAGAGAAGCCCAGTGCCGGAATGCTGTCACAACCAGTGAAGAAAACAAGAACATCCTCCAGAGAGACATTGTTTTCAACTGTAAAACATAAACAGAGAGTACAACAAATAAATGACACCACTTGAGTAATGCAAAAGTGTTTTAAGTGTAGTTTCTTTTGAAAGAATTGTTCATAATGTCACAGACAACACTAACAACAGTCTGATTAGCATAGAGAACCATATAGCAGTAAAAATTATGAGTGTTGCTGAAGACTGTAGCAAATAAACTTTCTCCTGAAAAGTCTGCTAAAAAGCATATACAGCTACAAATTGTAGAAATACAGTATGGTGGTGGATGTGCATGTATAATTTATTAATAGTTTACATTGTGTCCACAATGAAAGCATCTTAACTTTAAATGCTATATAAATGTATTATTAGTACATAAACACCAAACTTAACTTCAGAATTATTTTCATGTACCAATTCAGAATTATTTTCATGTACCACTACGATAAGGCCAAAATTATTTGGCAAATATTGCATTGAAAAACTGTGAAAAACCAAACTTACTTTCAGCATCCTGAAGATAGTCTTGCCAGAAAGCCAGCGTCCGGCACTCTTCTTGGAATGCATTGCTCCCTCTTTAAGAATGAATGATTTGGAAGAGATTCTCCACATCTTCTGCGGTTAAGGCCTTTTCAGTCTTCACAAAAAGGCACTTTGACTGAACAGGATATCTTTGGAGAGCATCTAGGACACCCAGAGACATTAAGCCATCTCTAAACCTAATAAAAAGTAAATACGTTGTAATGTGTTTATCATATTTGAAACATTTTGCACTAGTTTTTTTCATGTTTAATTAGATGAGGTTTCACAATGAATTCTAAATGAATTCTACATAATATATTCTCTAACTTGTACTGGTGCACTATAACATGAAAGTGGGGGTCAATCATAACATTTTCTTATAATATAGTAACGCTTCGTTAGCAACTTAAAATACCTTTTTTGGATATGATTTTTTTTATCTCTTTAATTTTTATATTTTACAGTCATGTTTTCCTGGACAAGAATAATAACACAAGTGTTCAGATATAAGCATACCTTTCAAATGGTGCACGGGTCCGCTGAAGGACATACCAGTGAGCCAGGTCCAAAGCAGTCTCTTGCTTGTTTTCCAGTGTTATGCGAACATTGTGACCAGCAAGACTGATTAAGCTGGCTGCCTGTGCCACTGCATTTTGTAGTTGCCATTCAGTTTCGGCCTGTAAGATCTAAAAATATAAATAGAAAAAAAGAATTTGAATGAAAAATATCATTGAAAATTAACTTCAATATTAATGAGTGCCCACAAAAAGAATAATTTGTATCAACAAATAATACAATTAAAGGAAAATAAGCCTACCAACTGCACCAGTGACCTTGTTTCTGCATCAGCAATATCTTCAGATTTGACCTTCACATTGTCAGGGCCCTTTTGAAGACACTCAAACATAATTTCTGACAGGAAACATGGACTCTGCCCCCCATGGGCAATTGACATTGACATGATCTGGCCAGCATAGAAGTATGCATTGTCTTTCATCGCTGTTATCAGATGAAATAATATTTATTATTATATATATATTATTCATATACTGTATATTTATATTAATCATATTCAATATATATATGTATGTATGTATGCATGTATGCATGTATGCATGCATGCATGTATATATTTATATATATATATATATATATATATATATATATATATATATATATATATATATATATATATATATATATATATATATATATACATACATACAGTTACAATCAGAATTGTTAACCCCCCTTTGATTTTTTTTTCATTTTTAAATATTTCCCAAATGATGTTTAACAGAGCAAGGAAATTTTCACAGCATGTCTGATAATATTTTTTCTTCTGTAGAAAGTCTTATTTGTTTTATTTTGGCTAGAATAAAAGCAGTTTTAATTTTTTTTAAACATTTTAAAGTCAATATTATTAGCCCCTTTAAGCTATTTTTTTTTTCAATAGTCTACAGAACAAACCATCATTATACAATAACTTGCCTAATTACCCTAACCTGCCTAGTTAACCTAATTAACCTAGTTAAGCCTTTAAATGTCACTTTAAGCGGAATACTTGTGTCTAGTCTAGTCAAATATCTAGTCAAATATTATTTACTGTCATCATGGCAAAGATAAAATAAATCAGTTATTAGAAATGAGTTATTAAAACTGTTTAGAAATGTGTTGAAAAAATCTTGTCTCTTAAATAGCAATTGGGGGAAAAAAATAAACAGGGGGGGGGATAATAATTCAGGGGGTTTAATAATTCTGATTGCAACTGTGTGTGTGTGTGTGTGTGTGTGTGTGTGTGTGTGTGTGTGTGTGTGTGTGTGTGTGTATATATATATATGTATACGTGTGTGTGTGTGTGTGTACAGTTGAAGTCAGAATTATTAGCCCCCCTGAATTATTAGCACCCCTGTTTAATTTTTTTCCCAATTTTGTGTAACGAAAAGAAGATTTTCATTACAGAAATCATCTCTAATAACTTATTTATTTTATGTATTATATTTTATATTTTCATATTTTGTGATGACAGGAAATAATATTTGACTAGATATTTTTCAAGACACTTCTATACAGCTTAAAGTGACATTTAAAGGCTTAACTAGGTTAATTAGGTTAACTAGGCAGGTTAGGGTAATTAGGCAAGTTATTGTATAACGATAGTTTGTTCTGTAGACTATTAAAAATAAAGCTTAAAGGGGCTAATAATATTGACCTTAAAATGTTTTAAAAAAAGTTTTTACTGCTTTTATTCTAGCCAAAATAAAGCAAATAAGACTTTCTACAGAAGAAAAAAATATTTTCAGACATACTGTGAAAATTTCCTTGCTCTGTTAAACATTATTTGGGGAATATTTAAAAAAGGAAAAAATGCAAAGGGGGGCTAATAATTCTGACTTCAACTCTATGTATGTATACCTTTGGAGTTGCATGTGAGGACTTTAGCATTAGATGGCCCCTCAAAGATGCCAATTTTGTCCTTGATTTCATGTAGACAAAGTCTGAAAAACTCTCGAGTAGGTCCTCCATTGTCTACAGCACCCTCAGATGTTCCATAGTCATCAGTAAACTTGACATCCACCTTCTTTTCGGGTGAAAAATTGGATCTGCCCATTGCTCTGCAGGTTCCATCCCATACATTTCTTCTTATGATATTGAAACGTACAGTGCTGTCGTTATTTACTTTACAAGCAATTCCCTCCATTATTCTCTCTAATGACATTGTTGAATCACTGAAACAATAATAAATAACAATACAAACAACAGTTTCAATGTTAGCTCACACGTAATGTAACTTCCACAAGATTCCACAAGATTGTTTATTATGATGCATTAGAATTAAAACTATTTTATTTTTAAATAATATCTTATTATCTGACCTCTGATTTGAGCTGGATTCTAAGGACCTTGAAATGGCTTCCTGGAGATCAGCATCCTCAGATAGGTATTCTTCCTCAAACAGGTCAAGGTATGTACTGAAAATATCATTATATTATTATGTTATAATGGACATTGTTAAGGCATATACTGTATATGATGTTAACAAATAACATCCTAGATGGAATAATAACTTGAATGATCCATTTTACATGTGTAAATAGTCAAGTGACTATTCCAACAAAAAATGTACTGGAAACTGTACTGTAAACAAAATTTTACTGTAAAAATGCCTATAGACACTAAACAATAACCACACATATAATGTATGAAAAGTTCTTGTACTTGTATGTTGTGCTGGATGCATTGGTTTGGATGGAACTATGAGATCCCTCAGAGACGTTGCTAACAGGGAAGCATGGTGTGTGTCCACTGCCACTGATAGTGGGACCAATCGAAAAGCCATGGGTGTTGCCACTGGAGATGGCAGATGTTTTAGTAGACAAGCTGTGAGTCTCATCAGTTGTCTCGTCAATAATAATAGTAGCAGCAACAGTAGACATTGTGAGGTTGTCAGATGAGATTGATGGTGCATTGGTGCAGATATCTGCAGTGTCAATACACCAAACAACTTCATCTCCATTAGAGACAGAAGTCGTATTAGTGGAGAGAGACTGGACCTCAGCAGTGGAGATGGCTGGAAGAACTTCTTTGGCAGGAACAGAGCCAATGATTTTAAGGACAAAGAAAAATAGTTCTTTAACATATAATTTTTGATTAATATTCCAACAGAACACATTAAGGGCTTGATCATTACTTTGTGTTATGGATATAAAAGTTGAGAATATATATTGTATATAACAATGAATGTAAAAAAGTATTTACCACATTTGTCAGGGTCCAGTGTTTCTGTGAAATCATTCATATTTGTGTGGCTACTGTCACCATCAGAACATGACTGTCAAATGAAGCAAATGTATACATTTATAATGATAATTATAATTCTGTATTCTTCCAATACAGTAGACTAACAACAAAACAGTCAAACTAAATGTGTATTGGGCAACACGGTGGCTCAGTGGATAGCATTGTTGCCTCACAGCAAGATCACTGGTTCGAGTCACAGCTGGGTCAGTTGGCCTTTTTGTGTGGAGTTTGCATGTTCTCCCTATGTTCGCGTGAGTTTCCTCCAGGTGCTCCGGTTTCCCCCACAACTCCAAACACATGCACTATAGGTGAATTGAATAAACTAAATTGGTTGTAGTGTATGAGTGTGTATGGATGTTTCCCAGTACTGGGTTGCAACTGGAAGGGCATCAGCTGTTTAAAACATATGCTGGATACTGTAAGTTGGCGGTTCATTCAGCTGTGGCGGCCCCTGATTAATAAAGGGACTAAGCCGAAGAAAAATGAATGAATAATTGTGTATTGTCACAGGATACTACAAGTAACAAAGTAAATACAGAATATGTACAGTACTGTGCAAAAGTCAAATACAGTTGATTTGATCTTAATATTTTGCTTTTGTAAGTCTTTTTTAAAGGAATATAATATTATTTAGTAAGTAAATGTTTCATTTACATTTCCAAACATTAATTTTTTTACATATTTTAGTAATCATTCTGATTTTGGTAGGCACAGGAAGTCTGATAACATTCGTTGCACCACAAAGAAATATGATCCTACATCTACAAGTCCATATTAGAATGTAAAAAAAAAAGAAACAGTTACAGACTAAATTCAGAAGAATTGTTGCGCATCTCTAATATGCCATTAGAAGAACCCTATTAAGCTGCAGTACTGTGAAAATATCTATTCAATAATGTTATGATTTGATGTAATAAAACAATTCATTTCTAATAAATAAGTCATATTAAACAATTATGCTGTGACCAACCTTAGAATTTCAACAGCTTTTGCATAAACAAATCTCTCCTTGGATTATTACATTTAATGTCAAAAAGAATGTTTGAAAATGTGAACTGATATTTACTATAGACACCACAGCAAAATATCTTAATAATTGGCAATTTTTTGGAACAAAAAAAAACATTTTGGAAGCTAACAGGGTCCCTAAGCCTTTTGCAAATACTGTACATTTCTTGAAGTCTTCAGCACTACTTACAGATTCTTTATCTTCACTTAATATGACATTGTCAGGCCTGACATAAATTGACTTCTGATGAAAAAGTTTTTTCAGAAGGTCTCCACCTAAAGTCTGTTTAGAAGTCAAGGATGGTTCCACTAATTTGTTGAAGCAAGGCATCAATATTTGTAATCTGAAATAAAAAGCACACATGAAACTTCTTTTCAATCTTTAAGACTACGCAACAGTTCATGGAAAGCGTTTTGTTTCAATACACTGTCGAAACACACAAACTTAGATTCTGTCAGTATATCAGTTTTTCAGTTCATGCAAATTCAGTTAAATGAGTATAACTTTAAAGAAATTAGATATTTAAAACCATAATGTATTGACAAATGTTAATATTTTGTGTGTAATTTGTGTATTTTATTACATATCACAACAACAAATATTTCTCAAAACACAAACACACTAAATATTAAGTAACATGTAAGTTAATACAAAATAGGGAACAATGTGATTAAAAACAGTTATCATTTACCTGCATCCCTCTACAATTGGCTGGAAGGCCACTGTTATTGTCTGCATAACTTTGTCGGCATCCCAGTCACACCTAAATTCCAAGGCAGATTTTATGTGTCCATTTTCAAAAAGCCAAGCTTTCTTGGCACGCCTTGGCACATGTGTGGAAGTATGGTCTGGCAGAAGAATAACCTCTTTGGTAAAAGACTGAGCCACTGGATGTAAACTGCCTAGTGCCTGGAACCTTACAATGAGGAAAATTTAGTTATTATGATTATTATAATCATCATTATTATTATCATCATCATCAACAACAACATCATCATTAATAAAAAAAATGTAAGCCTTAAACATCTATTTCAAATGAAACGATTCACATTTGTCTATATCTGAACTCATACGTATCGCGGACAATTCTGAATTCTTGGTTTATGATTATGACTGAAATGAAACTGTCTCCCGAAATTCTCCAACTCATTCTGTTCTTACCTCTTATGTCTTGGCCCTTTTCTTGTGAAGGGGCGAAGATTATACATAGCAGTCGTTGTAGCTTGTGACGTAGAAGGCATGACTGAATGTGAAGGCATAATATTCGCCTGATGAACGTCCTGTCCTGTGAAGTTCATCGCATTTACTCGTCCGCGATGAAAAAGTGAATGAACTTCATCATCGGTGGAACGATGTTGTGTGCGGCTGGCAGAATTTTGACCCGTGCATGCATTGGCCAAGGTGTTAATTAAATCGTTATTGCCCAAAATCGCAGCAACTAAATTCCGTGCCGACTCGCTCATTGTTCAAACTGTATAAAATAAATAACGCAAGATGGCGCTGAAGACAATCGAATTTCATTCCATATATTCAAGTTTCATTCAATATATTCAGACTTTCATTCAATATATTCAGACATTCATTCAATATATTCAGACTTTCATTCCATATATTCAAGTTTCATTCCATATATTCAGACTTTCATTCCATATATTCAAGTTTCATTCCATATATTCAGACTTTCATTCCATATATTCAGACTTTCATTCCATATATTCAGACTTTCATTCCATATATTCAAGTTTCATTCCATATATTCAGACTTTCATTCCATATATTCAAGTTTCATTCCATATATTCAAGTTTCATTCCATATATTCAAGTTTCATTCCATATATTCAGACTTTCATTCCATATATTCAAGTTTCATTCCATATATTCAAGTTTCATTCCATATATTCAAGTTTCATTCCATATATTCAAGTTTCATTCCATATATTCAGACTTTCATTCCATATATTCAAGTTTCATTCCATATATTCAAGTTTCATTCCATATATTCAAGTTTCATTCCATATATTCAAGTTTCATTCCATATATTCAGACTTTCATTCCATATATTCAAGTTTCATTCCATATATTCAAGTTTCATTCCATATATTCAGACTTTCATTCCATATATTCAAGTTTCATTTCATATATTCAGACTTTCATTCCATATATTCAGACTTTCATTCCATATATTCAAGTTTCATTTCATATATTCAGACTTTCATTCCATATATTCAAGTTTCATTCTATATATTCAAGTTTCATTCAATATATTCAGACTTTCATTCCATTCCATATACTCAAAATTTCCTGAATGGCATTCCATAATATGTATGTATGTATATATATATATTTATATATATATATATATATATATATATATATATATATATATGCATACACATATATCTATCTTGGTCCAGGATTATAAGATTTAAATATTTCAACCAAATATTAAAGTACAAATTTATTATGTCAATCTGTCATCTTTGTAAACATGGGTGCAGTCTCATCCCATTGGTATATCATTTCCTCATTATGCAAATTAAAGCATGATACAAGTATTTAGTGTTGCAAAATCAAATAATGCTTTAGAGGCTCATCATTGCTCACAAGATGAGGAAAATAACTTTATTAATGCTTTTGTTCAATCTAAATGGTAAGTTCTTAAAGTAGATTTATAAACAAAATATGTAAGAGTAAAAACAAATCAAAAACATTTGGCTTCTCTTTAACAGGCTTATACTGTCAAAGTATGGAGTCGATTGAAAGCTCAGTTCAGAAAAAGCCTGGAGAAACTCTGACTCTGTCCTGTAGAGGATCCGGGTTCAACTTTGACTGCTGTGCTATGCACTGGATCAGACAACAAGCTGGAAAACCTCTTGTGTGAATGGGCCTGGGCTACAGCAGTGGAAGTGGGCATAAGACAGAATCCTTTAAGGAGAGGCTGGAAATCAGCAGAGATGATTCGAAAAGCATGATGTATATGAAACTGTCTGGACTGACAGAGGAGGACTCGGCTGTGTATTACTGTGCAAGAGAATCACAGTGACACAGATGTGTGCAGGAATGATTCAAAAACTGGTCTATAAAGATGCAGCAGACAGTGGTAAGCTGCAGTTCCCATCATATGTCAGTAGGGTGTATAAAGGAATACAAGTAAAGTTGTCCACTAAACAGTCCACCTACACAAAAAGTAAATAATTGTAATATTCAATCAATAATTTGTCCCTGTCCTCCAAACAACTAGTCTACGTGGAACATTTAAATAACATAACATTGACTATGTGTATAACCAAGATTATATCTAGCAAGTGAAGTGGCAACAGCAACAAGAATTATGGTGACAATACTGACAAGGACGGCACAAATATTGGCAGCCAAAGCTAAACAGCTGAATTTCTTTGCTCCTTTGACATCTCTCTTCCACTTTCTGTTCAGTGCCTGGAATTATTAAACACACACACACACACACACACACACACACACACACACACACACACACACACACACACACACACACACACACACACACACACACACACACACACACACACACACACACACACTCACTCTAAACGTTTAACTTTGCACAATAATAAAACAATAATTCAATAAATAACACCTACATTTTTAACACAATTGATTGTTACATATTCCTTACTTAGGGAGAAACACATTGCAGCTGTACCCAGAAACAGGCAATTGAACAAGGTGATGGTCAGCACAGAGAAGCGCAAGTAGTCCTTTACATTTACTTTGCGAGGACTTTGACTTTTGTGCTGGATTTTCTGGTTTGGATTGCGAGCTGTTCGACGAGAACTTTCTTTATTCTCAAATTCTACTTCAATGCCCTCTGCATTCTCAGCTTCCATCTCACAGTCCACGTCCATTTCCTCACAAAATTCCATTTCTGGAACTTCAATTTCTGGAATTTCAATTTCTGAAACTTCAATCTGAAAATCCATTGTCTGACTAGTGGCTCATATAATGCCATAAATCACTTTGTATGGTATACATGACTTACATAGAGCCCAAAGAGCAGGAGACCTACTTTAGAGCCAATAGGACGAAAAGCCACAGTTGTGGTAATGAAATACACTGTTAACAAAACGTAAGCAGGGATGTTATATTTTCATGACATGTATATGTTCTTTTAAACCAATTTTACTAATACTAATACTACTGAAACTATGTAAAACAAAGCAGATAATTCAAAAAATGTCTTATATTTTTTGTTTGTTCAGGTGTCACTAATTATTGTGGGTATATTGGCTTTCAATATTTTGATAAAAACATCTGAAGTATTCTTAACAAACTGTTTTACTTATGGCTAAAATAATTTGGGGGAAAAAAAGTTAAAATCAAGCTGACAAGAAGAATGGACTGTATGGTTGGATGTCAAGGTTGACCATTGCCCCTTCCAGAAACACAGACACTGCCAGATTTGACAAGGTTGACGGCTATTCCATCATAAATTGTGAAAATAACCCAATTATTTTTCACGAGTCCAACATCTGTGCAAGAAAACATACTATCTGATGAAAGTTAAGTCATCTTTTACTACTGAACTACTGTATTGTTGTTAAATAGAGAAAACATTTTACAAGTTCTATTCTAAATCTTGGACCTTATTCATGAAACCAAAAATGATCAATAAAAAGGTGTGGGGCACCAAAAACAGCCCATATTTAATTAAGATCATTTTAATACTAATCAGGCTATTATTATTATTCATAAAATGAAAGCTCTACATTATTACACTGTAAAAACCAACAGTCAACTTTATCAAATGAAAATGAAATTTACTGAAAGTTAGTTCTACTAATTTGAAAAGAATTTTGAACTTAGTGTTGAAGGTAGTGAGTTAATGAAATACCTCATTACTTCAACTTCAATGGAGTACGTTCACAGTACTCATATAGATTAGTTTTTGAACTCAAATGGTTTGTAGCAATCGGTTTCCTCAAACAGTTTGAGTTGCCTTAACTTATTGGGTTTTACAGTGTATTATTGTTTATTTATTTGTTTATTATTTTATTCAAATGGCCAAATTCTAACTAAGGAAAGTTGAATGTGCTGGCCAGATTGTTATTTGCCTAATAAAAGAAAATAAGCTACAGTTTTTAATTGAAAAAAAAATTAACAAATCCTATTTTTTTCTTAATAATAAATCAGGTAATAAATTAGTATTTTAAAGTATGTTTTTTCAAAATCTTTTAAGGAAATGTTTTGGTACTTCAAAAAGTTTGGCTCCGATGACTAGCCGACAAGCTATTTAAACAAAAAAGTGCTTAAAATGTCACTAAAATGCAGCATTTAAACCTCATAATTAAATAGAAAATGATGCGAATAAATGCAAAGAGGTGCACTTTTTGAGAAAGTAGAACCACCGCTTTCACCAAGCTGGCTACAGGCCTGTGTAATATATATTTTTTATAGTCCAAAACTATATTTTATACTGAACACTAGTTATTATGAGAAAGTATGTCGTGCTCCTAATGTGGTAAAACATTGTGGGCTTGTTTTTATTCCTGTCCCAAATAAAGACAAAAGAGCAAATCTATGAAACCTCAATCTCATTCTAACCTCACATCTGTGGTGTGTGTAGAGTTTCATACATGCAGTATGGTTTTTAGCAGGGGCGTTGCTAGACATAAAGCTTTACTGGGGCACGCCCCCCTCCCTCAAAAAAAAAAAAAAAAAAAAAAAAAAAAAAAAAAAAAATATATATATATATATATATATATATAATTTTAATTTATAATAATATATTTTAACTATGACATGTGAAACGTTCAAATGCCAAAACCTCTAAGTGCCATCTGAAAAAGTCTACTAAAATGAACATTTTTTTCTCAGACTCATGTGTGCAGGTTCAGTAATTTGACTTTTATGGTAAAGAATAGGGTATTTTCATTGTTTTTAATGTAAAATATCTGAACATAAACTATGAAGACATGCTGATTTAAGAAGACATTTTTAGGTGGCACTTGATGAGGTTTTTGCATCTGAACTCTTCATGTCATATATTCCTGTTTGAATCCTCCCTCAAAGTGTTAATTAATGCATTAACAACAAACAAACATGGAGATGATCAATATTCACACATGAGTCTGTGTATTAGTCATAAAAAATACTCTGAATTTTATGTTAAAAAATGAATCACTAATCACAGAAAAGGCTTACACGCATTTAACCTGTTGTTGGGCTGATAGAATGGAATGCTACATTGGTAATATTTTTTAAAAATACTGTTATTAAAAACAGGTTCTGGAACAGCTGGTTCATGTAGGTTTCCCCTGGGTGCTCCAGTTCCCCCCACATCCAAAGACAGGTATTAGTGAATTAGATCAACTAGTTGCCCATAGCGAATGAGTGTAAATGAGAAAGTGTATGGGTGTTTCCCAGTACTGGGTTACATCTGGAAGGGCATCCGCTGCGTACAACATAGATAAACCATTGACTAAGCTGAAGGAAAATTGATGAAGGTTATTAAATACTCAGTCATGACTTCACCTTTAAACCATCAAAATGCAAATCTAATCAACTCTGCTCGTCTGTTCAGTATTTATGTGCTTCTGATTGGATCAGGATCATTTTCATCAGCAGCTTCAAGATGAACAATGCACTCTGCTTACTGCTGCTCTCATTCAGTCTACAGCGTGAGTATTAATATGTAACACACATCTATTATCAGTTCTAGGACAAACTAATTACAAATTAATTTAGCATTTTCTTTTAGGTATAAAATGTGAAAGTATGGAGTCGATTGAAAGCTCAGTTCAGAAGAAACCTGGAGAAACTCTGACTCTGTCCTGTAGAGGATCCGGGTTCAGCTTTGGCTGCTGTGAGATGAACTGGATCAGACAACAAGCTGGAAAACCTCTTGTATGGATTGGATATGTTTCTAGTGGTGGTGGTAGCCAACGCTATGCTGAGTCCTTCAAAAGAAGAGCTGAAATCACCAGAGATAATTCAAAGAGTATGACATATCTGAAACTATCAGGCCTGACAGCAGAAGACTCAGCCGTGTATTACTGTGCAAGACAAGCACAGTGAAACAAAGATCTTGTAGAGCAGAACAAAAACCACTGTGAGTGTTTCATCTCTCATCACTGGAGCTCAACAGGTGGCAGCAAAGAATAAAAAAATCCATAAAACACAACCCAATGAGAATACTAACACTGCCCCTTTCACAGCATCATGAAACTACACAGCAATACTTTTAAAAATACAGTGTACAGGACAAAACTATAAAAGATACTGCAAAAACATACTGCATGAATTACATGACCACTGTACTGTAACTATTGCATGATCTGTAGATTTGTAGGTACACATTTACAGTTGCAGTATATTTAAAGCAAGCAGAATATGATGATAAAGTGATGATGAAGAGCACAACAGTCTTATTGTGCATGAGATTCAAGGTGTGTTCATCCTGAATGAAAAATTAAAAATGAATTCCCCGTACACAAGTGTTTAATCTTGCTGTTAAATGTTCTTTATCAATATATTAGTCATACCAACACCTGAAAGGTATAAGAATGTGAGGAAAACAGTAAAAAAGGTTTAGTAAGAATGAATTGGGTGTAGAGTTTTTATTTCTCTAGTAATATAAATAATGATATAATACAACGCATTTATTTAATCATGTAGAGTTGATTTAGCAGCTGTGTGTTTATGTAAATCATCTGTTGCATATTTATACACTGATCTGATCACTAGAGGAAGAGAAGATTCACTTCAGTTCAGTCAAACTGTGCTGTGAAACACCATGATCTCTTCATCTCTAGTGTTGTTTCTGGCAGTAGTAGTCTGTGAGTTTTTGTTGCTAATACACACATTAACAGTCTTTAAACTTGACACTGTCTTACTAACTGTATTATTTCATTTGATACAGGTGTTGATTCATATGAACTCACTCAGCCTGAGTCTCTGACTGTCCGTCCTGATGACTCTCTCACTATCAGCTGCAGAGTCTCATATTCAGTCACAGGCTCCAGCACAGCCTGGATTCGTCAGCCTGCAGGAAAAGCTCTGGAGTGGATTGGATTTATCTACTCTAGTGGAGGCTTAGTCTACAAGGATTCTCTGAAAAGCAAGTTCAGCATCACCAGAGACACTTCCAGTAACACAATAACACTGCAAGGAAAGAATATGAAAGCTGAAGACACAGCTGTGTATTATTGTGCCAGACGTACACAGTGACAGACGACAGCAGCCTCCCTGTACAAAAACATCATATCATTGTGCATATAAATTAGGGACAATTAGGTTTTTAAAACAGCCTTTTAAATATAAAGTATTATTTGTGTGAACAGGAAGTCAATAAAGGCATTCATCTGTCATGATATTGACTTTCTTTAAGTTCGTGTCAGGCTCAAAGTTAAGTGTAAATTGTTTGAATTGCTGTGCCTTATGGTCAATAGAGGTTTTTTTCACTTTTGATCTTGTTACTGTTACCTCATAAGTGATTGGAGTCAATGAGAGTCGTTTGCAGATGTGTGTCAGTCAATGAACTAAAGCACTTTCAGTCAAATAAGGTCTATGTGAGTAGCTAAAACAGTATTGCACAAACACAAATAGATGGCAATGATGCACCAACTTAAAATGTTTTATATTTCATTTTTTATCATTTCATAATTTTACTCTATGCATATTTGAATATTTTATGATTAAAACACTAATTAATTTCCATTAAAGTAAGTAAAAGTGAAACAATTCACAAAGATATAAATATATATTTTTTACAAAGTTTATTTGCATCACTTTTTTTACATTATCAGCAATTTGACAGACAAAATAAAACTCTCTTTGCCTTTTATAATCTAGATACATAACGAAAACAGCAACAGCAACAGAAAATATGAGGGTTGCAAGGACGGCACAAATATTGGCAAACAAAGCACATGAGCTGAACTTCTTTGCTCCTTTGACATCTTCCATTTCCAGTTCAATGCCTGGAAGAATAATAAAAAGTGAAAATTTCACAATGTCTATTTGCCATTTGGTCATACAAATGAGGGAAAGGATAATTCATTATGTTCCTTAACGTAGTAGATGGCTTTGCTCAAAAATTAACACAATGCATTATTGGTTGTTGCATAATCCTTACCTTTAAGGAGCATATCATTGCCATAGTGCCCAGAAAAAAGATGTTGCAGAAGGTGATTGTCAGCACAGAGAAGCATGAGTAGGCTTTTACATTTATTTTGCAAGGACTTTGACGATTTGATTTTCGAGTCTTTGGATGAGATTCTTCATCTTCAGGGCTCTCCACATCCATCTCCTCACAAAAATCCACTTCTGGAACTTCAATTTCTGGAATTTCTTACTGAAAATCTTCCATTGTCTGGCTTAAATGAGCAGAATTATTCTTCAGGTTTAGGGACAAGTAGATGGCTCTTATAATCTCATAAACAGTTCCGTGACTTATATTCAGCCCGAAAAGCAGGAAACCAACTTTAGGCCCAATTGGCAGAAAAGCCAAAATTGTGGTCTAATGCATGTGATGCATTATTAACAAACCTAAACAGGGATTTCAATATTTTCATGACATATTTGTTCTTATAATCCATCTTTACTAATACGGAAATGGTCCTTTATGTAAAACACAAAAGAAGATGTTTCTAAAAATGTCTGCATATTTTTTGGATATTCAGGTGTCCATAAATTTTGTGGGTATAATGGCTTTCATTATGTTAACAAAAACAGCTTAAACATTCATCACAAATTTATTTTGTGTTTATAAAAGAAAGGTTTAAGGACAAGACGGTGAAGAAATTATGACAGATATTCTCCCTCTTCATCTTATTGCTAATAAAAAATAAAGTTAAGGTCATTAAAATCACATAACTTGTTTACTCAATGGTCATGACAAGCTGTTAATGGACTAAATGTTTGTATGTCTAGGCTCACCCTCACCTCTTCCAGAAACACAGACACCTTGCCACAGTTTGTATTTATTTTTCAAAGTTCATTAATTTATTTTCCTTATTCATCAGGGGTTGCCACAACGGAATGAACCGCCAACTTATCCAGCACATCCAGCACATGTTTTACGCATGGGATGCCCTTCCAGCCACAACCCAGCACTTGGAAACACCCATACACTCTCACATTCGCACACACACACACGTATATACTATACGGCCAATTTAGTTTATTCAATTCACCTAGTGCAGTGAGGTGACAGTGCTAACCACTGAGCCACTATGCCGCCCCGATTTTTTTATAGTCCAAATTTGTATTCTATTAAGGGCACTTAGATGTGCTGATTAGTTACTTTTGCCTGTTCCACACACATGGTTAAAAACCAGGGGGGACTGTGCCTTTGCAGTGGCTGCCCCTTAAAGCGCTTTATAAATAAACATTGACTTGACTTGACAATTTTTTTTATGTTATTAAATGGAACAATTTTAGGCTATTTCAACCCCTCATTAAATCATACATTAAAGGGACAGCTTACCCAAAACTGACAATTTTGTCGTCATCTACGTTACAGCCAGGTTTCCAGCTTACTTCATAATATCTATTTTTGTGTTCAACACATGAAAGAAACTCAAATAGGCTTGGACCAAGGAAAGGGTAGGTAAATATCACTTTAATTCAGCATTATATGTCATGCTGTGGTAAAATATTGTGTGTTTGTTTTTAAATATCTGTCCTACATAAAGACTAAATGGCAAATCTTTAAAACCTCATTGATAACCTCACATCTGGTGAATGTAGTCTTTCTAGTTAAGCTTTATAGTGACAGATCTCAAACAATGGACCATCAACAGTATAAATAATCATGAACTAATGTCTTAATCTAATAATACTTTAATATGAACAGATGATGAGATAAGATGTAATAATCAAAAAAGCCATGTCATGACTTCCTGTGTAAAAAAAAAACATGCCAAAGTGGTAATTACTTCATTAACACACAAACATGGACTAACAGACACAGTGGTCTTTTTCCACACTGCATTGGTCACAATATTCAAAATTTAACATAATAAAACAGATTTTCATCATTCACGCTGCTCCCTTAAGTCGTGACTTCCCTTTGTGACCCCTGCAATGCAAATTCAGTCAACCCTGCTCTTCTGTTCAGTATTTATGTGCTTCTGATTGGATCAAGATCTTTTACATCAGCAGCTTCAAGATGAAGAATGCACTCTGCTTACTGCTGCTCTCTTTCAGTCTACAGCGTGAGTTTTAAACTAACATCTGTTACAAGTTCTGGGATAAACTTATTATAAATTAAATAATTATTTTAGGAATAAAATGTCAGAGTATGGAGTCGATTGAAAGCTCAGTTCAGAAGAAGCCTGGAGAAACTCTGACTCTGTCCTGTAGAGGATCCGGGTTCAGCTTTGGCTCCTATAACATGCACTGGATCAGACAACAAGCTGGACAACCTCTTGTGTGGATTGGATACACTGGCCAACACTACGCTGAATCCTTCAAAGAAGGAGCTGAAATCACCAAAGATAATTCAAAGAGTATGACATATCTGAAACTATCAGGCCTGACAGCAGAAGATTCTGCCGTATATTACTGTGCAAGAGAATCACAGTGACACAAAGATCTTGTAGAGCAGAACAAAAACCACTGTGAGTGTTTCATCTCTCATCACTGGAGCTCAACAGGTGGCAGCAGAGAATTAAAAAATCCCTAAAACACAACCCAATGAGAAGATAGACCAACACTGACTCTTTCACAGCATCATGAACCTATAGCATTACTTTTAAAAATACAGTGTACAGGACAAAACTATGAAAGATAAAATTGTACAGTTGTAGATTTGTAGTTTCAGGTACCCATTTTACAGTTGCAGTATATTCGAAGCAAGCAGAATATGATGATAAAGTGATGATGAAGAGCACAACAGTCTTATTGTGCATGAGAATGAGGTTGTGTTCATCTTGTGTATCAATTCCCCATACACAAAAATGCATAAACTGAGGAATAATGCATAAACTGAGAATGTGGAAAACAGTAAAAAAAGGTTTAGTAATGAATCGTGTGTAGAGTCCATATTTCTCTAATAATATAAATAATGATATGATACAACACATTTATTTAATCATGTAGAGTTGATTTAGCAGCTGTGTGTTTATGTAAATCATCTGTTGCATATTTATACACTGATCTGATCACTGGAGGAAGAGAAGATTCACTTCAGTTCAGTCAAACTGTGCTGTGAAACACCATAATCTCTTCATCTCTAGTGCTGTTTCTGGCAGTAGTATCCTGTGAGTTTTTGTTGCTAATACACATGTTAACAGTCTTTAAACTTGACACTGTCTTATTAACTGTATTATTTCATTTGATACAGGTGCTGATTCATATGAACTCACTCAGCCTGAGTCTCTGACTGTCCGTCCTGATGACTCTCTCACTATTAACTGCAGAGTCTCATATTCAGTCACAAGCTACGCCACAGGCTGGATTCGTCAGCCTGCAGGAAAAGCTCTGGAGTGGATTGGAGTTATCTACTCTAGTGGAGGCTTAGCCTACAGGGATTCTCTAAAAAGCAAGTTCAGCATCACCAGAGACACTTCCAGTAACACAATAACACTGCAAGGAAAGAATATGAAAGCTGAAGACACAGCTGTGTATTATTGTGCCAGACGTACACAGTGACAGATGACAGCAGCCTCCCTGTACAAAAACATCATATCATTGTGCATATAAATTAGGGAATATGATGTTTTTCTTTGTTTTAAAACAGCCTTTTACATATGAAGTATTATTTTTGGCAACAGAAAGTCAATAAAGGCATTCATCTGTCAT
This sequence comes from Danio kyathit, assembly GCA_903798195.1. NCBI lineage: Eukaryota > Metazoa > Chordata > Actinopteri > Cypriniformes > Danionidae > Danio > Danio kyathit. The sequence continues at coordinate 44,558,163 of LR812521.1, read as the reverse complement.
GATACTGACTTTGCTATCTTTAAGTTGTCAGGCTCAAAGTTAAGTGTAAATTGTTTGAATTGCTGTGCCTGATGGTCAATAGAGTTATTTTTTTTTCACTTTTGATCTTGTTACTGTTACCTCATAAGTGATTGGAGTCAATGAAGTTCTCATTTGCAGATGTGTGTCAGTCAATGAACTAAAGCACTTTCAGTCAAATAAGGTCTATGTGAGTAGCTACAACAGTATTGCACAAACACCAATAGATGGCAATAATGCACCAACTTAAAATGTTTTATATTTTATTCTTCAACATTTCATAATTTTATTTTATGCATATTTGAATATTACACGATTAAAAACATTAATTAATATCCATTAAAGAAAGTAAAAGCAAAACAATTCACAACTATATATTTTATTTCTTAATAGAAATTAAATGGAAACCCATTCATGCATTTCTCAAATATGTATCCTCACATTTATCCTCATTCATGCAGATCTCAAATATTAACCATAAGAAAAACCTAATCTGCACCAAACACACATCAGCCTATCATATCACCAGTTCTCTGATTTTAATATATGCAAATCAACCTTCTTTAAATGTCTCGGTGCTTCTTCCTGAACAGACATTCTAGAGACAAAGTCAATCTCTCTGGATTAAACACACGCCAGGTTTAAAATGTTTTGTGTATTTGTGATTCTGAGCATTTTATCATGCAAGTTTCTGCATAGAATATTCATTGAGAGTGCAAATAATGTCACATTATAATATCTTCATTAATGCTGCTGTCTTTATCTACAGGTTTTGAATGTCAGAAATTCATTCAGTCTGAAGCTGTGGTTAAAAAACCAGGAGAGTCCCATAAACTTACATGTTCAATAACAGGATTTACATTCAGTGGCCTTTATTTACACTGGATCAGACAGAGCCCTGGAAAAGCACTGGAGTGGATTGCATACATCAGCACATACAGTAATCCTATCTGCTATTCTCAGTCAGTCCAGGGAAGGTTCACAGTCTCCAGAGATGATTCCAGCAGTCGGCTGTACCTGTAACAACCTCAGGACTGAAGACACTGCTGTCTATTACTGTGCCAGAGAGACACTGTGAATGAGTTCAAGCTCAAAGCAATACAAAAATCACTTCCTCATTCTCATAATGTACAGTCAAGATGAAATCTGACTCGTCACCTGTATTATTTCACCTAGAGTATTTTATGTTAGCAAAATTAGATTTGCATGTTCTCCCGTTTTCACGTAGGTTTCCTCTGGATGCTCCGGTTTCCCCCACAGTCCAAAGACATGCGCTATAGATGAAATTAATAAACTAAATTGGCCATAGTGTAAGAGCGTGTGTGTGTGTGTGTGTGTGAATGAGTGTTGCAGTTGGAAGGGCATCTGCTCTGTAAAACATATGCTGGAATAGTTGCAGGTTCATTCTGCTGTGGCGACCTCTGATAAATAAGGGGCTAATCTGAAGGAAAATTTCTGAATGAATGAATATAAACTGAGAAAAGCTGTTCTGGTCCCAGAAATGTTTTCATTTCTCCAGCAAATGCTCAAGACTGAGCTCCTTATTACTAAACACAAAGACACTCAATCTCACATAAGCTCTCCAATGGGGATAAATGCACTTTAAGGAGCAATGATTGTATGCTTGCGAAACTGAAAAGCCATTCAAAACCAACGTGATCAAAGCTGCTCACTTCACAACTAACAGAAACTTTTCAGATGCTAGTGATGGCATTATTAAAGAACATGAATTATTGATGAAATCAGGTTCATTCTGACCTATTTCTTGAGTAAATCTAATTAATGCAACACCAATGATTATATTTAACTATGAATAAAATTTTACATTCTATTTTGGAAAGCCAGACATTCACCATCTAGATAGTAAACTTGCTGATGATTCTGGAATTTTAGTCAAATACTTGCTATTTTTTACTACTTATAAAAGCGACCTGTACTCTAAATGATTATTCATATTCATATCAAATAAATGCAATGTTTACACTGAGCTTATGTAGCTGTTGTCAACAAAACAAATGAAGAAAACCAGTCATGACAGCAACAATATTTTCCAGTCTGCCATGTTTAAGGCTTATGGCATAATAAACTAATGTATTTTTTCTTGTAATTTAAGCATATTCAAGTCATTATGGCTCTGATGATTTAATGAGGCACTGAGATATGCAAAAATAATATGCAAATATTTCTCCACCTCTATATGAGTTAAGATGGAAAGAAGCAGTTGGTTCTTACACAACATCTCTAACCATGGTCTCCTCATCCTTTTGTCTATTCTTGCTGCTGGCTGCTGTCTCTCGTAAGTCTTCATATTTTATACTGTGAAGATACTTAAATGATAAAAAAAGGCTTCACAAAAAGTCATAATCTCTTTAAACATGCAATTTCCCCCCAGATGTCCACTGTGTTGAACTGACCCAGACTGACTCTATTGTCTTAAAACCTGGTCAGGTTTTGATTCTGTCCTGTAAAATCTCTGGATATTCAGTCACCGATGGCAGCTACTGGACCCACTGGATACGTCAGGCTGCAGGAAAAGCTCTGGAATGGATTGGACAGATTGGTGCCAATGGCTACACAAATTATAATGATAAACTAAAAAGTCGATTTAAAATGACCAAAGACACTTCCAGCAACACAGAGACTATGAGTGGACAGAATATGCAGACTGAGGACACAGCTGTGTATTACTGTGCCAGAGAGAAATACCACAGACATACAAAACCCAAGCAGCTCTGTTCAAAAACAGAAAGTCCTCAAGATAAGCTGCACTATACAAACATTCCTCTTCAACTCATTTCTATTATTATTTTTTGTAATATCATAAAAGGTTTTTTTGTTTTATTTATGTATGTATGTGTGTCTGTATGTGTTCATTAATATTGCAAATTTGTAACATTAAGTTAGATGTTGAAATTACTTATGGACCTTACTGTGTGTATATTTGGTGTGATCGAATAGTACAATGAAGAGCTGTAATCTTTTGCAATGTGTAGTCAGAATAAAGTTAGTCAAGCATTAATTTCACATAAAACATCAACAGCAATTTATCAAAGTAGTATTTTTGATTAGTGCTGAAATAAAACTAATAATGAAATAAACTAATAATGATTTATTCATTCATTCTCTTTTCGGCTTAGTCCCTTTATTAATCTGGGGTTGCCACAGCGGAATGAACCGCCAACTTATCCAGCATATGTTTTACGCAGAAGATGCCCATCTCTGGGAAACATCCATACACACTCATACACAACGGACAATTTTAGCTTACCCAATTCACCTGTACAGCATGTCTTTGGACTGTGGGGGAAACTCCACACAGAAACGCCAACTGACCCAGCCGAGGCTCTAACCAGTGACCTTCTTGCTGCGAGGCGACAGCACTACCTACTGTGTCACCGCGTCACTTAATAATGATTTAGTAAAACATATATAAAGACATTAAAACATGATGTGTTTACATAACTAAAACAAAATAAAATAAAAATAAATCAAAACATTTTACTAAGCAGACTTAAAAAAAGAGCAGGATTGTGTTTTACATTAATTGGATGCTTGATACTTTTAAACTGAAAAATTGGGGGATTCTTACGTTTTCGTCAATATGATGATGTGTGTATGCATGATGATCAATTAAACAAGAATGGTAAGTGGAATTACTGAAATACTCAGTCAGCTCCAAAAAAAAAAAAAAACTATTGAAGCTTTAAATGTTCTCATTTAAAAATGATTTATAAAATTGCTGCAATGAAGATTAAATATTCCAAAATTATAGAAAGGATTGTGTTTTAACCTACTAATTTTAACCTAATATTAAGATGTAAGATCTTAATATTAGACTTTGAAGCTCCATCCAAATGTAAATGAGATCATATACAGTATTTTTACCAGCAGTGTTCACTGACATTGTATCAGTTTATTTTCCTGCATCATTTGCAATGGCAAACATTTCTCTTTTCTTTTTTCTCCTGCTGTGCTTTACTAGTATGTATATACAGTCTATTTTACATATTAATATTTCATTCTGGACACAGATTTCTGTAATGAATGTACTGTCTATGATTATGCTGACAGGTCATTGTAATTTTCAGTTGTTGTAGGTGTAAATGGTCAGAGTCTGGAGTCCATCCCGTCAAGTTCTGTGACTAAAAAGCCTGGAGAAACTTTGAATTTCTCTTGTAAAGGATCTGGATTTAATTTTGGACAGTACGGCATGCACTGGATCAGACAGCCTGCAGGGAAAGCACTGGACTGGATTGGGACTATTTGGAGTGATGGTAGTAAAACAGTGTATGCGAAAAGTGTTGAGGGACGAATAGAGATCACCAGAGACAACTCAAACAACATGGTGTATCTCAAACTCTCTGGTCTGAAAACTGAAGATTCAGCTGTTTAATACTGTGCAAGAGACACACAATAATACAAAAATAAGCACCAGGCTGCACAAAAACACGTCAGAGAAGAAAACAGAGAAAAAACACCCTCAAAACCAGCAGATGACGCTGGAGCACAACCTTTATATATATTAAAAGAAAGACCTGCTGCTGAAATATTGTATTTAAAAAGATAAGCTATTTAAAAGGATAGTTCACCTCAAAATAATAATAATAAAAATAAATACTGTTTACTGTCACCTCATGTGATTATAGACCTTTTCTGTTAAACACAAAGAAGATGTTTTGAGGAATGTTGGAAACCAGTAGCCATTGATGTAAATATAGTTCTCCCAGAAAGACTTTTCAGGAGGCAGATAAACATTTGAACATTTATTGTGAATTGTTTGCATAAGCGTAAGTTCGTTAGATCCTTTCATGAAGTCCTTTGGCTTAAGCCTTGTCTATGGTACGGAATACTGGATGAGCTGGCAGATCCTGCCTGAAGATTAAGGCAGGGCCAAGCCAACCCCCTGAGTGGAGACGAGGCCAACCTGGTCATAGGCAGAGGTGAGAGAGTGTGCCCCGATGGGCAGAGGTGAGAGAGTGTGCCCCTATGGGCAGAGGAGATTGAGAGCGTGCCCCGACGGGCCGAAGAGACTGAGAGCGTGCCCCGACGGGCCTAAGATACTGAGAGTGTGCCCCGACAGGCAGAGGAGAGAGAGCGTGCCCCGATGGGCAGAGGAGATTGAGAATGTGCCCCGGTAGGCAGAGGTGAAAGAGTGTGCCCCGATGGGTAGAGGAGATTGAGAGCATGCCCCGACGGGCCGAAGAGACTGAGAGCGTGCCCCGACAGGCAGAGGAGATTGAGAATGTGCCCCGACGGGCAGAGGAGATTGAAAAGGTGCCCCGATAGGCAGAGGTGAGAGAGCGTGCCCCGATGGGTAGAGGAGATTGAGAGCGTGCCCCAACGGGCTGAAGAGATTGAGAGTGTGCCCCGAAGGGCAGAGTAGAGCAGAAGACAGGCAGAGGAGAGGAGAGCAAAAGAGAGTGTGCCCTGATGAGCAGAGGAGAGGAGAAGAGAGAAAGTTCCCCTCCAGGCTCACTGTGCTAGACCGAGCCCCCGAGTGCTCACGGTGCAAAACGGAGCCACGGCGGGCTCGCTGTGTGAGACGTAGCCCCGGCGGGCTTGCTGTGCTAGGCGGAGCCCAGGCGGGCTTGATGTGCGATACGGAGCCCCGGCGGGCTCGCTGTGCGAGACGGAGCCCTGGAGGGCTTGATGTGCGATACGGAGCCCCGGCGGGCTCGCTGTGCTAGACGGAGCCCTGGAGGGCTTGATGTGCGAAACGGAGCCCCGGCGGGCTGACTGAAAGACACGAAGCCCCGGCGGGCTGACTGAAAGGGACGAAGCCCCGGCGGGCTGGCTGTGCTAGACGGAGCCCAGGCGGGCTTGATGTGCGATACGGAGCCCCGGCGGGCTCGCTGTGCTAGACGGAGCCCCGGAGGGCTTGATGTGCGAGACGGAGCCCCAGCGGGCTGACTGCGCGAAACGGAGCCCCGGCGGGCTGGCTGTGCTAGACGGAGCCCAGACGGGCTTGATGTGCGATACAAAGCCTAGGCGAGCTCGGTGTGCGAGACGGAGCCCCGGCGGGCTTGATGTATGAGGCGGAGCCCCGGCGGGCTAGCTGTGCGAGTTGGAGCCCCAGCGGACTCGATGTGCTAGAAGGAGCCCCGGAGGGGTCGCTGTGCTAAACGGAGCCCCGGAGAGCTTGATGTGCGAGACGGAGCCCCGGCGGGCTCAATGTGTGAGATGGAGCCCCGGCGGGCTGACTGTGCGATATGCAGCCCCGGCGGGCTGACTGCAAGAGATGGAGCCCTGGCGGGCTGACTGCAAGAAGGCTTGCTGTGCTAGACGGAGCCCAGACAGGCTCGCTGTGCTTTACGGAGCCCCGGCGGGCTCGATGTGCAAGACGGAGCCCCGGCGGGCTGGCTGTACGAGGTGGAACCCCGTAGGGCTTGCTGTGCGAGGCAGAGCCCCGCTGCTTGCTGTGCGAGGCGGAGTGCCTGAGGGGTCACTGTGCGAGCCGGAGCCCCGTTGGGCTGGCTGTGCGAGACGAAGCCCTGGCAAGTTTACTGAGTGAGACGGAGCCCCGGTGGGCTTGCTGTGCAAGACGGAGCCCCGGCGGGCTTGCTGTGCGAGACGGACCTCTGGCAAGTTTGCTGAGTGAGATGGAGCCCCGGTGGGCTTGCTGTGCGAGACGAAGCCCCAGCGGGCTTGCTGTGAGACGGGGCCCCGTTGGGCTGGCTGTGCGAGACGAAGCTTTGGCAAGTTTGGAGAGTGAGACGGAGCCCCGGTTGGCTTGCTGTGCGAGACAGAGCCCCGGCGGGCTTGCTGTGCGAGGCGGAGCCCCGTAGGGCTTGCTGTGCGAGGCGGAGCCCTGTTGGGCTGGCTGTGCAAGACGGAGCCTTGGCAAGTTTGCTGAGTGAGACGGAGCCCCGGTGGGCTTGCTGTGCGAGATGAAGCAACGTTGTGCTTGCTGTGCGAGACGGAGCCCTGTTGGGCTTGCTGTGCAAGGCGGAGCCCTGGCAAGTTTGCTGAGTGAAACGAAGCCCCAGCGGGCTTGCTGTGCGAGACGAAGCCCCGGCGGGCTTGCTGTGCGAGACGGAGCCCTGTTGGGCTTGCTGTGCGAGGCGAAGCCCTGGCAAGTTTGCTGAGTGAAACGAAGCCCCAGCGGGCTTGCTGTGCGAGACGAAGCCCCGGCGGGCTTGCTGTGCGAGACGGAGCCCCGGCGGGCAGCTAGGCTAGATCAAGCTTACCTAGTATATGAAACCCATGAAATGGACAATTCGTTATGATTTACAACAATTAACGTCTAGCGGTTTAGAAAATTGGAGTAAACATTGCATACCCTAAATTATGATTAGGTCCTGTCGAAGGATGATGGCAGGCAGCGTCTACCCCCCCAAAAAATAAAATACCCAACAGTTAAGATTTCCTTGTTGGAATTTCTTGCATAGTCTGTAAATTGTAGCGTAGGACTGTCCATGTGATGACTAGGTGTTACTGATCGTTGTTCTAATGCTAATGTTCTTTGTATGGTTAATTTCAATGCTTTCGGTATAATAGAAATGCGATGTCAATACCAGTTAGCTTGGCTTATCTGCTCTGCAGACACATTCTACATGCCGATGTGCATGAGACAGCAGTGCGTTGAGCTAAACGGAATTTGAGGATTCAGGTGGATGAAAGATTCAGAATGGTATAATTCATTATGAGACCTCAAGAGTCATCTGTATAAGAACGTGACCACAGGAGCAGCGAATCTCTTGACAGCACGTACGGCATGCTGTAGCCGTACCTTCATTCTTGTTAAAAGGGGATTAACGAGCTTAAGTGCATGCATACACAGATCAAGATCAATTACAGTGATTAAGCGCTTAATCACATTGTACATGAAGTTAGATAAATGAATCAAATTGTGTTTACATGAGGTAAAGTTAAACTGTGATGATACCAAAATTGCATTATCGAAGATTTATGTCCGTGTAAATGCGCTACTAAATAGGGTCACATTAAGGCCCAATCCCAATTCTACCCCTTAGCCCTTCCCCTTACCCCTACCCCTTGTTTTGCGCGTGCCCGCCAAGGGGTAGGGCTGTCCCAATTCTCTTTAGCTTGAAGGCGTAGGGCTAAGGGCTAGGGGTATACACCCCTTCGAACGAAGATTTTCCAGGAGCACACTTGAAACGGAGGGGTAAGAATATTTCCCAGAATACACCTGCCACAACGGAAGTATAGCTGAACCCGGAAGTAAGGAGATCCACAAATTAGTACTTTTTGTCATTATTACGAATTTTTACGACAAACAAACACATGGTTTAGTATATTCATAAATGCATTCATGTTTTACGGTCATGCTTTTTAAAAAAAACGCAAAAAAAAAACCGCTAAATTTCGCGATCTATAATCCCTAATAATAACTCCTGTACTGCAGTCCCACAACATTCTGTCACTCGATAACACTCGAATACCCTGTCAGAGCAGTCTAGTGGCTGAAAATGAGCTTTTTACAGTGTCTGCTATAATGTTAAGGTTGTTTTCGTGTGTTTACATGGATGAATATGGTCACTGTGTAAATACACAGTACAGTTACGATCTTATTGCCACATTAGATCGTTATGATAACATAATATATGCCTTCAGTGATTTCCTGAAAATAAACACCACAAAATAACACAACTGCAATAACTACAGCAGTCGCGATCGTCTGATCTCATATGAAGCAAGAGATCGTGATGACATATGATGACGTGTGCAGGTGTTGAAGTGCTGTCCTAATTCTTAGGGGTAAGTTTTGAAGCCCTTCCCCTTAACCCTCGGTTGTAAGGGCCAAGAGGAAGGGGAAGGGGTAGGGGTAGGGGTACAAAAATAGAATTGGGATTGGGCCTAAGTGCTGATGAAAAGCAACAATAAGCCACGATTAAAGAGGCCGTGATAGACCTAGCTATATGGAAGAAACCGATGAACCATAGAATTTGGTAAGCCAAGATGTCATGTAAAGCGAAGTGCTGTAAAATCCAACTGGACCACCACTAGTAGCTGCAAAGACAACATAGGATGATTACATGAAATGGAAAGGAAACGTTTGAAATTTAAACTGTATATAGTGGACTCACATGTTAGGCTGACTATGTACATGTATCAGTTTGGTTGATTTAAACAGCATATTTGCTCACAGTTCAGTTACTATTATCATGCCAACGATTTGGTTAAATTTGATATTACGGTGCGTCATGGTGCATTGACGATGCTTCCAATACACAATTATATTTTACTTTATAACACAAGAAAAATGCATAAATAGATTATATATATATATATATATATATATATATATATATATATATATATATATATATATATATATATATATATATATATATATATATATATATATATTATTTGTAATACATGTTGTCCTTTAATACAAACAATCCGAACTGTACTTTAAAAACTCCATCATGTGCACAAAACACCATGAGCATTTATAGCAGATAAATAAAAGTGAATAGGTGCGTTCGACTTCATGCAGCGCTGCGCAGACCGATCGAAATCTGTCTTAAAGCAGTGCATGCCGGTTAGAAATTTTGGCCGGATTGATGCTGCGCTGACGCCATGTGACTGTCACATGTGGCATCAAAGTACCGCGACAGCGCTCCGAGATAAGACGACTGACTCAGCCTGCGCAGCACCTGAAGAGCGCCTGCTGGAGCTAAGATGACGACACTGATGTTACACGATTGGCCGAGTTCACAACATGACAACAACCACGTGTGATTCGGGTTTATTATTGGACAAACTCCGTCTCACAAATTTCAAAACAAACAATTAACTGTTCATACCCTCTCTATCTTGTACACATCATGCTTATTAAAAGACTACAAATATTTTACTGCAGTATCATCTTTTGTTAAATAATTTGTTCATAATGTCTAGATTGTTTGAACAGGTTTATTCTGCCTTTTTATACAGATTACTGTATTATACATTTTAGTGAATAACCAAATATCAACTCAAATAAGTCTTACAGGCTTGTAATAAAATAATTATCATCATTGATCCTGACACCCCCATAAAGATTTCTTAACAAATTAAGTAAAAAATGTTTTATTAAATATAAAAATATATGATTATAAAATATTTTATTTCCTGTTAAGCCATTTATGCAGAAATGTTAAAAATGACATTGATGTAGCTGCTCTTTCTGGGTATTTTCTGTTTAGTGTAGCTCATTTATTGTGGTCCTTTTGTTCAATCTCTATGGATTAAAGTGCTTTTTAAAATATGTTTTTATTATCCAAAATAATCATTGTTTAATACTTAATCAAAACACCTTGTTTTGGGTTTTACACTAATATATATTGGAAAGATTTATATCTATAAATGTAAATAAATGTAAACCCCTTTTTAGCATATTCAAACAAGCACTGGAACAGTATTGACATACCATTCAACATCTATAGCCCAAAGACTGATGCTTAAACTCCAAGAATTTATGCTTATTGTTTTTTTAATAGGCCTATTTGTGGATATTTATTTCCTTTTTATGTGCTCTCTCGTTTTTCCCCTTATTTCTCATGCGTTGCCTACATAAGCTACTTAAATTTAATTCATAATCCCCTTGTTTAAAAATGAACTATAGTTTGTAGAGACTGTATTCTGTTTTATGTGTACTGTAAACTTTTGTTGGTTTTGCAATAAATAAACAGACAAATAAATAAATGATCAAGTCATGTGATCGGTCATCATGACAGCAGCAACTTCGAGCTCTGAAGTGTCCGGTTTGACGGCTCCGTCTCAAACGTCTCAAACCATGATCGCCTCATCCCTCTGCTTGTTTCTGCTTCTTGCAGCTGTCTCTCGTAAGTCTTCATATAGTCTATAGAAACCATTAAATTATAATGATGATAATTATTTTATTACAAGTCTGTAAGACTTATTTGAGTTGATATTTGGTTATTCACTAAAATGTATAATACAGTAGTCTGTATAAAAAGGCAGAATAAACCTGTTCAAACAATCTAGACATTATGAACAAATTATTTAACAAAAGATGATACTGCAGTAAAATATTTGTAGTCTTTTAATAAGCATGATGTGTTCAAGATAGAGAGGGTATGAACAGTTAATTGTTTGTTTTGAAATTTGTGAGACGGAATTTGTCAAGTAATAAACCCGAAACACACGTTAGTGTCGTCATCTTAGCTCCAGCAGCCGCTGTTCAGGTGCTGCGCGGGCTGAGTCAGTCGTCTGATCTCGGAGCGCTGTCGCGGTACTTTGATGCCACATGTGACAGTCACATGGCGTCAGCGCAGCATCAATCCGGCCAAAATTGCTAACCGGCATGCACCGTTTTAAGGCAGATTTCGATCGACCTGCGCAGCGCTGCATGAAGTCGAACGCACCTATAAACAACGCCGGGCAATCCAACTTCCGCAACGTGACGAAACTTCCGCATCGTCACCTGAGTACAGCGAAACATTGTTTAGATGAGCTCATATATAGCTTGCTTGGTTGTTATAGGCCGACGAGATAATTATTATGAATGACGTGACATCTCAGTCTTCCTGGAAGAACTATCGCTAAAGCTTTTATGGGTAAAGACACTATAAAAGGCAATGACTAACAGTTTTCTACATTTAAAAAAATATCCTTTTTTGTGATCAACGGAAGAAAAAAAACAAGCGGAGGATGAATAAACTTCTTAATAAATGCTACTTCATTAAAACCCGTTAAACATGCCCTCATTTTGTCTTAATAAACAATCCACCCATATAATCATGTCAACTTAATCTGAAAAGAGTAAAACAAGAACAAAGCCCACAATACTTAAAATGATACTGTGAATGCTCATTTACTGTTTTGCATATGCATAACTGCATGCAAATCTTCCTCTTGAGTGTTATAATGGAAAGCAGCATCTTGTTCTCAAACGTCTCAAACCATGATCGCCTCATCCCTCTGCTTGTTTCTGCTTCTTGCAGCTGTCTCTCGTAAGTCTTCATATGGTTTATAGAAACCATTAAATTATACTAAATGTTTTCACATCTCTAACCTTTCAGGACATATTTCTTCCTCAGGTGTCCACTGTGTAGAACTGACCCAGACTGATTCTATTGTCTTGAGGCCTGCTCAGGTTTTGACTCTGTCCTGTAGAATCTCTGGATATTCAGTGACTGACAGCAGCTACTGCACTCACTTCATACGACAGGCTGCAGGAAAAGCTCTGGAATGGATTGGGAGGATCTGTGGTAACAGTAGAACAGATTACAGCGATAAACTGAAAAGTAGATTCACAGTTAGCAGAGACTCTTCTAGCAGCAGTGTGTCTCTGAGTGGACAGAATATGCAGACTGAGGACACAGCTGTGTATTACTGTGCCAGAGAGACACAGTGACACAGAGCACTTTCTGCCCTGTTCAAAAACCTCACTGACACTTTGTCCTGTTAAAGGTGGATTGAGAAATTTGAATACAATTTAATAGGTTTTACACATTATGAAATAAATGGCTTCTTTGGTCCCACTTTATGTTAGGTGGCCTAAGTACCATGTAGTGGAATAAAAATACAATCTACTTACAGTGTTCATAATGTATTGCAGAACACTTCTAGTGCTTTTGGGGTGGGATACGGGTAGGGTTTGGCACAGGATCGATGGGTTTAGATCTAGTGTAGGTTTAAGAGTGGGTTAAGGTGTAAGGGATGGTCAACAGTGTTTTTAAAAATGTTTACAGAAATTAATTACAGATGTAATTACATGCAGATATTTCATTAGTCATAAATATAATGTAAAACCTGTATTTACACATTAAATACACTGTAACAAAAGAGTAATTTTAGTATAAGTACCTATTAAGAGCACTTAACATAAAGTGGAGCTGTTTTTTTCATGAGATAAAAATGAGGTCTGTATAGGCTACTCATGATTTCCATAAAATAGTATGGATTATTCATTTTGTTGAGAATCTCTGAATCTGTTCTGATACCCAAACTTGTAGTATTTTCACATGACTTACATTACATTTGACCACTTACATACATTTCCACAAATTGGCTCAAAGTGCTCAAGACCTCAAGTGTGTGAATCTTTGCACAACTCCAACAGAACACATTTACAACAAAGTGCTGTAAAATTGCAAGTAATTTTTTTTTTATGATTTGAAGTGCTTTGCACATTAATATAAACTAATAGTGTCTGTGTTCAGTCCCTATACAATACACAGCACAAACTAGAAACTGAGATGCTCTAAACAAAAAAGGAGCTAAGGTAAAATGAACCATCAAGTTTTGTTTTGCTAAACCGATTACAGTTTTTACCTGAACAAAACAATAAGCAATAAAATTAAAGCATGTGATTTTTTTAATCCTGTGGTAAATAGGAAAACAGTTTAACAGACACAGGATGCACTTGTTCTCACATGAGACCTTTATTTTTGTTTTGTTTTTCTTATTGTTACCTATTCTGTTTGATTTAGTTATCAGCATGCACATCATGTTTTTTAGGTGACACTGCAAACAGCTTCAGCACATGTGGAGGCAACATAAAAACTACAAATAATAAAAATGCAGAGAACACATTTCTTAATTTGCATCTGATGTACAGAAAATTCTGAAATAGAATTTTAATAGAATTTAAACTCAAGCACTGGCTCTTCAAATACTTTGCCCTTAAGCATGACTGCACTTTGTGATGCTCCCAATGCAAATTCAATCAACCCTGCTCGTCTGTTCAGTATTTATGTGCTTCTGATTGGATCAGGATCATTTACATCAGCAGCTTCAAGATGAAGAATGCACTCTGCTTACTGCTGCTCTCATTCAGTCTACAGCGTGAGTTTTAAACAAAGATCTACTGACAGTTCTGGAAAAAACAAATTGAAAATTAAATCAGTCTTTTATTTTGTAGGTATAAATTGTGAAAGTATGGAGTCGATTGAAAGCTCAGTTCAGAAGAAGCCTGGAGAAACTCTGACTCTGTCCTGTAGAGGATCCGGGTTCACCTTTAGCTCCTATAGCATGCACTGGATCAGACAACAAGCTGGAAAACCTCTTGTGTGGATTGGATACACTGGCCAAGACTACGCTGAATCCTTCAAAGGAAGAGCTGAAATCACCAGAGATAATTCAAAGAGTATGGTATATTTGAAACTATCAGGCCTGACAGCAGAAGATTCTGCCGTGTATTACTGTGCAAGACAATCACAGTGACACAAAGATCTTGCAGAGCTGAACAAAAACCACTGTGAGTGTTTCATCTCTCATCACTGGAGCTCAACAGGTGGCAGCAGAGAATGAAAAATCCATAAAACATAACCCAATGAGAAGATACACTATCCTTACTTATAAATTCCCTAATAACATTTTATATTAACTAATGATGTAAATTCATATGTTATTATTATCCCAATAGTCAAAGTGTTTGTATTTCAACTTCCACTTCTCTGCTTTAGTTAATTATAACTAAAGATTTCTGAAGGTATCATTATGTTATGACTTGTTGACAAAGATGACTGTTAACTAATAGGTTAAATACTACAAGTAGTTAGTTTCTTCTGTCTGTGCATAAACAAATAAAGTCATAACGTTATTATCCCTTTGCAAACCATTAGCCAACGATCAATTAAAGCAGACAACTGGCAGCTGAAATGCATGGTTTCAACCTGTTTGACCAAATATTACTGGACCAGTTTTGTTGTATGCAACAATTCAGATCCAACAAAACTGCACTTACTGCAATCATTAGTGTAAAAGATTCATTATCAGTACAGTATATCAGTTTATCAAACACTGAATCAGAATTGAAAAAAATAAAATAATGAAAACTTATTCTTGTCCATTATGTCTATTTATGTCCAAAGCATGTTTTAAAGTTGAGTGCAGTAAATTATATAAACACTAACATGAATATTTTTTAGCATGTTTAAATGAGTAGCAGCTGTGTGTTTATGTAAATCATTTGTTGCATATTTATACACTGATCTGACCACTAGAGGAAGAGAAGATTCACTTCAGTTCAGTCAAACTGTGCTGTGAAACACCATGATCTCTTCATCTCTAGTGCTGGTTCTGGCAGTAGTATCCTGTGAGTTTTTGTTGCTAAAACACACGTTAACAGTCTCTAAACTTGACACTGTCTTACTAACTGTATTATTTCATTTGATTCAGGTGTTGATTCATATGAACTCACTCAGCCTGAGTCTCTGACTGTCCGTCCTGATGACTCTCTCACTGTCAGCTGCAGAGTCTCATATTCAGTCACAGGCTCCAGCACAGCCTGGATTCGTCAGCCTGCAGGAAAAGCTCTGGAGTGGATTGGAGTTATCTACTATAATGGCAACTTAGACTACAAGGATTCTCTGAAAAGCAAGTTCAGCATCACCAGAGACACTTCCAGTAACACAATAACACTGCAAGGAAAGAATATGAAAGCTGAAGACACAGCTGTGTATTATTGTGCCAGACGTACACAGTGACAGATGACAGCAGCCTCCCTGTGCAAAAACATCATCATTATTGTAGAATGTACAATATTATTTTCCTTTTCTCCCCAAAGATTTTTTTTACAAGTTTTCACAAATAAAATGTAATTTGTTTTGTTAAAAGTCAGTAAAATTCACTCGTCCACGTGACGATGACTTTCCTTTCTTTAAGATTGTGTCAGGCTCAAATGTAAATATAATTGGTTTGTATGATTTGTGGTCAGTACTTCTCATTTCTGCATCAGTCAGTGAACTGTATACTTATTTTGTCATTGTAATGCAAGTCAAGAAGACCTATATCAAATGTGAACCACCTACAGTTGCATTGCCCAAACACCTTAGATGATTAGATTTGTTTTATTTTATGATATGCATGCTGGAATATTGTATCTCAAAAAAGCAGAAAAGCACTCTTTAAATGAACTAAAGAGGTAAAGAGTAATATGGCTGCTTTTTATTTGTGGCTGCACTTCAGATTCATACTGCACATACTGTACCTAGTAATTTATGTAAAAACAATTTAACAACGAAATATTGCGAATCAGCAAACATCAAAATGTTAATTATCAAATTTGACTTGTCACACTGTGTTCGTCTTCAGAAAATTAAGACAGGGCTGTCCAGGGAAATGAGCTTTTCTCTTTTCTCTTCATTTATTCTCTTTACCTAACCTCAAGTGAGTTTCTTTATTTCCCTGCATGGAAACAAAAGGAGATATTCTGAAGAATTATGGAAACTAGCAGCCATTGACATCCACAGTAGGAAAACAAAATACACGATCAATCCATCTATTTTTGTCAATCATGTCAATCTAGACATGTAAAAGCAGAAACATTCTCATAATACAAAATTGTATATTAAAGAGTATAAATCAACAGTGAATAAAATTGGGAATAGTTATTTACTGTGGTACATACTGTATGCATAACTGCATGCAAATCTTCCTCTTTCATTGAGTGTTATAATGGAAAGCAGCATCTTGTTCTCAAACGTCTCAAACCATGATGTCCTCATCTCTCTGCTTGTTTCTGCTTCTTGCAGCTGTCTCTCGTAAGTCTTTATAGGGTCTATAGAAACCATTAAATTATACTAAATGCTTTCACATCTCTAACCTTTCAGGACATATTTCTTCTTTCTCAGGTGTCCACTGTGTAGAACTGACCCAGACTGATTCTATTGTCTTGAGGCCTGCTCAGGTTTTGACTCTGTCCTGTAAAATCTCTGGATATTCAGTGACTGACAGCAGCTACTGCACTGACTTCATACGACAGGCTGCAGGAAAAGCTCTGGAATGGGTTGGGGAGATTTGTGGAAGTGGTAACACATATTACAGTGATAAACTGAAAAGTAAATTCACAGTTAGCAGAGACTCTTCCAGCAGCAGTGTGACTCTGAGTGGACAGAATATGCAGAATGAGGACACAGCTGTGTATTACTGCGCCAGAGAGTCACAGTGACACAGAGCACTTTCTGCCCTGTTCAAAAACCACACTGACACTCGCCACACATACTTACAGAGTTCACAAGCAACAATTAAATAAAAGAGTTCTGTAAAATGGTGCATGTACAAATTTGAATAAAATTTAAGAGGTTTCAGGCATTATGAAATTGTTTTTCTGCATGAGAAGAAAATTAACTCATAATACATTTCAATAAAATATTATGAATTATGCATTTTTGTGGACACTCTCTTAATCTGTTCTGATACACAAACTTGCAATCTCTGCACAGGGCTTTTTATCCACTTACATGATATATTTTCACAATTTGACCCAAGTGTTCAAGACTTCTTTTTCTACCACAAGTGATTTGATTTGAAGTGCTTTGCGCATTTAAAGGGCACCTTTAAAAAGCAAAATTAAAATACGGAAGCTATTTGGACAGAACTGTGTGTAGGTATAGTGTGTCCACTGTCCATTGGAGTGATGTAAACACAACAAGTCTCTTTCTTTTTTTTGCCGACGTTAAACTAGGATCCAAATTTCAGAGATTTTGAGGCCCACCGTAACGTGACATAGAAGTGTGGTTTTCCCCACCGAATTGATTGACAGGTGCATATTATTAACATGTCTCTTTAATATAATTAAATTATAACCATTGGAATCACCACAGCTGCATAGTGTCAGTAAACACGTGTATATGTTTGTGTGTGTACTGCAAATTTTGTACCGACATTTGTGTGTGGCTCATCGTTGCAGAAAGGCTTGAATAAACTCCATCACAAATACATCAAATAAACTTGCTTGGTATTTTTGACTAATGAGCTGGATTTCTGCTTCATCCGTGTCTGTCTCTGTCTCTGACTGCTGTTTCAGGTAATGCAGTAGAAGCAGATGCACATGTGGGAACGGGATGGAGAGAAGCAGCTCATTTGTATTTAAAGGCACAGGTTACAATAATAGCTACGCATTGATTTGAGCTCAAAATGGGCATATTCTGCATCTTATAATAAATAATCTGATGGCTATTTTAAGCTGAAACTTTATAGACATGTTCTGGAGACAACAAAGACATATCTTATCTTGTAAAAGGGATAAAATAGGAGCCCTTTAATATAACAAACAAAAAAAAAAGCTGCAATCATTCTGTAAAATGCACATATTCTCCTTTGTACAAGAGACATTTTAAGCATGTTTTAAGCATTTTTTTTTTATTCCTGTGGAAAATAGAAAAACAACATTATAGTTTAACAGACACAGGATGCGTCTTGTTCTCACATGAGGCCTTTATTTTCAGTTTGTTTTTACTGTTTACTGTTATCTAAACGGTTTGATTCAGTTATCAGAATACGCATCATGTTTTCATAGCTGACACTGCAAACAATTTGAGAACACATGGAGGCAATATCTACAAATGATAATAAAAGTGCCAATAACACATTTCTTAATTTGCATCCAATTTACAGAAAATTCTGTATTAGTCATACAAGTCAAGAGAGCGTCAACAAAAAGACTGAAATTTGTTCACTCAAACACGTACTGGCCTTTTAAATACTTTGTCCTTTAGTCATGATTGCACTTTGTGATGCTCCCAATGCAAATTCCATCAACTCTGCTCATCTGTTCAGTATTTATGTGCTTCTGATTGGATCAGGATCATTTACATCAGCAGCTTCAAGATGAAGAATGCACTCTGCTTACTGCTGCTCTCATTCAGTCTACAGCGTGAGTTTTCTTATAAAACACACATCTATTATTAGTTCTAGGATAAACATTACAAATTAATTTAGCATTTTCTTTTTAGGTATAAAATGTCAAAGTATGGAGTCGATTGAAAGCTCAGTTCAGAAAAAGCCTGGAGAAACTCTGACTCTGTCCTGTAGAGGATCCGGGTTCAGCTTTAGCTGCTGTAACATGCACTGGATCAGACAACAAGCTGGAAAACCTCTTGTGTGGATCGGAGGCACTGGCTATGGCTTTGCTGAGTCCGTTAAAGGAAGAGCTGAAATCACCAGAGATAATTCAAGGAGTATGGTATATCTGAAACTATCAGGCCTGACAGCACAAGACTCAGCCGTGTATTACTGCGCAAGACAAGCACAGTGACACAAAGATCTTGTAGAGCTGAACAAAACCACTGTGAGTGTTTCATCTCTCATCACTGGAGCTCAACAGGTGGCAGCAGAGAATAAAAAATCCTTGTTCTGTCACAGTGAACCGTTGAAGTTACAGTGAATAATAATGCAAAAGATAAATAAAAAAAAAGTCAAAAGCAAATCTGTATACGTTTCTTCAACTCTATTGTCTAATGTGTAGATTTGCAGTTCCAGGTACACATTATACAGCGTGTTTATACGTTATAAGCAACAGCAGTGACTAAAAGTACAGAATATGATGACAATGTTGAGAGGATGAAAATTATCTCATGCATTTGTTTCTGTTGCAAACCATGTTTTTTTCTTTAAAAGGGCCCAGGCCAATCCCAAATCCACAGAAATGTTGATAAAAATGGCTGAGATGTTTGTGGATTTTTGGTGGGTTTTGCAGTGTTTGATGAAGCTCTTTCTTGATCGGTCAGTTTTGGCCCGTTTCTACTGAGTGATACGGTATGGTACAGTTCGGTTCGCTACGCTTTTATGCCCATTTCCACTGTCAAAAGGTGTACCGAACCGAACCGTACCACTTTTTTGGAACCCTTTCGAAAGTGTACCAAACATGAGAAAGGGTACCAAAAGGTGGAGCTACACGCACAGCTGAACGCTGATTTGTTACAAAGCAACGTCATGAGCTTGTGAAGCTAGCCAGAATGAAAACAAAGGAATTTAATGTTTAAATACAGCCGAGACAACTATATGCATATAATAACGAGCCATGGATGATCCGAGCTCAAACAAACCTTGTTGTTGTCTTGATGTACAGCCACAAAGCTGTTGTTGTTTTACGAGGCCGTCTAAAAGTGCGAGCGGTTTTGGATTTTTCCAGGGAGCTCACGATCGCATCTGTATTTGATATAACGAACTTCTTGAGCTGATGATAATAACATGTGTGTGATTATTGAAGTGTCTTCGAAGTCTGATCCTTTCACAAACGCGAGAGTGAAGCGCGAAAAAAAGGAGAAGCCCAACAAAACACAGGAGTGAATTGTTTCAGCAACCTGAATCATGAACAAATTGCCATGTTTATCATCGCCTTTTGGACTATGAACTAGGAATGACAGAATTACTCTTTAACAGAGGTTACATGTGCTGGTGAAGATTACAGACACAGATGAGAGGTTTGCTCTGACCGGGCTATGTTGCGTGTTGTTTTTGAACCTAAATAAGGACTAAACGAATGCTGTGTGTAGTTTTTTTGCCATTAGTAACATATCGGAGACTGTAAGGGTCTGTATGTGTTTAAATATGTTCATTTAGTTTATTTATTTTATATAATTGCAGACATTACAGTAGGCTATTTCGCACTGCCATTGATCTGCAGTTATAATCAAGTTATGTTCATAGAAAAGTTAGTAATAAACATTTATGCACAAGTATTAATATGTTTAAAGCATCTGTTTTGTGAGAAGAGCTTCTCATATGATGTGAACGACCTGTACAGCTTTACTGAAGACATTTATTCGAGCGAGAATGACGTTGACTGAAACTTTCTGTCGTACACCACGCCCACCAAAAGAGTACCCTTGGTAGTGAAAACGCAAGCCTGATAAAGTTGACCCGTACTGTACCGTACTGTACCAGTCAGTGGAAACGAGGCATTAGTGTGTCACATTTTTTTGAGATTTGGTCACATGGTCAAGGAAGAGACAAAAGTAGATTGAAACTATTGCTCTGTCTTTTCTTCTCTTTTTCTTCTCTTCTGGCTCTTTCTTTAAAGGGTCACGAAACACCAAAACACATTTTTTGAGCTGTTGACAGTCATATATGTGTCCCACGCTGCTATAAACACTATTAGGACACATATATTGC
Organism: Danio kyathit; assembly: GCA_903798195.1. NCBI lineage: Eukaryota > Metazoa > Chordata > Actinopteri > Cypriniformes > Danionidae > Danio > Danio kyathit. Next base: position 44,537,331 of record LR812521.1, on the reverse strand, counting down.
ACTAAAAAGTGAAAATTGGTTGTTTTTGCGTTATTTTGAGCAAATTCGTTCTTCCGGTTTGAAACGAATTTTTGAAGCTACGTCACGGCCATGAGATACTTGGGTTTAAATCCAGCAGTACAGTGGCTGTCTGTCTTTTCTAGGGCGTTCTGACGTATCTGAGTGCGCAGTATTAATTCATGAGAAGACGTGCTTCAAACCAATCAGCGCGCTCTATTGTGTATGACGCGAAACTTCATTAATATGCATGATAGCTCCGGAGACTGTTTACCACGGCAGAGAGACGCCACGTTGTGTTGCCAAAACAAGTGAAAGTACAAGAATTTCAAGACAAGAGTCGTAGGTGTTATTAGTGTGTTGCAACGAAGGTTTTGTTTTCATTTTCCCTTTATGGGAGAGCAGCTGGACTCACGTGTGGATTACAGTGCACGCGACACGCGACAGAAACGCGTTTGTAAGGAACATTTTTACCCGAGAGCTTTTTCTCATCTGGAAATGGTGAAATCCTGATTTGCCGCTCGTCTTCTTTTAATAAAAAGACACAGCTCCAGTTTGATTGTCTGTCTACAGATTTGGTAAGTGTTTGCAGTGCAGTGCCCTTTGTTTAAATGCTGCTCTCCGAGTGTAAACATGTAAACACAAACTATTTCCGTCGTGCAGGATTTTCGCCGCATTTTGTGACAGGATAGTATATACACACACGGCTTTCTGACGCTACCTACCGAGTACATAAGTTACAGAGAAATGCGGAGGATTTTTTTCTCTTATTCGCCGTAACAAATCAGCCTCTGTGTGTTTGTTTTTCCTGTCAAACTTAGCGCGTCCCTTCTATGCAAAATCTTATCCTCTTTCCCTCCCCCGACACTTCCACACTCCCAGAGCTGGACACGCCCAACTTTCCTGACTTTTTTCAAAACAGAGTTGTGAAAACACCCTGCTGAGACAGGGGGTTTCGTGACCCTTTAAGCTCTACTCTCCATCTTTGTCTCACTTTCACTCTCCCCTGTCTCTCTCTTTCTCTGGTAACCTTTTACATTTAATTTGCAAACAATTATAATTATTTTTTATTGTTTAATATTTAATAATTTTGTGCAGTTATTTTGTAAATTATTCAGTGTAACCATAGCAAAATATTTCAAGTATGTGAATTACTTTGGATTTAACTTTAACACTTAACTACTCCATATTGCAATACAATATATTCACAACGCTCTCCTCTCCCACATAAATAGATATTTTAACTGTGCTTACTTTCAGTTTTTAGTATATTGCAGAAGGATGGTTTTTTTTTTTTTAGAAATGTAGTTTTACACCAGTGTCTTATGGTGCATAAATTAGGAAATATAATTTTTTAAACAGCCTTTTGCATATAAAGTATTACTAGAAACAGGAAATCAATAAAGGCATTCATCTGTCATGATATTGACTTTGCTATCTTTAATTTTGTTTCAGGCTCAAAATTAAATGTAAATTGTTCGAGTTGCTGTGCCTGATAGTCAATAGAGTTATTTTTTCCACTTTTGATCCTGTTACTTTGAAGACTTTGAAGCTCCACCCAAATGTAAATGAGATCATATACAGTATTTTTACCAGCAGCGTTCACTGACATTGTATCAGTTTGTTTTCCTGCATCATTTGCAATGGCAAACATTTCTCTTTTCTTTTTTCTCCTGCTGTGCTTTACTAGTATGTGTAGACAGTCTATTTTACATATTAATGTTTCATTCTGGACACAGATTTCTGTAATGAATGTACTGTATATGATTATGCTGACAGGTCATTGTAATTTTCAATTGTTGTAGGTGTAAATGGTCAGAGTCTGGAGTCCATCCCGTCAAGTTTTGTGACAAAAAAGCCTGGAGAAACGTTGAATCTCTCTTGTAAAGGATCTGGATTTAATTTTGGACAGTACGGCATGAACTGGATCAGACAGCCTGCAGGGAAAGCACTGGACTGGATTGGGGTTCCCCTTCGGAAGGGGAACTTCAATGCTATGTGGAAACTTCCACTATGGGGATTTCATTCAGAAAGCCAATCATCTGAATGAGTATGTAAACGGGCCAATGAAATGCCAATGAGTTGGCAGCTTCAGCTTGCGCACCTGATGCTCGTTGCAATTAACTTGCTATAAGAGTACATGTGCGAGCAAAGCCAAAGCATCATTTTCACTTCAGAGACTTCAACAGCCTTCTGAGAGAGTCGATGAGGGTTCCTCCAGCTGAGTTTCAGACAGAGAGTGAACGAGAGCGATCTCCCGGTCCAGAGTGTGTGACACGCAGCGGCAGATGGTCGAGCTGGGTTTCTCCCTTGCCTGGCGTCCTTTGGGTCCGGTCCTCCAGAGCGGTATGTATTGTTGCGAATTTCCTAAAAGAGCAACACGGTCGTGCAGCGCGTCTTTTTCAAGACGTCGCTCCGACTGTGCGTTTCTGGATGCGGTGGTTTCCTGTCCTCGGATGATGGGCACGAGCACTGCGTTTCATGTCTGGGGGTCCAGCATGTTAATGCGGTGCTCGTGGGCAGTGCATGCCATCACTGCGGTGGCATGTCTGTTGCGCAGTTAAGATCGCGGCTCGCTCTTGCAAAAGAGCCACCCACCCCAGTTGTCCCCCGCTCCGCGGTGGGCACTCGGGCAGATCTGAGGGTTACAGTGGGAGTAAATCTGCCGCCCTCGGGCTTGTGGACCTCTCACTCCTCCACGCGCTCCATCCAAGCTTTGAGTGAGATAAGCGCTCCATTCTCGGATGGCCGCCCTCTCACTTGATGACACCGAGGCTCAGATGTCCACCGCTGCATAGGAGGTTGGGCTGTCATGGTCTGATGAAGGATCCCCCCCCCCCTCCGTTCCCTCCCATCGGGAGCGAGCGCGGCGGCGGCCGATCTTGAAACAGACATGATAACCGTGCTTTCCCGGGCTGTTTCGGTCGTGGGTCTGGAGATGGTTTATCCCCCAGCCCCGCGGCCGGACCGACTAGATGGGTGTATGTGGAGGATTAAAAGGCAATACCTTCTAGCCTCCCATCCCTCTCTTCCCGGAAGTGCACAGTGGGCTCACGCAGTCTTGAGGGCACCTTTCTCTGCCTGATCTGCGTGCGCCCCCACCTCACCACTCTTGATGGTGGAGCAGCCAGGGAGTACGAGTCGATTCCCCAGATTGAGAGTGCCATCACGGGCCCGCGTGGTGCCTCCTTCTGCTGGAATTAGCCTCATCTCCCGTCCAAGGCGTGTTGGTTTTCTGCCTCCCGAGCCAGAGCCCACACAGCCGCGGGCCAGACTGCTTCCACCCTGCACGCCAGGGTCCATGCGCGCGCGCTGGCCCAGCTGCACGAGGGTGGTTCTGACCCAGGCTTGTTACAAGCCCCGCACCGCACCCGACTGAGCTCCACGGACCTCAAGTCCACTGCGTGTGCCCCGGGAAAGACGATGGCCACGTTAGTGGTCCAGGAGCGCCCCCTCGGGCTAAATCTGGCAAAAATATGCGCGGAGTCGACAAAGTTCACTTTCTTGACTCCCCCATATACCAGTCTGCCCCGTTCGGCGACACCGTTGGTGAATTCACCCAGGAATTCACGGCGGTGCAGTCGGATACGATGGCCATCCTTCGGCGGGGATGTAAGACCGCTCCCCTCCCGCCGAACCATCCACATCCACTGCTTGTCGCAGAGAGCGCCCGTCTTCGAGTGCTGCTCCGCCCCCGCCTGCGCCTCCGGCCAGCGGCAGCGCCGAGCACCTCGCAGGCAACCAGCGCTCCCCGTCCCAGGGCGCTGTTAAGTCCGGATAACGGACCGCGAAGCGCTCTTGAGACGGCCATCTGGAGAAGAGGGAACTTGCTCTCTCCCCGGTGGGGGGCCGGGCTCCTCAGAGAGAGAGCATCTTTCCCTTCCCTGGATGTGACAGCCCGAATACTGCCAGTCTGGGACGCGATGAAAAGCCTTCCAGCTCGCAGGATCGGCGCACTTCGCCAGTGGCTCTCGGGGTCTGGGAGGACGGTCTCCTTTCTCTCACACCTCCAGCCCTCTCCTCTGGAGTCTGAGTGCAAGGTGAGTAAATCTCTCACCTCCATCTCTTCCGCGGGACCCCAGCGCTTCCCGGATCAGCACTCCCACTTCGCGCTGCCCCACTGCTGGTACGTCAGCGATTGTAGCGATGCAGTCATTAGCGAGGGCTCTGCCTGCCTGGTTAGCGCAGCCCAGCCCTTTGCGGTGGCTCATACGCACGATCAGACTCGGCTACGCGATTCGATTCGCGAAACGGCCTCCCAAGTTCACGGGGTGTACGTCACCAGGGTCAGCCCTGTGCCCGCCCCTGTCTTGTGAGAGAAGGTTGCTGTCCTCCTGGCGAAGGATGCAATCTAACCGATCCCTCCAGCCGAGATGGAGAGCGGGTTTACGCCTGTACTTCATCGTACCCAAAAGAGCGGTGGGTTACGGCCAGTCCTAGATCTGCGCGTTTTGAACCGCTGTCTGCACAAGCTGCCGTTCAAAATGCTTATGCAGAAGCGCATCCTCCTGTGCGTTCGTCCTCGGGATTGGTCTGCAGCATAGACCTGAAGGACGCGTACTTCATGTCTCCATACTCCACGCCACCGTCACTTTTCTGCGGTCTGCGTCGAGCGAGCCTGACAGTACAAGTCCTCCCCTTCGGGCTCTCTCTGTATCCGCGGGTCTTCACCAAGCTCGCGGAGGGTGCCCTAGCGCCCCTTCGGCTCGCGGGCATCCGCATACTCAATTATCTCGGCGACTGGCTGTTTTAGCCCTCTTGCAAGAGTAATTGACTATGTACAGAGACAAGGTGCTCCAGCACCTCCACCTATTGGGGTTTCAGGTCAACCGAGAAAAGAGCAAACTCGCCCCCGTGCAGAGGATCTCTTTTCTCGGGTTGGAGCTGGACTCGGTCACCATGACAGCGCGCCTCTCCAGAGAGCGCGCTCGGCTAATGCTGAACTGTCTGTGAGAGTTCGACAGCAAAATAGTGGTTCCACTGAAATCTTTCAGAGGCTCCTGGAGCATATGACATCCGCAGCCGCTGTATGCGCTCGGATAACTCCATATGAGACCACTTCGGCACTGGCTTCACGATCGAGTCCCCAGACGCGCATGGCACGCGGACACACACCGAGTGACTGTCACTGCGCTGTGTCGCCACGCCCTCAGCCCCTGGAACGACCCCTCGTTCCTACAGGCCTGAGTGCCTCTAGGACAGGCGTCCAGACATATTGTCGTTTTGACAGATGCTTCCAGCACTGGCTGGGGCGCCGTGTGTTGCGGGCATGCAGCTGAAAAAAACCCAGTTGCATTGGCATATCAATCGCCTAGAGCTGTTGGCAGTGTTTTCTCGCTCTCCGCCGTTTTTTTACCGGTGCTGGAGCGACAACACGTACTGGTCAGGACGAACAGTACGGCAGCGGGGGCGTATATCAACCGTGTGGGGGTATCCGCTCTCGCAGCATGTCTCAGCTCGCTCGCCGTCTGCTCCCCCGGAGTCATACGCGGCGCAATCGCTGCATTCCATTTTTTCCCCCACCGAGCTCAACCGTGCAGCCCATTCGCTCTCACGGCAGTTTCGCCTGGGAAAATGGAGACTCCATCCCCGACTGTCCAGCTGTTCGGTGCTGCGCCTTTCTCTCTCTAACTCAGAGATTCGTGCGCTCTCGCTTGAGTTCCCCACTTGGCGAACCCTGCAAAGTCCACTGGCTACACAGCTGGCCTCGGGGCGTGCGTAATACGCATTTCTCCAGTGAGCCTACTCGCACAGATACTGTGTAAAGTCAGGGAGGTCGAGGAACAGCTCTCGTATTGCGCCTCTCTGGCCCAATCGGACCTGCTTTCAACTCTCTCCTCGTGATGGCCCCTCCCTGGCACATCCCCTGGGAACAGGGGACAGGCACCGTTTGGCACCCGCGCCCAGATCTATGCTTCACGTACGGTTCATAGATGGAGCGCGGAGGACTTAGGTGACTTACCGATTAGGTGGTTAACACCATCACTCAGGCTGAGCACCCTCTACGAGGCATGCCCACGCCTGAAGTGGAGTCTATTCGCTGTGTGGTTACCTTTTTCCCCGAGAAGGAACCCTGAACATGCCAGATCAGAGTGATGCTATCCTCCTTCAGTTGACTGGAGCTAAGGCTGTCCCCTCCGCTCTGAGGGGTTGGCGTTACGATCATCCCCGCTCTAAGGATGCGGCGATGGCGGCGTGCTGGGAAGTATCGTCTCATCATCCAGTTCCCAGAGGCGCGAGACATGAATATTAATTTTCCTGTTTTCCTCTCATACCCACTTGAAGATCTCTCTTAGGAGAGGTCTGCTCGATCACTCGACTCAGTATCTTTAAGATTTCTGTCCAGGTAGACAGCTCTGCTGGTCGCGTTTGCATCGGCCAAATGGGTGGGTATCTGGAGGCATTTTCGGTCAGCGAAATGTGCCAACGTTTTGGGTCGGCCCACTCTCACGTTTACCTGAGACCCCGGCCCACCTAGGTGCCCTAGGTTCCTACAGCGTTCTTTCAGCCACGTAGTGAACCTGCAAGCGCTGCCCACGGAGGAGACAGACCCAGCCCCTTTTTTTGGTCCTTCGCACTTTGCTATTACACGGACCGTACTCAGCTCTTTATCTGTTATGGTGATCGGCAGACGGGAAGTGCCGTATCCAAACAGAGGTTGGAACATACCCACTGAACTCTGAATGCCATCTCCCTCGCCCATCTGAGCCAGGGCGAGCCGCGTCCCCCAAGAGTGAGAGCGCGCTCCTCGAAGCGCGCATCCTTTTGGGCGTTAGCACGCGGCGCCTCTCTAACAGACACTGTAGAGCTGCGGGCTGGGCGACACCTATTAGAAGATTTATTAATCTTGAGGGGAGCCGATTTTCTCACGCGGTGAATGAGAAATTCGGTTAGGTGTTGTAAAACGCTTGCTGCGCCATTCTCTCTAACCCAGAGATACGTGCGCTTTTTCACTCTGTCAGAAAAGTTCCCCGCTGGCGAACCCTGCAGATATTCCTCCGAGGCCCCCAGCACCTGACTCAGCGGAGGAGTCAGGCACTGGCCCGTTACGTTGCTGGTCTGCCCGATGGTCAGCCCGCGTTCTGGGTATAGGTTCCTGCTATGTGCGATCCCCACTAGGCGATCCCATATGCTTATACTGCCACGGTGCAGTCCCCCCTCACAGGCGGACCCGTGTCTTCCCTCACCGCTAACCATCTAATTTTCATATGCTTACTCCCCCTTCTCAGGGTTAGTTCATATGCTATTTGCCCCAGTCTCCCCACTTGGGTAGCAGGTGGCCTCCGCAGCGTCCTCCCTATCGGGACTGCACGCATTCCCAACGTACTGTCGTATTAAATTCCTAGAAATTATTCTAGACGCATTTGCGGCTCCCGAAAAATATATCTAAATCCGTAAATCTTCTGTTGAAGTGGGATAAGTAAGGGCCAGGGAACACGTTGGAAGACCGCGCCTCTGGTGACGCAGGTGCGCTCACGCTCTTTGCCTGGCAAACCTCTCATCGGGGGCGAAGGTAAGGTTCAATCATTATGGCGTTTTCCAAACATTTCCCCATAGTGGAAGTTTCCACATAGCATTGAAGTTCCCCTTCCGAAGGGGAACGCTCTGGTTACTAAAGTAACCCTCGTTCCCCGAGGGGGGGAACGGAAATGCTATGTTCCTTCGCCATAATGATTGCCCCTTAGCTGTTGAGGTGAAAGTCTCTTCCGCTAAAAAAATGATGCTTTGGCTTTGCTCGCACATGTACTCTTATAGCAAGTTAATTGCAACGAGCATCAGGTGCGCAAGCTGAAGCTGCCAACTCATTGGCATTTCATTGGCCCGTTTACATACTCTTTCAGATGATTGGCTTTCTGAATAAAATCCCCATAGTGGAAGTTTCCACATAGCATTTCCGTTCCCCCCCTCGGGGAACGAGGGTTACTTTAGTAACCAGAGCGTTATCTGGTATGATGCCAGTAAAGCAGTGTATGCGAAAAGTGTTGAGGGACGAATAGAGATCACCAGAGACAACTCAAACAACATGGTGTATCTCAAACTCTCTGGTCTGAAAACTGAAGATTCAGCTGTTTATTACTGTGCAAAAGACACACAATGATACAAAAATAAGCACCAGGCTGTACAAAAACATGGCAGACAAGAAAACAGAGAAAAAACACCCTCAAAACCAGCAGATGACGCTGGAGCACAACCTTTATATATATTAAAAAGAAAGTCCTGCTAATGAAATATTGTATTTAAAAAAGATAAGCTATTTAAAAGGATAGTTCACCTCAAAATAATAATAAAAAAATGACTAATTACTGTCACCTCATGAGATTATAAACCTTTTCTATTTGAGTAAGTTTGGAAAAGACATTATGAAAGTCAATGACTAACAATTTTCTACATTTAAAAAATATCCTTTTTTGTGATCAACGGAAGAAAAAAGCAAGCAGAGGATGAATAAACAATGAAAGTATGTTTTTTTAGTGTCATTTTACTTTAAATGGTACTTAATTAAAAGAAATTTAACCTGCCCTCATTTTGTCTTAATAAACAATCCACCCTTACATTCATGTCAACTTCATTTTCTGAAAAGAGTAAAACGAGAACAAAGCCCACAATTCTAAAATGTACATACCTAAAATTATACTGTGAATGCTTATTTACTGTTTCGAATATGCATAACTGCAGTGCCGCTATTGGCCGAAAGGGTGCCGTATGCGAAATTTTACTGTGGTGTCAACCAAAGAGGAACAAAATCATGGAAAAATTCCCCCTCATCTTCTTTTGTGACAAATTTCAGCATTAAACCTCCATGTACAATACACAAGAAATTAGTCATTTAAAGAAAAACTCATGATAAACCATTAAAACAATGAGCTAGTTAAGCACTCTTCATAATGTGTCTAAACTACAACCAAAATGTGGATTTAACTTGCACTATATGGTGACAAAAGCTGGCCCTTGCTGTCAGTATAAATCAAAGACATTTGTGGTTTTTAAGAATTAGTGTGTTTACTTTTAAACAAAAAACTTTGTTAACATTCAGAAAATAAATCATTAATGAATTCATGCAATAAAATGGTCTATGGCCTGTAGCTTACAGTAATTTGACTCATTTCATATTATTGATCTTTCAGAAATCACAGAATATTAGTCAGTTTTGTTATTTCATATTGTAATGTACAAAAGTGAAAAACCAGCCTATTAAAAATACCAATCCACTGATATAAAGACTAAAGAGACTTTATTGTCATTGCAGTGATACAAGCAATAACAACAGCAGCAATAAAAAAATTATAGAAATAGACAAAACAATAAACAATGATAACTGTAAAGAATTATATAATATAGAATTAGATAATAACTGTAAATAAATAATACATACAGTGAAATAATTGTGCAGTGCATGTGTATATGTAGCTGGTTTGCAAACAGAATTGTAAAGCACTGCACAAGTTAATAAAAATAGTTTTTTATTAAAAAATTATGGGCAAATTAGGGGCAAACGTGAAAAGTCATAGTCCTGTCATAGTTTAAACGACAATGCATAGCCGTAAAGCAAGAAATTGAATTTGAACAACCCATAAGGCAGATTTTGTGCAGTTGTGGCGAAGTTTAAAGGTTAGCCTCACTAATTTACTTACTCATTTACAACCAAAAATATGGTTTCCAGATTCATGGAAGTTACCTGAAGGTGATGCACGTGATTCATCTTGTACTTTTGTCCTCTTCTCGGCTCCAGACTGTTGTTGTCTTTTCCAGGGCATAGAGCTGCAACTTGCATCAATTATAACTATATGCTGCTAGCAGCCACCACACCGGGCCGCGCCGCGTGCATACACGAAAAAAAAAAAAATTACGTCACATGTTTGTTTTTGCGTCTGTCATAAAATGTTTTTTTAACAACATATTATCAATATATATATATATATATATATATATATATATATATATATATATATATATATATATAATTTACACTCAGTTTATGTTAATATTAGTAAATAAATTTCAATATTTTTTTTGAGCAGCCGAGATGGTGCCCCCTCCGGAGTTGAGGCCCTACGCAGCCTGCGTACGCTGTGTATAGGGAGCGACGGTACTGCATAACTGTATGCAAATCTTCCTCTTCCTCTTTCATTGAGTGTTATAATGGAAAGCAGCATCTTGTTCTCAAACGTCTGAAACCATGATCTGCTCATCTCTCTGCTTGTTTCTGCTTCTTGCAGCTGTCTCTCGTAAGTCTTCAGTGTCTATAGAAATCGTTAAATTATACAAAATGTATTTACATCTCAGAACATATTTCTTCCTCAGGCGTCCACTGTGTTGAACAGATCCAGACTGATTCTATTGTCTTGAGGCCTGCTCAGGTTTTGACTCTGTCCTGTAAAATCTCTGAATATTCAGTGACTGACAGCAGCTACTGCACAAATTTCATACGACAGGCTGCAGGAGAAGCTCTGGAATGGATTGGATTTATCTGCTATGATGGAAGCTTAGACTATAAAGATTCTCTGAAAAGCAAGTTCAGCATCACCAGAGACACTTCCAGTAGCACAATAACACTGCAAGGAAACAATATGAAAGCTGAAGACACAGCTGTGTATTATTATGCCAGATGTACACAGTAACAGACGACAGCAGCCTCCCTGTACAAAAACACTATTGTACATATAAATTAGCGAATATAAGAGTTTTTCTTCTGCTTTTAGATATAAAGTATTATTTGTGTCAACAAAAAGTCAATAAAGGCATTCATCTGCATGGTATTGACTTTGCTATCTTTAAGTTTGTGTCAGGCTCAACGTTAAGTGTAAATTGTTCGAGTTGCCGTGCCTGATGGTCAATGGAGTTATTTTTTTCACTTTTGATCTTGTTACTGTTACTGTTGATTGGAGTCAATGAAATTCTGATTTGCAGATGTGTGTTAGTGAACTAAAGCTTTCAGTCAAATAAGGTCTATGTGAGTAGCTACAACAGTATTGCACAAACACCAATAGATGGCAATAATGCACCAACTTCATTCATTCATTTTCTTGTCGGCTTTGTCCCTTGCGGGGTCGCCACAGCGGAATGAACCGCCAACTTATCCAGCACGATTTTACGCAGCGGATACCCTTCCAGCCGCAACCCATCTCTGGGAACTTCCACACACACATTCACACTCATACACTATGGACAATTTAGCTTACCCAATTCACCTGTACTGCATGTCTTTGGACTGTGGGGGAAACCGGAGCACCCGGAGGAAACCCACGCGAACCCAGGGAGAACATGCAAACTCCACACAGAAACGCCAATGCACCAACTTAATGTTTTATATTTTATTCTTCAACATTTCATAATTTTATTTTATGGATATTTTAATATTACATGATTGAAAACATTAATTAATATTCATTAAAGAAAGTAAAAGCAAAACAATTCACAAAGATATATTTTATTTCTTAATAGAAATTAAAAAATGTTATCTTCATTCCTGCAGATCTCAAATATTATCCTTAAGAAAAACCTAATCTGGACCAAACACACATCAGCCTATCATATCACCAGTTCTCTGATTTTAATATAAGCAAATCAACCTTCCTTCTTTAAATGTCTTGGTGCTTCTTCTTGAACAGACATTCTAGAGACAAAGTCAATCTCTCTGGATTAAACACTTCCTCATTCACATAATGTACAATCAAGATGAAATCTGACTTGTCACCTGTATTATTTCACCTAGAGTATTTTATGTTTGCAAAATTACATTTATTTATACATGCAAACTGAGGGGGGTGGGGGATGGTGGCTCAGTGGTTAGCACTGTTGTCTCACAGCAAGATGGTTGCTGGTTCAAGTCCCAACTGGGTCAGATGGCATTTCTGTGTGGAGTTTGCATGTTCTCCCCTGTTCATGTGAGTTTCCTCTGGGTGCTCCGGTTTCCCCCACAGTTCAAAGTCATGTGCTAAAGGTGAATTGAATAAACTAGTGTAAGTGTGTGTGTGTGTGTGTGAATGAGTGTATGGATGTTTCCTGCTGGGTTGCAGCTGGAAGGGCATCTGCTCTGTAAAACATATGCTGGAATAGTTGAGGGTTCATTCTGCTGTGGCGACCTCTGATAAATAAGGGACTAAGCTGAAGGAAAATTTATGAATGAATGAATATAAACTGAGAAATGCTGTTCTGGTCCCAGAAATGATTTCATTTCTCCAGCAAATGCTCAAGACTGAGCTCCTTATTACTAAACACAAAGACACTCAATCTCACATAAGCTCTCCAATGGGGATAAATGCACTTTAAAGAGCAATGATTGTATGCTTGCGAAACTGAAAAGCCATTCAAAACCAACATGATCAAAGCTGCTCACTTCACAACTAACAGAAACGTTTCAGACGCTAGTGATGGCATTATTAAAGAACATGAATCATGGATGAAATCAGGTTCACTCTGACCTATTTCTTGAGTAAATCTAATTAATGCAACAATATTGATTATATTTAATTATGAATTAAATTAGCATCCCATTTCTTGATAACCAAACATTTACCATCTAGATAGTAAACTTGCTGATGATTCCAGAATTTTAGTCAAATACATGCTATTTTTTACTACTTATAAAAGCGACCTGTACTCTAAATGATTGTTCATATGTACTGTAAATATACACATTGTTTACACTGAGATTATGTAGCTGTTGTGAACAAAACAAATAAAGAAAACCAGTCATGACAGCAATAATATTCTCCAGTCTGCCATGTTTAAGGCTTATGGCATAATAAACTAATGTTTTTTTTCTTGTAGTTTAAGCATATTTAAGTCATTATGGCTCTGATGATCTAATGACGTACTGAGATATGCAAATATTCCTCCTCTTCTATATGTCAGTAGCCTGTTTGAGTTAAAATGGAAAGAAGCAGTTGGTTCTTACACAACATCTCTAACCATGGTCTCCACATCTTTTTGTCTTCTGCTGCTGGCTGCTGTCTCTTGTAAGTCTTCATATTTTATACTGTGAAGTTACTTAAATGATAAAAGAGGCTTCACAAAATGTCATAATCTCTTTAAACATGCAACTTCCCCCCAGATGTCCACTGTGTTGAACTGACCCAGACTGACTCTATTGTCTTAAAGCCTGGTCAGGTTTTGATTCTGTCCTGTAAAATCTCTGGATATTCAGTCACCGATGGCAGCTACTGGACCCACTGGGTACGACAGGCTGCAGGAAAAGCTCTGGAATGGATTGGACAGATTGGTGCCAATGGCTACACAAATTATAATGATAAACTGAAAAGTAGATTTATATTGACCAAATACACTTCCAGCAACACAGAGACTCTGAGTGCACAGAATATGCAGACTGAGGACACAGCTGTGTATTACTGTGCCAGAGAGAAATACCACAGAGATACAAAACACAAGCAGCTCTGTTCAAAAACAGAAAGTCCTCAAGATAAACTGCACTACAGGAAAACAAACATTCCTCTTCAACTCATTCCTATTATTATTATTAAACAATTTTTTGTTTATGTATGTCTGTATGTGTTCATTAATATAGCACATTTGTAACATACAGTAACAAATAAGAAACTGACATATGATGAGAAATGACGTATGGACCTTACTGTGTGTATATTTGGTGTAATCGAATAGTACAATGAAGAGCTGTAATCTTTTACAATGTGCAGTCAGAATAAAGTTAGTCAAGCATTAATTTCACATAAAACATCAACAGCAATTTATTAAAGAAGCATTTTTTAATTATTACTGAATAATAATAATAATAATTAAACTAATAATGATTTAGTAAAACATATATAAAGACATTAAAACATGATGTGTTTACATAACTAAAACAAAATAAAATAAAAATAAATACAAACATTTTACTAAGCAGACTTAAAAAAAGAGCAGGATTGTGTTTTACATTAATTGGATGCTTTATACTTTTTAACTTGATAAATTGGGGGATTGTAGGTGTATGTCAATATGACGATGTGGGTATGATGATCAATAAAACAAGAATGGGAACTGGAATTACTAAAATACTCAGTCATCTCCTAAATAATAATAATAATAATGAAAAAAAAACTAAAGCTTTGAATGTTTTTATTCCAGGATGATTTAGAAAATTGCTGCATTGAACATTAAATATTTAAATAATGTAGGAGGGATTGTGTTTTAACCTACAGTGCTAGTGCTGTAAGATCATAATATTAGACTCTGAAGCTCCACCCAAATGTAAATGAGATCATATACAGTATTTCTACCAGCAGCGTTCACTGACATTGTATCAGTTTGTTTTCCTGCATCATTTGCAATGGCAAACATTTCTCTTTTCTTTTTTCTCCTGCTGTGCTTTACTAGTATGTATAGACAGTCTATTTTACATATTAATATTTCATTCTGGCCACAGATTTCTGTAATGAATGTACTGTATATGATTATGCTGACAGGTCATTGTAATTTTCAGTTGTTGTAGGTGTAAATGGTCAGAGTCTGGCGTCCATCCCGTCAAGTTCTGTGACAAAAAAGCCTGGAGAAACTTTGAATCTCTCTTGTAAAGGATCTGGATTTAATTTTGGACGGTACGGCATGCACTGGATCAGACAGCCTGCAGGGAAAGCACTGGACTGGATTGGCACTATTTGGAGTGATGGTAGTAAAACAGTGTATGCGAAAAGTGTTGAGGGACGAATAGAGATCACCAGAGACAACTCAAACAACATGGTGTATCTCAAACTCTCTGGTCTGAAAACTGAAGATTCAGCTGTTTATTACTGTGCAAAATACACACAATGATACAAAAATAAGCACCAGGCTGTACAAAAACATGTCAAAGAAGAAAACAGAGAAAAAACACCCTCAAAACCAGCAGATGACGCTGGAGCACAACCTTTATTATAAAAAGTAAGATCTGCTGCTGAAATATTGTATCAAAAAATAAGTTACTTAAAGGGTTGTTCAGCCCACAATAATAATATTTAAAAAAATACTGCTACCTGATGTGGTTATAAACCTTTTCTGTTGAACATAAAAGAAGATATTTTGAGGAATGTTGAAAATCAGTAGGCACTGACATCAATAGTATAGGTGAAAAGACACAGTCAATGGCTAACAGTTTCTAACATTTTTAAAAATCCTTTTTTGTGTTCAACAGAAAAAAACCCTCAAACATGTTTGAAAGAGGAGGATAAACATTTACAGAATTTTTATTTCTTGTGTATAAAAATCTCTTTAAATGCTACCTAATTTAAAGCCATTAAATGTGTTCTACTGTTTATATCACAGGCAATATTAAAATATGCCCTCATGTTGTTTTAATAAACAATCCACCATCTAATCATGTCAATTTCATTTTCAAAAAAAGTAAAATGAGAACAAAGCTAATAATGCTAATTTTTAATTACTTAAAATGATACCGTGGATGCTCATTTACTGTTTTGCATATGCATAACTGAATGCAAATCTTCCTCTTCCTATTTCACTGAGTGTTATAATGGAAAGCAGCATCTTGTTCTCAAACGTCTAAAACCATGATCTCCTCATCTCTCTGCTTGTTTCTGCTTCTTGCAGCTGTCTCTCGTAAGTCTTCATATAGTCTATAGAAATGTTAAAAATTATCACATCACAAAATTGTCACATCTCTAACCTTTCAGGACATATTTCTTCCTCAGGTGTCCACTGTGTAGAACTAATCCAGACTGATTCTATTGTCTCGAGGCATGCTCAGGCTTTGACACTGTCCTGTAAAATCTCTGGATATTCAGTGACTGACAGCAGCTACTGCACAAACTTCATACGACAGGCTGCAGGAAAAGCTCTGGAATGGGTTGGGGAGATTTGTGGTGATGGTGACACATATTACAGCGATAAACTGAAAAGTAGATTCACAGTTAGCAGAGACTACCAGCAGCAGCGTGACTCTGAGTGGACAGAATATGCAGACTGAGGACACAGCTGTGTATTACTGCACCAGAGAGACACACAGTGACACAGAGCACTTTCTGCCCTGTTCAAAAACCACACTGACACTGATATGATCCAGATTATATTTGTTATATTCACAAACAATAAGTAAATAAATGAGTCCTGTAAAACTGTACATTTAGAAATTTGAATAAAATTAAAGTGGTTTTTGACACTATGAAACAAATATATTTTTTTGCTCCCACTTTATACATATAGTAGTGGTCTTAACTAATATGTACATGAATAAAAAGTACATGTATTTACTGGGTTCATAATGTATTGCAGAACACTTTTAGTGCTTTTGAGGTGGGATACGGGAAGGTTTGGTGGTATGGATAGGTTTAAGGATGGGTTAAGGTGTAAGAGTTTGTCAATAATGTACTTAAAAACATAATTACAGAAATTAATTGCAGATGTAATTGCATGCAGGTATTTCATAAATCATAAGTACAATGTAAAACATATATTTACACAATAAATACATTGTAACAAATGATTCATTTCAGTGTAAATACATATTAAGTGCAGTTAATATAAAGTGGAGCTGTTTTTTTAATGAGATAAAAATTAAATCTGTATTCTACTCATGATTTTTGTATAAAAATAGTATGAACTATTCATTTTGTTGAGACTCTCTGAATCTGTTCTGATACCCGAACTTGCAGTCTTGTCAAATGACTTACATTACATTTGTCCACTTACATGATATTTTCCACAAATTGGCCCAATTGTTCAAGACATCAGAACAGAACACATTAACAACAAAGTAAAGTTTACTCAGCCTTTTGATTTAAAGTGCTTTGGACATTAACTATAAGCTATTTGTGCCTGTGTTCAGTCCCTACACTGTAAAAAAAAAAGTTGACTCAACTTAAAATTGTAAGATAACTTGCTCCAGAGCTTACTTGAGTTGACTCAACTTTCAACCCAAGTACTGCACTTGACTCCATTTAAGTTGCGTAACCTTCAAATTCTCCTAAAGCTGGTTACCTTAACATTTTAAGTTGAGTCAACTTTAACTGTGATGCTGCAAACAAAAAAGGAGCTGCAAAAACTTTTATAAAACCTTTGTGCGAGAAAATCTTGTAAGCATTTTATTCAATCATCATCATTATGATTTTTGCACATACTGTAGCAGAGCTGAATATTTAGCTAAAATGAATCATTAATTTTGGTTTTGCTAAATCGATTACAGTTTTTACCTGAACAAAACAATAAGCAATAATGTAAAGCATGTGATTTTGTATCCTGTGGAAAATAGGAAAACAGTTTAACAGACACAGGATGCACTTCACTGTAAAAAATGCAGGGTTCCACACAATTCATTCATGTTGACCCAACACAAATTGATTAAGTTAACTTAACACTTTTATCAAATTTATGTGAATTAAACAAAAAATTAAGCTGTCCTAATGAAATCTCCAAAATTGTGTTGTTTCAGCTTATTTTAATTAAGTAGTTTGAACAAGTTAAAAAATATTTTTTGACCGTTGTTCTCACATGAGACCTTTCTTTTTGTTTTGTTTTTCTTATTGTTAACTATTCTGTTTGATTCAGTTAACAGGAGACACATCATGTTTTCTAGCTGACACTGCAAACAGCTTCAGCACATGTGGAGGCAACATAAAATCTACAAATAATAAAAATGCAGAGAACACATTTCCTAATTTGTATTTGATTTACATAAAATTCTGAAATAGAATTTTAATAGAGTTCAAACTAGCACTGGCTCTTCAAATACTTTGCCCTTAAGCATGACTGCACTTTGTGATGCTCCCAATGCAAACTCAATCAACCCTGCTCGTCTGTTCAGTATTTATGTGCTTCTGATTGGATCAGGATCATTTACATCAGCAGCTTCAAGATGAAGAATGCACTCTGCTTACTGCTGCTCTCATTCAGTCTACAGCGTGAGTTTTAAACTAACATGATTGACATCTATTGACAGTTCTGGAAAAAACATATTGAAAATTAAATCAGTCTTTTATTTTTAGGTATAAATTGTCAAAGTATGGAGTCAATTGAAAGCTCAGTTCAGAAGAAGCCTGGAGAAACTCTGACTCTGTCCTGTAGAGGATCCGGGTTCAGCTTTGACTGCTGTAGCATGCACTGGATCAGACAACAAGCTGGAAAACCTCTTGTGTGGATTGGACGTGTTTATTATGACAGCAGTAGCCATGACTATGCTGACTTCTTCAAAGGAAGAGCTGAAATCACCAGAGATAATTCAAAGAGTATGGTATATCTGAAACTATCAGGCCTGACAGCAGAAGATTCAGCCGTGTATTACTGTGCAAGAGAATCACAGTGACACAAAGATCTTGCAGAGCTGAACAAAAACCACTGTGAGTGTTTCATCTCTCATCACTGGAGCTCAACAGGTGGCAGCAGAGAATGAAAAATCCTTGTTCTGTCACAGTGAACAGTTGAAGTTACAGTGAAATACACCATAAAATATCAAATATCAAAAAGGACAAAAGGAAATCTGAGGACTTCAACTCTGTTGATTGATTTCACCATGTACACATTTTACAGTGATATTATACTAAAAGTACAGAATATGGTGAAAACGTGAAGATGAAGAGCACAGCAGTGTCTCATGGTGCATGAGAGTGAAGTTGCATTTATCTTGAATGAAAAATGAAAAAGTAATCTTACACAAAAATGCTCAATTTAGCTGTTAAATGTTAATTACTACATTTATTAGACATAAATCAACTCTGGAAAAGACCTAAAAATAATTATAATAGTTATTAGAAAAATAATACAGTACTCAGATCTAGTACAGGAATGGACTTTAAGTGTAAAGTTTTGAATCACGATATAAATATGTTTTAACACATTGAGTTGATTTAGCTGAGGTGTGTGTTTATGTAAATCATTTTTGCATATTCAAACAGTCAGTTTATGCACTGATCTGACCACTAGAGGAAAAGAAGATTCACTTCAGTTCAGTCAAACTGTGCTGTGAAACACCATGATCTCTTCATCTCTAGTGCTGGTTCTGGCAGTAGTATCCTGTGAGTTTTTGTCGCTAATACACATGTTAACAGTCTTTAAACTTGACACTGTCTTACTAACTGTATTATTTCATTTGATACAGGTGTTGATTCATATGAACTCACTCAGCCTGAGTCTCTGACTGTCCGTCCTGATGACTCTCTCACTATCAACTGCAGAGTCTCATATTCAGTCACTAATGGTTACACAGCCTGGATTCGTCAGCCTGCAGGAAAAGCTCTGGAGTGGATTGGAGTTATCTACTCTGATGGAAGCTTAGCCTACAAGGATTCTCTGAAAAGCAAGTTCAGCATCACCAGAGACACTTCCAGTAACACAATAACACTGCAAGGAAAGAATATGAAAGCTGAAGACACAGCTGTGTATTATTGTGCCAGACGTACACAGTGAAAGACAACAGCAGCCTCCCTGTACAAAAACACATCATATACACATTTTTCAGTTTAAAACTGCATGAATCACTTAGCTCTGTAATGAAAATCAAATAAATGCATATAGTACATACATTGAGATTCTGTTGTTTGAATAGAGTCCACGGTGCTCAACACATACACCAGATTATTCATGCAACATTGTAATGATCAGAAGAATGTCAGGACTCAGGACTTTTTTTTTTTTAATTAAATTTAGCACTGCAAAGCCAAGGATTCTCTTGTCACCTGCACAACACCAACAGAACAGAACATAAGCACACACTCCAGACCCCCCCTTGATGAGTGCACAGACTTGCCCTAAACAAATTTACTTCTGCTTAAAGTCTCACATCGCACTACATAATCTTATCACAGGAACAGTACATAATGTTCAGGCATGCTACACTATACAAAAAAAAAAAAAAAAAAAAAAAAAAAATGTTGACAATGCATTTATTAGTTTGCATCCTATTTACATAATTGTATATACAATACCAATCAACAAAATGATGCATATTCTGAATTGTACATAACTAAAAGAATTTGATTAACTTTATGCATTTTGATGATCACTTACACTGGAAATGGTTTATCATATTTTTTATTAAATACTTTGCTTTTCAGTCATGACTGCACTTTAAGACCATCACAATGCAAATCCAATCAACCCTGCTCGTCTGTTTAGTATTTATGTGCTTCTGGTTGGATCAGGATCATTTACATCAGCAGCTTCAAGATGAAGAATGCTCTCTGCTTACTGCTGCTCTCCTTCAGCCTACAGCATGAGTTTTCTTATAAAACACACATCTATTATCATTTCTAGGGCAAATGTTACCAATTAAATCAGCCTTTTGTTTTAGGTATAAATTGTGAAAGTATGGAGTCGATTGAAAGCTCAGTTCAGAAGAAGCCTGGAGAAACTCTGACTCTGTCCTGTAGAGGATCCAGGTTCACCTTTAGCTCCTATAACATGCACTGGATCAGACAACAAGCTGGACAACCTCTTGTGTGGATTGGAGGCACTGGCTATGGCTATGCTGAGTCCTTCAAAGGAAGAGCTGAAATCACCAGAGATAATTCAAGGAGTATGGTATATCTGAAACTATCAGGCCTGACAGCACAAGATTCTGCCGTGTATTACTGTGCAAGACAAGCACAGTGACACAAAGATCTTGTAGAGCTGAACAAAAACCACTGTGAGTGTTTCATCTCTCGTGACTGGAGCTCAACAGGTGGCAGCAGAGAATAAAAAGTCCTTGCCCTGTCACAGCATTGTGAAATATTTAAATTACAGTGAAGCAAAACACAATAAATTATTTTTTGTGTGATACTGTATATACAGATACAAATACTGTAATTGTTTTTTAAAGCTGCATAAATCACTTAACATTTTGAATTAAGGAAAATCAAATAAATGCATGTATTACATATTCCATATATTCATATTCTGCTGATTAAAAAAAAAGAGTTCACTGTGGTCAACACAAAGAGCTTGAGCACATTATTGATGCAACATATTGTAACAATCAGAATAATGTCCAAACTTGCTTAGATGTTTCAAAGCTCTTTAAAATTTTAATTTAACACGGAATAGCCAAATGTTCTCTCCTTATCTGCATAACACCAGCAAAATCAAAACATGAGCACACAATTTAGACCAGGGGTCAGCAAACTCGGTCCTGGAGGGCCATAATCATGCGGAGTTTAGCTCCAACTTGCTAAAACAGACCTGCCAGGCATTTTTTTTAGTACACTTAGAAAGAAATTGATTAGTTGGTTCAGGTGTGTCTAATTGGGGTTAGAGTTTGGGAACCTCTGCTCTAGACCTCCCTGGATGAGTGCGTAAGGAAAAGACATTCAAGTGCACAGAGTTGCCCTAAAATACATTGCAAAAAAATACACCCCACATTGCACTACATAATGTTAGCACAGGAACAGTGCATACAACTCTAAAGGCATGCTACACTATACAATCAAAAACAAAAATAGATACAACAATAAAATTCTGATCCTCATCCTATTTCTCCAATTTGCTATTCTATATTCTGTAGAACAACAGTCAACAAAATGATGCATATTCTGAATTTGACATATAGCTTTTGAATTAAATTGATTAACTTGATTGAATTCTTTGCCCTTCAGTCCATGACTGCACTTTAAGACCATTGCAATGCAAATTCACCAGAGTCTGTTTGGTATTTATGTGCTTCTCAGGATCATTTACATCAGCAGCTTCAAGATGAAGAACGCACTCTGCTTACTGCTGCTCTCATTCAGTCTACAGCGTGAGTTTTAAACTAACCTTTATTGCCAGTTCTGAATTAAACATATTGAAAGTTAAATCAGTCTTTTATTTTGTAGGTATAAAATGTCAAAGTATGGAGTCGATTGAAAGCTCAGTCCAGAAAAAGCCTGGAGAAACTCTGACTCTGTCCTGTAGAGGATCCAGGTTCAGCTTCAGCTCCTATAACATGCACTGGATCAGACAACAAGCTGGAAAACCTCTTGTGTGGATTGGATACACTGGCCAACACTATGCTGAATCCTTCAAAGGAAGAGCTGAAATCAGCAGAGATAATTCAAAGAGTATGACATATCTGAAACTATCAGGCCTGACAGCACAAGATTCAGCCGTGTATTACTGTGCAGGAGAATCACAGTGACACAAAGATCTTGCAGAGCTGAACAAAAACCACTGTGAGTGTTTCATCTCTCATCACTGGAGCTCAACAGGTGGCAGCAGAGAATAAAAAAATCCATAAAACACAACCCAATGAGAAGACATACTATCCTTATCCATAAATTCCCTAATAACAGTTTATATTAACTAATGATGTAAATTCATGTTAATTATCCTAATAGTCAAAGTGTTTGTATTTCAACTTCCACTTCTCTGCTTTGGTTAAAGATTTGCGAAGGAATCATTATGTTATGACTTGTTGACAAATAGCTTAAATATTACAAGTAGTTTGTTCTGTCTGTGCATAAACAAAGTCATATATCGTTATTATACCTTTGCAAATCATTAGTTAATGATTATTAAAGCAGTCTGGCAGTTGAATTACATGGCTTCGACCTGTTTGACCAAATATTACTGGACCCGTATTGTTGTGTGCAACTGTAAGTTACCAAACTTTTTGAATTAGATACAACAGAACTGTACTTCATTAGCGTAAAAAGGTTCATTATCAGTACAGTATATCAGTTTATCAAACACTTTATCAGAATTGAGAGAACGAAAAAAAAGAAAATATATTCTAGTCCATTATGCCAATTATTTATGTCCAAAGCATGTTTAAAGTTGAGTGCAGTAAATTATATAAACACTAACATGAATATTTTAGCATGTTTAAATGAGTAGCAGCTGTGTGTTTATGTAAATCATCTGTTGCATATTTATACACTGATCTGACCACTAGAGGAAGAGAAGATTCACTTCAGTTCAGTCAAACTGTGCTGTGAAACACCATGATCTCTTCATCTCTAGTGCTGGTTCTGGCAGTAGTATCCTGTGAGTTTTTGTTGCTATTACACATGTCAACAGTCTTTAAACTTGACACTGTCTCACTAACTGTATTATTTCATTTGATACAGGTGTTGATTCATATGAACTCACTCAGCCTGAGTCTCTGACTGTCCGTCCTGATGACTCTCTCACTATCAGCTGCAGAGTCTCATATTCAGTCACTAATGATCACACAGCCTGGATTCGTCAGCCTGCAGGAAAAGCTCTGGAGTGGATTGGAGTTATCTACAATTATGGAGGCTTAGCCTATAAGGATTCTCTGAAAAGCAAGTTCAGCATCACCAGAGACACTTCCAGTAACACAATAACACTGCAAGGAAAGAATATGAAAGCTGATGACACAGCTGTGTATTATTGTGCCAGACGTACACAGTGACAGAGGACAGCAGCCTCCCTGTACAAAAACACCATCATTATTGTAGAATGTACAATATTATTTTTATTTTCTCCCCAAAGATTTTTACAAGTTTTCACAAATAAAATGTAATATGTTTATTTAGAAGTCAGTAAAATCCTCTCGTCCATGTGACAATGACATGGAATTGCACCTACAGTTGCATTGCCCAAACACCTTAGATGATTAGATTTGTTTTCATAATTCCTTATTTTATGATATGCATACTTGAATATTGTATTGCAAATAAAAGCACTCATTAAATGAACTAAAGAAGTAAAGTGTAATATGGCTGCATTTTATTTGTGGCTGCACTTTAGATTCATGCTGCACATACTGTACCTAGTAATTTATTTAAAAACAATTTAACAACGAAATATTGCGAATCAGCAAACATCAAAATGTTAATTATCAAATTTGACTTGACACACTGTGTTCGTCTTCAGAAAATTAAGACAGGGCTTCTCTCTCTCACCAAAAAAACTTGATTTATTCTCTTTACCTAACCTCAAGTGAGTTTCTATATTCCCCTGGAATGACACAAAAAAAGATATTCTGAAGAATTATGGAAACTAGCAGCCATTGACATCCACTGTAGGAAAACAAAATACACGATCAATCCATCTATTTTTGTCAATCATGTCAATCTAGACATGTAAAAGCAGAAAAATGCTCATAATACAAAATTGCATATTAAAGAGTATAAATCAACTGTGAATAAAAATGTGAATAGACACTTATTTACTGTGGTACATACTGTATGCATAACTGTATGCAAATCTTCCTCTTCCTCTTTCATTGAGTGTTATAATGGTAAGCAGCATCTTGTTCTCAAACGTCTGAAACCATGATCTCCTCATCTCTCTGCTTGTTTCTGCTTCTTGCAGTTGTCTCTCGTAAGTCTTTATAGGGTCTATAGAAACCATTAAATTATACTAAATGTTTTCACATCTCTAACCTTTCAGGACATATTTCTTCCTCAGGTGTCCACTGTGTAGAACTGACCCAGACTGATTCTATTGTCTTGAGGCCTGCTCAGGTTTTGACTCTGTCCTGTAGAATCTCTGGATATTCAGTGACTGACAGCAGCTACTGCACTCACTTCATACGACAGGCTGCAGGAAAAGCTCTGGAATGGGTTGGAGCAATATGTGGTGATGGTAACACATATTACAGTGATAAACTGAAAAGTAGATTCACAGTTAGCAGAGAGTCTTCCAGCAGCACTGTGACTCTGAGTGGACAGAATATGCAGACTG
The DNA here is from genome assembly GCA_903798195.1 of Danio kyathit. Taxonomy (NCBI): domain Eukaryota; kingdom Metazoa; phylum Chordata; class Actinopteri; order Cypriniformes; family Danionidae; genus Danio; species Danio kyathit. The sequence continues at coordinate 44,512,782 of LR812521.1, read as the reverse complement.
AGGACACAGCTGTGTATTACTGCGCCAGAGAGTCACAGTGACTCAGAGCACTTTCTGCCCTGTTCAAAAACCACCACTGACACTCGCCACACAAACTTACAGAGTTCACAAGCAACAATTAAATAAAAGAGTTCTGTAAAATGGTGCATGTACAGATTTGAATAAAATTTAAGAGGTTTCAGGCATTATGAAATGGTTTTTCTGCATGAGAAGAAAATTAACTCATAATACATTTCAATAAAATATTATGAATTATGCATTTTTGTGGACACTTTCCTAATCTGTTCTGATACACAAACTTGCAATCTCTGCACAGGGCTTTTTATCCACTTACATGATATATTTCCACAATTTGACCCAAGTGTTCAAGACCCTTAAGTCTGTGAATTTTTTAACCACCCAACAGAACACACTTGCAACAAAGTACTGTTACTTACTGTTACTGTTAAGTTTAAAGGTTTTTTTCACTCTTTTAAATTGAAGTGCTTTGCACATTAAAAGGGCACCTTTAAAAAGCAAAATTAAAACATGGAAGCTATTTGGACAGAACTGTGTGTAGGTATAGTGTGTCCACTGTCCATTAGAGTGATGTAATCACAACAAGTCTCTCTCTTTTTTTTTTGCCCACGTTAAAATAGGATCCAAATTTCTGAGATTTTGAGGCCCACCGTAACGTGACATAGAAGTGTGGTTTTCCCCACCCACCGAATTGATTGACAGGTGCATATTATTAACATGTCTCTTTAATAATGCATTGAACATGTCCACGGAACAGCCTTTGCAAAGAAAAACGGCTTTTTTTTTTTGCTAAAAAAAAACTGGAATTAAAAGATCTGTTTAGCTCTTTATGATTAGCTCCACCTCAAGAATGAGTCTTACAAGTTTAAAACGTTTTTAAAATAGTCCATGTTAGTAATAAAGATAGTAAAATTGTTACTTAAATTATAACCGCTGGAATCACCACAGCTGCATAGTGTCGGTAAACGCATCTATATGTTTGTTTGTGTGTGTACTGCAAATTTTGTAACAGCATTTGTGTGCAGCTCATCGTTGCAGAAAAGCTTGAATAATCTCCATCACAAATACATCAAATAAACTGACTTGGTATTTTTGACTAATGAGCTGGATTTCTGCTTCATCTGTGTCTGTCTCTGACTGCTGTTTCAGGTAATGCAGTAAAACAGACACACATGTGGGAACAGGATGGAGAGAAGCAGCTCATTTGTATTTAAAGGCACAGGTTACAATAATAGCTACGCATTGATTTGAGCTCAAAATGGGCATATTCTGCATCTTATAATAAATAATCTGATGGGAACTTTAAGCTAAAACTTTATGGACATGCTCTGGAGACAACAAAGACTTATCTTACATCTTGTAAAAGGGATAAAATAGGAGCCCTTTAATATACGTTTGTGCCTGTGTTCACTCCCTTTACAATGCACAGAACAATCTAATAACTATGATGCAGCAAAAAAAAAAAAAAAAAAAAAGCTGCAATCATTCTGTAAAATGCACATATTCTCCTTTGTGCAAGAGACATTTTAAGCATGTTTTAAGCATTTTTTTTATTCCTGTGGAAAATAGAAATACAACAGTATAGTTTAACAGACACAGGATGTACTTGTTCTTACGAGGCCTTTATTTTTTCTTTTGTTTTTTATTACTGTTATATAAACTGTTTGATTCAGTTATCAAAATAAGCATCATGTCTGCAAACAATTTGAGAACACATGGAGGCAATATCTACAAATGATAATAAAAGTGCCAATAACACATTTCTTCATTTGAATCTAATTTACAGAAAATTCTGTATAAGTCATACAAGTCAACAGAAGGTCAACAAAAAGACTGAAATTTGTTCACTCAAACTCGTACTGGCCTTTTAAATACTTTGTCCTTTAGTCATGATTGCACTTTGTAATGCCCCCAATGCAAATTCAATCAACTCTGCTCATCTGTTCAGTATTTATGTGCTTCTGATTGGATCAGGATCATTTACATCAGCAGCTTCAAGATGAAGAATGCACTCTGCTTACTGCTGCTCTCATTCAGTCTACAGCGTGAGTTTTCTTATAAAACACACATCTATTATTGGTTCTAGGATAAACATTACAAATTAATTTAGCATTTTCTTTTTAGGTATAAAATATCAAAGTATGGAGTCGATTGAAAGCTCAGTTCAGAAAAAGCCTGGAGAAACTCTGACTCTGTCCTGTAGAGGATCCGGGTTCAGCTTTAGCTGCTGTAACATGCACTGGATCAGACAACAAGCTGAAAAACCTCTTGTGTGGATTGGATACACTGGCCAACACTATGCTGAATCCTTCAAAGGAAGAGCTGAAATCAGCAGAGATAATTCAAGGAGTATGGTATATCTGAAACTATCAGGCCTGACAGCAGAAGATTCAGCCGTGTATTACTGTGCAAGACAAGCACAGTGACACAAAGATCTTGTAGAGCTGAACAAAAACCACTGTGAGTGTTTCATCTCTCATCACTGGAGCTCAACAGGTGGCAGCAGAGAATAAAAAAAATCCTTGTTCTGCCACAGTGAACCGTTGAAGTTACAGTGAATAATAATGCAAATGATAAATTAAAAAAGTCAAAAGCAAATCTGTATACTTTTCTTCAACTCTATTGTCTAATGTGTAGATTTGCAGTTCCAGGTACACATTATACAGTGTATTTATACTTTATAAGCAACAGCAGTGACTAAAAGTGCAGAATTTGATGACAATGTTGAAAGGATGAAAATTATCTCATGCATTTGTTTCTGTTGCAAACCATGTCTTTTTCTTTAAAAGGGCCCAGGCAAATCCCAAATGCACAGAAATGTTGATAAAAATGGCTGAGATGTTTGTGGATTTTGTTACGCCCCGTCTAGGGGTAAGGACGCAACATGAAAAGGAAAGACTGCACACACAAGGCTGCTTAAGAAAAAATATAAAGATTTTATTTTTACAATGGTTTTTCTCAAACAAACTTTCTCTTTTTTTTCAACTTCAGGAGCTGACCAGGCCAAAACAATAAACAAAACAATCTGAATTCAAATCCCCTCTAAATACCCTACTTTCAGCAAAAGGAAAGAAAAAAAAAATACACTTTCTTACCTTACTCCCTTGTCCACAAAAACAATCAATAAAAGTTGCAAAAGAAAATGGCGTCAAGCTCCCTACTTTACTATGTACAAATATTTACAATCAACAAACAAATCCAGAAAGGGCAAAACAGCAGAGTAGTCACTTAACAGGCAGAGGTCTGATTTTCAATGTCAACAAAGCAAGAACTAGAAGCTAACTACTTTTAAAGAGTTTCCTCAGATGCATAGACAAACTTCAAATTCACTAAATCTCACTGGCAAAATACACAATATCTTTCTGTGAACATCAACACACCACTACCAACCACAAGTGAGCTCAAACAGCTAAACAGGAAGTGATAAAGCAAGAATTTATAGGCAGCCAGGAGTCAGCTGATTAGGCAGGGTGTGGCATCAATTGGAGCAGGGGCAGGACCAAGCAAAGGAGCAAGCAGCGGCTTCCTGCATAGAGAACAAATACACAAAACACTTCCCAAAAATAAGAAGAGCAGAATTAATACATAAAGGGACATAACAGGGGGGTTTTGCAGTGTGGTTACATATTGATGAAGCTCTTTATTGATCGGTCAGTTTGAGTGTCTCATTTTTTTGAGATTTGGTCACATGGTCAAGGAAGAGACAAAAGTAGATTGCAACTATTGCTCTGTCTTTTCTTCTCTCTGGCTCTTTCTTTAAGCTCTACTCTCCATCTTTGTCTCACTTTCACTGCCCCTGTCTCTCTCTTTCTCTGGTAACCTTTTACATTTAATTTGCAAACAATTATAATTATGTTTTATCGTTTAATATTTAATAATTTTGTGAAGTTATTTTGTAACTGATTCAGTGTAATCATAGCAAAATATTTCAAGTATGTGAATTACTTTTGATTTAACTTTAACACTTAACTGCTCCATATTGCAATACAATATTCACATAATAGGACCGCTCATAAATAGATATTTTAAAAGTGCTTATTTTCAGTTTTTGGTATAAGTTTGCAGAAAGATGTTTTTTTTTTTTTTTTTTTTAGAAATGTACAGTTTTACACCAGTGTAATGTGAGTGAAGTTGTATTCACTTTGAAATAAAATAAAAAATGAAGTAAAAAATGCTTACCCTTACCCACAAATGTTTAATGTTGCTGTTAAATGTACATAATTAATACATGCATCTCTTATAATATAAATATATATATGAACTATAATACAAATATTTTTTAAGCATTTAGATTTAATTTAGCTGCTGTCCACGTTGATGTAAATCATATTTTGCATATTTAAACAGTCAGTTTATAGATTGATCTGACTAGAGGAAGAGAAGATTGACTTCAGTTCAGTCAAACTGTGCTGTGAAACACCATGATCTCTTCATCTCTAGTGCTGTTTCTGGCAGTAGTATCCTATGAGTTTTTGTCGATAAACACAGTCTTTAAACTTGACACTGTCTTACTAACTGTATTATTTCATTTGATACAGGTGTTGATTCATATGAACTCACTCAGCCTGAGTCTCTGACTGTCCGTCCTGATGACTCTCTCACTGTCAGCTGAGTCTCATATTCAGTCACAAGCTACAGCACAGCCTGGATTCGTCAGCCTGCAGGAAAAGCTCTGGAGTGGATTGGAGTTATCGGTAGTTAAGAATGGGTTAATGATGATGTGCCCCTTCAAGTAAAGTCACAAAATAATTATATATTAACATATCATGGGTTCATGATGGTTAAATTAAGCATAAACTAATGTGGTAATTAATACATTAATTAACAAACAATCATGTACTAACAAGTAATTAAGGTAGCCGTTATTCACACATGAACTCATGTGACTCATGTTGTATTTCAAGTTAGTTCATGATTAGTGCATACATTAACTCATCATTAATTCATAATAAAGTAATGTTTAGTTTACATATTAATACATCATTATTCATGTACTGTTATTGTAAAGTGTTACCGGAAATGGATGAGTTATAAAAAAATTCACCCCCTCACAGTTGTCATGAAGGGTAATATTAGCTATATGAACCCAAATAGTTCTTTGTACCAGGCTGTAAACACCTTTTTTATGCTGTAAAGTTGGCCATTCTAGCAGTGGGGTGAATAGAAATTTGCTCCACATGGAGCCAGGACTAGCGGAATTTCGATGAATTGCAGTTTCAGTTACTTCTGTATTGGCTTCCCGAGGGAAAGCGAGAGGTTGCTGCTTGGTTTTAACCTACAGTGCTGTAAGATCTTAATATTAGACTTTGAAGCTCCACCCAAATGTAAATGAGATCATATACAGTATTTCTACCAGCAGCGTTCACTGACATTGTATCAGTTTGTTTTCCTGCATCCTTTGCAATGGCAAACATTTATCTTTTCTTTTTTCTCCTGCTGTGCTTTACTAGTATGCATATACAGTCTATTTTACATATTAATATTTCATTCTGGCCACAGATTTCTGTAATGAATGTACTGTATATGATTATGCTGACAGGTCGTTGTAATTTTCAGTTGTTGTAGGTGTAAATGGTCAGAGTCTGGAGTCCATCCCGTCAAGTTCTGTGACTAAAAAGCCTGGAGAAACTTTGAATCTCTCTTGTAAAGGATCTGGATTTGATTTTGGACAGTACGGCATGCACTGGATCAGACAGCCTGCAGGGAAAGCACTGGACTGGATTGGGGTTATCTGGTATGATGCCAGTAAAACAGTGTATGCGAAAAGTGTTGAGGGACGGATAGAGATCACCAGAGACAACTCAAACAAGATGGTGCATCTCAAACTCTCTGGTCTGAAAACTGAAGATTCAGCTGTTTATTACTGTGCGTGTGCACAATGATCCAAAATAAGCACCAGGCTGTACAATAACATGTCAGAGAAGAAAAAACACCCTCAAAACCAGCAGATGACGCTGGAGCACAACTTTTATATTAAAAAGAAAGACCTGCTGCTGAAATATTGTATTTAAAAAAGTAAGCTTTTAAAAAGGTTGTTCACCTTAAAATAATAATAAAAAGTCACCATTTACTGTCACCTCATGTGATTGTAAACCTTTTCTGGTGACAAAAAAAGAAGATATTTTCTAGAATGTTGGAAACAAGTAGCCATTGACTCAAACATGTTTGAAACAAGTGGAGGATGAATAAACACTGACATAATTATCATTTTTTGGAGACATTGAACTGTCTTTGTAAATGCTACTTCATTAAAAGTCATTTCATGTGTACTGTTCATATAACAGGCAATAATAAAATTGGTCTCAAATTGTCTTAATAAACAATCCACCATCTAATCATGTCAACTTCATTTTAAAACAAAAGTAAAATGAGAACAAAGCCAATCATGTCAGGAATGTCTGTATAAAGGACCCAAAAGCAGAGGAGTTCAATTTATTAGGTTTTTAATTAAACAAGCAAAAGACTCAACAACTTGCTGAGATCCAGAGCTGATCTTGGACTTTAGTAAAAATAAACTGAAGACTGGACCACAGGCAACGTGTCACAACATAGGATAATTTCCAACAAAAATTTGTAGTACCACATGATAAAGAAAATCAGGAGTGGGCTAAATTTCAGTCAAAAATAAAGCACGTCTTTGGTCCAGTCCTGGTAATACAGGGAAAGGGCAATGGCAAGGCAGAGGATCGATTCTCCAGCAAGGAAGACCAAATCCAGAATGGCTCCAGAGAACTGGACATAGAATACAGATATAAAACAAGCAACAGACCAACAAGAAAGCAGTAAGGAACCCAACACTCTGGCAAAAGGTGAAGCGAAACACCCTCACATATAGGACCCGCAATCAGCAGAAATGAAAAGCAGGTGGCAGTAAACAGATGAGGCTACTAATTGGCAAAGACGATCAGCTGTGTGAAGTTACACAGCAATTTGGAGACAAATTAAAATGTTGTCAGAAAGAAAAGATAGAAAATGCTGTCAGAAAAGAGAGAAAAAGCAAAGTTCAAACAAACTGACAAATCATGCTAAATTTGATATACTTAAAATGATACTTTGGATGCTTATTTACTGTGGTGCATACTGTATGCATAACTGTATGCAAATCTTCCTCTTCCTCTTTCATTGAGTGTTATAATGGTAAGCAGCATCTTGTTCTCAAACGTCTGAAACCATGACCTCCTCATCTCTCTGCTTGTTTCTGCTTCTTGCAGCTGTCTCTCGTAAGTTTTCAGTGTCTATAGAAATGTTAAAAATTATCACATCACAAAATTTTCACATCTCTAACCTTTTAGGACATATTTCTTCCTCAGGTGTCCACTGTGTTGAACTGACCCAGACTGATTCTATTGTCTTGAGGCCTGCTCAGGCTTTGACACTGTCCTGTAAAATCTCTGGATATTCAGTGACTGACAGAAGCTACTGCACTGACTTCATACGACAGGCTGCAGGAAAAGCTCTGGAATGGGTTGGAGCAATATGTGGTGATGGTAAAACATATTACAGTGATAAACTGAAAAGTAGATTCACAGTTAGCAGAGACTCTTCCAGCAGCAGCGTGACTCTGAGTGGACAGAATATGCAGACTGAGGACACAGCTGTGTATTACTGCGCCAGAGAGACACAGTGACACGGAGCACTTTCTGCCCTGTTCAAAAACCACACTGACACTGATCGAGATTTTATTCAGTGTTCACAAACAAAAAGTAAATGAACGAGTCCTGTAAAATTGAGAAATTTGAATAAAATTAAGAGGTTTTACACATGAAAGAAATTGTTTCTTTGGTCCCACTCTATGTTACGTGGCCTTAACAAATATGTAGTGGAATAAAAAATACAATATACTTAGTGTTTATAATGTATTGCAGAACACTTCTAGTGCTTTTGAGGTATAGGATACGGGTAGGGTTTGGGATGGGATCGGTGGGTTTAGATCTAGTGTAGGTTTAAGAGTGGGTTAAGGTGTAAGGGATGGTCAACAGTGTAATTAAAAATGTTTACAGAAATTAATTACAGATGTAATTACTTGCAGATATTGGTAACGCTTTCTTTTACAACCCGCAAAGTACCGCGTAGGTACAGTGAAATAACGGTGTACTTTTCTGTACGTATAGTATAAGTATAATGAACCTATGTGTAGGTATAAGGAAACAAACTGTAATGCTTGGATAATAAGGGGGTAACAACCAGATATTCAACACGTAAAGAACCGCGTAAGTACAGTGAAATAACGGTGTACTTTTCGGTATGTATAGTATAAGTATAATGAACGCATGTGTAGGTATAAGGGAACAAACTGTATATGCTTTAGTAATAAGGGGGTAACAACCAGATATTCAACACGAAAAGTACCGCGTAAGTATATTGAATTTACGGTGCACTTTTCTATAAATTGCAAAGGAACAAACCATAACGTTTAGGTAATAAGAGGGTAACAATATGATATTCAACACGCAAAGAATGTCGTAAGTATATTGAATTTACGATGTACTTTTCTTTAAGTATTGTATACATGTGAAGAATGATGCAAGGGTGGTGACAACCTTATGCAACCTGCATAAGTAGATTAATAATAGTACCCTTATTCAGGGTTTTATATGGGGTGTTTAATAAATAAAAGGTTTACAACCTGTGAAATTATGAAACCCATACTGTATTTTAAATCTGCAATTCAATATAAAAACATATTTCAATACACAACTTACCTTATGAATGTTCACTTGTCGATCTCACCACAGCCAGCAATGTCTCAACATCACTATCAATAAATACCTTTGCATGATATAGACCTACAGTGAGGGTTCAATGCGGATTAAAACAGGCTAGCATCTTTACTGCTGTTTGCAAAAAAAAAAAAAAAAGGGGGGGGGGGGGGACCAACTGTTGCATTTCAGTGAATGTATAGCTGATGTTCTATAGAAAAATGTTGTAATTTGGTCTTCAATCAATTAAAACTGCTGCTGTAGTTTTCTCTGTTCTTAGTGTTCAAGTAAACACTAGTGCGTTGAACTTTAACTTCTTCCCTCCTTGTTCCCTGTAGTTACACAATACATACAGCATTTGAGGGTTGTAAATTAAAGTGAAGCATTGTTCCCTCCTTGTTCCCTGTACTTAAAGGGTAAATACAGCATTTGTTCCCCTCTTGTTCACTGTAGTTTACAGGGTTAAATCTTGAAGGTAGTGAAACAAATATACAAACACACAATATATTTCTTTACTTTGTAACCTTTATTTAATAAATAGACATTTTAAAACACTTCATCTTAATCAAACATTGTCTTGTCTGTCATTGGCTATACTCATTCATTCATTCATTCATTCATTCATTTTCTTTTCAGCTTAGTCCCTTTATTAATCTGGGGTCACCACAGCGGAATGAACCGCCAACTTATCCAGCATATGTTTTACGCAGCGGATGCCCTTCCAGCTGCAACCCATCACTGGGAAACATCCATACACACTCATTCACACACATACACTACAGACAATTTTAGCTTACCCAATGTCACATGGTTTTGGACTTGTGGGGAAAACCAGAACACCCAGAGGAAACTCACGCTAACACAGGGAGAACATGCAAACTCCACACAGAAATGCCAACTGACCCAGCCGAGGCTCGAACCAGCGACCTTCTTACTGTGAGGCGATTGTTCTACCTACCACCATGCTGCCATGCCTATACTTAAACAACAAAATACATTATTTCCTTCCTCCTTTTTCTGGCATCACTTGCTTGGCTTCTTTTTTCTTCTCTTCTTCTTCTCAGCTTCCACCGAGGACTCTGATGGTGAGTGGCTGATGGAATCCCATGGGTCTTGCTGCTCTGCATTTAATATAAAAAATATATACAGACATAAAGGCTTTTAGTAAGCTATACATCTTTCTTTTGCTGTTAAAAATGTGTGTTGGTTGTCCAATACTAAACATTTACAGATATCATATGGACACTATACATTATTATCAAACAAAACATCATCAGAAATGATATACATTACTATCAAACACAACTACCATCATCAGACCATATGGGAGATTGTGATCATTTATAGTGATAATAATTAAAGTGCAGAGGAAAAAGGTTTAAATATACAGTAGGCTACTGTGCAAAAGTCTTACTAGTCATTTCAAGGAAATTTACATTTCCAAACATTATTTTTGTCATTAGCTGTAATTAACGTATACAGTGAGATTATTGTCTGCACACTGAGTCTGACAACAGCCAGTGCTCCACACACACAGAGATCTGATCTGATCATCATCCAGTCTGTCTGGAATGACATAAAGAAACTGAGACAAACTAAATCCAGAAGAACTTTGGCAACATCTCTAAGATGTGCAAAAAAACTATGTAAACGACAGTAACCATTGGTAAATATTCGCTGCTGGCTGATTAGATTCGGGCATGAACTTACGTTAACGTACGTAGCGTAACGTTAAGCTAAAACAAATAAAATAAAATAAATGTAATCTGGTTAATGCACAATTCTAATCGTAACAGTGGCCTCCATTTACTAACAACGATTTACTCACATGTGACGAAACAGAGCAATTCCAAACGTCCCAAAAGTCTGAGCAAAACCTCGGGAAGGGAAGAAGCTAAAAGTTCAACACACTAGTGTTTACTTTAACACTAGGAACAGAGAAAACTACAGCAGCAGTTTTAATTGATTGAAGACCAAATTACAACATTTTTCTTTTCTTTTTTTTTGGCAGCAGTAAAGATGCTAGCCTGTTTTAATCCGCATTGAACCCTCACGGTAGGTCTATATCATGCAAAGTTATTTGTTGATAGTGATGTTGAGACATTGCTGGCTGTGGTGAGATCGACGAGTGAACATTCATAAGGTAAGTAGTGTATGGAAATATGTTTTTATATTGAATTGCAGATTTAAAATACAGTATGGGTTTCATAATTTCACAGGTTGTAAACCTTTTATTCATTAAACACCCCATATAAAACCCTGAATAAGGGTACTATTATTAATGTACTTATGCAGGTGCATGTACATTTGCAGGTTGCATTAGGTTGTCACCACCCTTGCATCATTCTTTTCATGTATACTGTAAGAATCCACCCACCGGCCCAATGACGGAATCCAGTGTTGTGGTCGAAGGAATCTGCGTGTATGTCTTTTCGGACGCTTCTGGAAAAGTTGTTACTTCATTAAAATTTATTGACCAATTTAACCTCTGACTTTACGCATAATTTAATCTGACTCCAATTTTATTTTATTATCAATTCACCATTCACGTTTAGCTGATCATATTTGCAGTTGTGATGTAATTTAGAATTTGATATTTTCTTGGGTCTGATATTCTAATTGTACGTTCATTAGGGGCCAATCGCTGCTCAGAGTTCCACGCCCCGGGTTGCGTCTCTTCTCACGGACAGAATGGGGACACTCTGAAATTAGTCAGAGGATACAGGATGAATTAATATTTAATTAGGCTGGTTGCACTCTGCTTACTCATGCCAAAAAAAACATCTCACTTAATCAAGATCCGTAACTTGCTAGTTCCAGTGGTTATAAAATTAAAAAGATCTCCAAGCTACCGTGTGCGATACTACGTATAGTCTATGTGTCTAATAATTCCATAATTATGCCGCCATAAAGGTAGCGAAAAAGGCTCCACTTAATCTACTGGATACAATGAATTCAGAATACTCCAGAATTAATCAAAAGGGTTAACATTTATTTTGCCAGGCAGGTAAAAACATCATTTAAATTGAATCAAAATGAATATAAACACAACTGATCAGCATAACATATAAACACAAGTACAAATACAAGGTTAAAAATAATTTGATAAAGTCAGCATACCTGGCAATATGAGAGACACACAAAGGCTGTGCGGGAAGTCTGGATACAGAAGCTTCCCCGAGTGGTTTCCCAAAACTCCTTAAATACCCATTAACATCTTGTGACACAGTCATGAATATTTAGCACCCAAATATTTGACTAGGCTTTCAGAGTTAATTAACCACCAAAAATCACATATTTGTTTGGGGTGAAAAAGTTTATCAAGAGATCTTTATTAGGGGTTGTCATCCCTAGGAGAGAAAAACCATTTACCAGTTTATCTTTTAATTAACATCTGTGAACCCAGGAATGTCCTTTGTTCTCTGAGTTAATTAACTACAAAGGTTTATCAATTAGTTTGGGTAAATAGTGTAAAAAGAGTTCACCAGTTTATCTTTCCATTAACATCTGTAAACACAAGAATGTTCTCTGGGTTAACTCCCGACGAAGGTTTAACAATTTGTTTGGGGTAAATAAAGTTGAAAGAGTTCACCAGTTTACCAACCACACCTGAATGATTATAATTAAAAAGCAACACCAGTAGGGGAGAGGGATGGGGGTGAGAAGGATGCTCTGAGGGTGTTCTCGTGTCTCCTTGCCCAGATTCCAGAGTTTTTATGACTTTATTGCAAGAGATGTTTGTTTGAGTAAAATCCAGTAAAATCCAGTCTTACAATACAATACTTAAAGAAAAGTACATCGTAAATTCAATATACTTACGACGTTCTTTGCGTGTTGAATATCATATTGTTACCCTCTTATTACCCAAATGTTATGGTTTGTTCCTTTGCAATTTATAGAAAAGTGCACCGTAAATTCAATATACTTACGCTGTACTTTTCGTGTTGAATATCTGGTTGTTACCCCCTTATTACTAAAGCATATACAGTTTGTTTCCTTATACCTACACATACGTTCATTATACTTATACTATACGTACCGAAAAGTACACCGTTATTTCACCGTACTTGCACGGTTCTTTACGTGTTGAATATCTGGTTGTTACCCCCTTATTATCCAAGCATTACAGTTTGTTTCCTTATACCTACACATAGGTTCATTAAACTTATACTATACGTACAGAAAACTACACCGTTATTTCACTGTACTTACGCGGTACTTACGCGGTACTTTGCGGGTTGTAAAAGAAAGCGTTACCCAGATATTTCATCAATCAGAACAATGTAAAACATGTATTACACAATAAATACTACATTGTAACAAATTATTAATTTTAGTGTAAGTACACGTTAAGAGCACTTAATATAAAGTGGAGCTGCTATTTTTTCATGGGATAAAATTGAAGCCTGTAGGCTCCTCATGATTTTCTTTAAAAATAGTATGGATTATTCATTTTGTTGAGACTCTCGGAATCTTTTCTGACACCCAAACTTGCAGTCTTCTCACATGACTTATTACATGATACATTTCCACAAATTGGCCCAAGTGTTCATGATTTTAAGTGTGAATGTTTTCACAACTCCAACAGAACACATTTACAACAAAGTAAAGTTTACTCAGCCTTTTAATTTTTAGTGCTTTGCACATTAACATAAGCTAATTGTGTCTGTGTGTTCAGTCCCTATACAATACACAGCACAATCTAGAAACTGTGATGCTCCTAACAAAAAAGAAGCTAATGTCAAATGAACCATCAATTTTTGTTTTGCTAAACCGATTACAGTTCCCCTTCAGAAGGGGAACTTCAATGCTATGTGGAAACTTCCACTATGGGGATTTCGTTCAGAAAGCCAATCATCTGAAAGAGTATGTAAACGGGCCAATGAAATGCCAATGAGTTGGCAGCTTCAGCTTGTGCACCTGATGCTCGTTGCAATTAATCTTGCTATATGAGCACAGAGCTAGCCAGCCAAAGCATCCTTTTCGCTTCAGACGACTTCACAGCCTTCTGATAGAGTCGATGAGGGTTCCTCCAGCCGATTTCCTAAATCTGCGAGAGAGAGTGAACGAGAGCGGTCTCCCGGTCCAGAGAGTGGTACACGCGGTGGCAGACGGTCGAGCTGGGGTTCTCCCTTGCCTGGCGTCCTTTGGGTCCGGTCCTCCCCGAGCGGTTTGTATTGCACTTACACCTAAAAGAGCAATACGGTCGTGCAGCGCGTCTTTTTCAAGATGTCGCTCTGACCGTGCGTTTCTGGATGCGGTGGTTTCCTGTCCCCGGATGATGGGCACGAGCACTGCGTGGCATGTCTGGGGGTCCAGCATGTTAATGCGGTGCTCGCGGGCAGCTCATGCCGTCACTGCGATGGCATGACTGTTGCGCAGTTAAGATCGCGGTTAGCTCTTGCAAAAGGGCTAACCACCCCAGCTGTCCCCTGCACTGCAGTGGGCACTCAAGCAGGTCTGAGGGTTCCAGTGGGAGATTATCCGCCGCCCCCGGGCTCGCGGACCTCCCGCTCCTCCAAGCGCTCCATCCAAGCTTCGAGCGGAGGAAGCGATCTGTCTAACCAGATGGTAGCCCTCTCGCTCGATGACACCGGGGACCAGACGTCCACTGCTGCATCGGAGGGTGGGCTGTCAATGTCCGATGAAGATCCAGACCCGCTCCCTCCCTCCGGGCAGGGGAGCGCTGTCAAAGATCTTGAGTCGGATATGATGGCCGTGCTTTCCCGGGCTGCTTCGGCCGTGGGGTTGGAGATGGTTTATCCCCCAGCTCCGCGGCCGGACCGACTAGATGGGTGCTACGTTGAGGATAAGAATGCCAGTCCTTCGAAGCCTCTGTCCCCTTCTTCCCGGAGGTGCACAGTAGGCTCACGCAGTCTTGGAGGGCACCTTTCTCTGCCCGATCTGCGTGCGTCTCCGCCCTCACCACTCTCGATGGTGGAGCAGCCAAGGGTTATGAGACAATCCCGAAGGTCGAGCGCGCTATCGCGGTCAATCTTTGTCCGCGTGGCGTCTCCTCCTGGAGGGGTCTGCCTTGTCTCCCGTCCAAAGCCTGTAGGTTATCTGCCTCCCTCGCAGCCAGAGCCTACAAAGCTGTGGGCCAGGCTGCCTCCGCCTTGCACGCTATGGCCACCTACCAGCGCTACCAAGCGCAGGCGCTGGCCCAGCTGCACGAGGGTGGTTCCGACCCAGGCTTGTTGCACAAGCTCCGCACCGCAACCGACTATGCTCTTCGGACCACTAAGTCCGCTGCGTGTGCGCTGGGAAGGTCGATGGCCACATTAGTGGTCCAGGAGAGCCACCTCTGGGTAAACCTGGCAGATATGCGCGAGATCGACAAAGTTCGCTTTCTTGACTCCCCCATCTCCCAGGCTGGCCTGTTCGGCGACACCGTCGGTGAATTCACCCAGGAATTCAAGGCGGTGAAAGAGCAGTCTTATGCGATGGGTAATGTCATCTATCGGCGGGATCATAACACCGCTCCGCCCGCCGAGCCATCCACATCTGCTGCTCCTCGCCGAGGGCGTCCGCCTGCGAGAGCTGCCCCGCCCCCGCCTGCGCCTCCGGCATAGCGGCCGCGTCGAGCACCTCGTAAGCCGGCCGCCCCGCCCTGCCCAGGGCGCCGCTAAGTCCGGTAAACGGACCGCGAAGCGTCCCTGAGACAGGCCATCCAGAGAAGAGGGAATGTGCTTTTTCCCCGGTGGAGGGCCGGGCTCCATTTCCAACGGCACTTTTCAGTGCCACGAAAACCTCAATGAAAGAGCACTTTTCCAATTCTCCGGATATGACAGCCCGAACTCTGCCAGTCCGGGACGCTATGCCTTCTGGCTCGCAGGTTCGGTGCATTTCGCCAATGGCTCACAGGACCTGGGAGGACGATCTCCTTTCTCCCACTCCTCAAGCCCCCTCTCCGGAGTTCGGGAGCGAGGTGAGTGTGACTCTCTTATCTCCAGCTCATCCGAGGGACCCCAGCGCTTCCCGGATCAGCCCTCCCACTCCGCGCTGCCCCACTGCAGGTAAGTCATCGATTGTAGCGATGAGTCCATTAGCGAGGGCTCTGCCTGCCTGGTTAGCGCAGCCAGCCCCTCGCGGTGGCTCATACGCACAATCAGACTCGGCTACACAATTCTGACTTGGATGTCAGAACTCTCACTCCTCGCGACGGCCCCCCCCTGGCAGATCCCTTTGAGAGAGGACCTACTCTCTCAGGGACAGGGCACCATCTGGCACCCTCACCCGGATCTTTGGAACCTCCACGTGTGGTCCCTAGACGCGAGGAAGACTTAGGTAACCTACCTATGGCGGTGGTTGATACCATCACTCAGGCGAGAGCCCCCTCAACGAGGCGTGCATACGCCCTGAAGTGGAGTCTATTCACTGAATGGTGCGTCTCTCGCAGAGAAGACCCCCGAACTTGCTAGATCAGCGTTGTGCTTTCTTTTCTCCAAGAGAAGCTGGAGAGCAGGCTGTCGCCCTCCACACTCAAGGTTTACGTGGCTGCCATCTCCGCTCGCCATGACGAGGTGGCTGGCAGCACCGTGGGAAGGCATAACCTCATCATCCGGTTCCTCAGAGGCGCTAGGCGAATTAATCCACCTCGCCCCCCTCTCATGCCCTCTTGGGATCTCGCCCTCGTTCTCACGAGCTTTCGCACAGATCCATTCGAACCACTCGACTCAGTATCTTTAAGATTTTTGTCCCTGAAGACAGCTCTGCTGGTCGCGTTGGCTTCTATCAAGAGGGTTGGGGACCTGGAGGCATTTTCGGTCAGTGACTCGTGCCTAGAATTCGGGCCGGCTAACTCTCACGTTGTCCTGAGACCCCGGCCTGGATATGTGCCCAAGGTTCCTACCACACCATTTAAAGACCAGGTAGTGAGCCTGCAAGCGCTGCCCCCGGAGGAGGCAGACCCAGCCCTTTCATTACTTTGTCCAGTTCGTGCTTTGCGAATCTATCTGGACCGCACTCAGAGCGTCAGATCCTCTGAGCAGCTCTTCGTATGTTACGGTGGTTGGCAGAAGGGAAGTGCAGTATCTAAACAGAGGTTGGCCCACTGGATAGTGGATGCCATCTCCCTCGCTTACCAGAGCCAGGGCGAGCCGTGTCCCCCAGGGGTTCGAGCACACTCCACTCGGAGCATAGCATCCTCTTGGGCGCGTGCACGCGGCGCCTCTCTAACAGACATCTGCAGAGCTGCAGGCTGGGCGACACCTAACACATTTGCAAGATTTTACAATCTGCCAGTGGAGCCGGTTTCCTCAAGGGTATTAGGTAACCCTTGGTGATTGAGGAAACAACTCGGTGAAGGTGTTCAAATACGCTTGCTGCGCCATTCTCTCTAACACGGAGATACGTGCGCTTATTCACTCTGTCAGTAAAGTTCCCGCTGGCGAACCCTGCAGAGATTCCTCCGCGGCCCCCAGCATCTGGCTCAATGGAGGAGTCAGACGCTGGCCCATTATGTTGTAGGTCTGCCCGCCGGTCAGCCCGCGTTCTGGGTATAGGTGCCTGCTATGCGCGATCCCCACTAGGCAATCCCATACGCTTATACTGCCACGGTGCAGTCCCCCCTCACAGGCGGACCCGTGTCTTCCCTAACTGCTAACCATCTTATTTTCATATGCTTACTCCCCCTTTTCAGGGTTAGTTCATATGCTATTTGCCCCAGTCTCCCCATTTGGGTAGCAGGTGGCCTCCGCAGCGTCCTCCCTATCGGGACTGCACGCTTCCCAACGTACTGTCGTATTAATTCCTAGATATTCTAGATGCACTTGCGGCTCCCGAAAAATATATCTAAATCTGTAAATCTTCTGTTGAAGTGGGATAAGTAAGGGCCAGGGAACACGTTGGAAGACCGCGCCTCTGGTGATGACGGTGTGCTCACGCTCTCTTTGCCTGGCAAACCTCTCATCGGGGGCGAAGGTAAGGTTCAATCATTATGGCGTTTTCCATACATTTCCCCATAGTGGAAGTTTCCACATAGCATTGAAGTTCCCCTTCCGAAAGGGGAACGCTCTGGTTACTAAAGTAACCCTCGTTCCCCGAGGGGGGGAACGAAAATGCTATGTCCCTTCGCCATAATGATTGCCCCTTGGCTGTTGAGACGAAGTCGTTTCAGCTACAAAAAGGATGCTTTGGCTTGCTAGCTCTGTGCTCATATAGCAAGATTAATTGCAACGAGCATCAGGTGCGCAAGCTGAAGCTGCCAACTCATTGGCAATTCATTGGCCCGTTTACATACTCTTTCAGATGATTGGCTTTCTGAACGAAATCCCCATAGTGGAAGTTTCCACATAGCATTTCCGTTCCCCCCCTCGGGGAACGAGGGTTACTTTAGTAACCAGAGCGTTTTTACCAGAACAAAACAATAAGCAATAAAAATAAAGCATGTGAATATTTCTTTAATACTGTGGAAAATAGGAAAACAGTTTAACAGACACAGGATGCACTTGTTAATACATGAGACCTTGATTTTTTTTTTATTTTTTTTATTGTTATCTATTCTGTTTGATTTAGTTATCAGCATGCACATCATGTTTTCTAGTTGACACTGCAAACAGCTTCAGCACATGTGAAGGCAACATAAAATCTACAAATAATAAAAATGCAGAGAACACATTTCATAATTTGCATCTGATTTACAGAAAATTCAGTAATATAATTTTATTAGAATTCAAACTAGCACTGGCTCTTCAAATACTTTACCCTTAAGCATGACTGCACTTTGTGATGCTCCCAAAGCAAATTCAATCAACTCTGCTCATCTGTTCAGTATTTATGTGCTTCTGATTGGATCAGGATCATTTACATCAGCAGCTTCAAGATGAAGAATGCACTCTGCTTACTGCTGCTCTCATTCAGTCTACAGCGTGAGTTTTCTTATAAAACACACATCTATTATTAGTTCTAGGACAAATGTTACAAATTAAATCAGCCTTTTCTTTTTAGGTATAAAATGTCAAAGTATGGAGTCGATTGAAAGCTCAGTTCAGAAAAAGCCTGGAGAAACTCTGACTCACTGGATCAGACAACAAGCTGGAAAACCTCTTGTGTGGATTGGATATGTTTCTAGTAGTGGTAGTAGTCAACACTATGCCGAATCTTTCAGAGGCCAAACTAAAATCACCAGAGATAATTCAAAGAGTATGGCATATCTGAAACTATCAGGCCTGACAGCAGAAGACTCAGCCGTGTATTACTGTGCAAGACAAGCTCAGTGACACAAAGATCTTGCAGAACTTAACAAAAACCACTGTGCTTCATCTCTCGTCACTGGAGCTCAACAGGTGGCAGCAGAGAATGAAATACACCACAGTGACATACACCAGAATAAAATATCAAATATTAAGGAGGACAAAAGCAAATCTGAATACTTCCACTCTGTTGATTTGTTTGTAGTCTCACCATGTACACATTTTACAGTGAGATTATATTTTATTTAAGCAGAGTCTCCGGCAGCAGTGAATGTTAATTACTTGAATGTTAATTACTATAGCTACAGTTAATAGACGTAAATCAAATCTGGAAAATATTGGAAAAGACCTAAAAATAATTGTAATAGTCATTAGTAAAATAATATAGTAGTCAGATCTAGTAGAGGAATGGACTTTAAGTGTAAAGTTTTGAATCATGATACAAATATTTTTTAGCGTGTAAAGTTGATTTAGCTACTGTAACTTTATGTAAATCCTCTTTTGCATATTTAAACAGTCAGTTTATACACTGATCTGACCACTAGAGGAAGAGAAGATTCACTTCAGTTCAGTCAAACTGTGCTGTGAAACACCATGATCTCTTCATCTCTAGTGCTGGTTCTGGCAGTAGTATCCTGTGAGTTTTTGTCGCTAATACACATGTTAACAGTCTCTAAACTTGACACTGTCTTACTAACTGTATTATTTCATTTGATACAGGTGTTGATTCATATGAACTCACTCAGCCTGAATCTCTGACTGTCCGTCCTGATGACTCTCTCACTATCAGCTGCAGAGTCTCATACTCAGTCACTAGTGAACACACAGGCTGGATTCGTCATCCTGCAGGAAAATCTCTGGAGTGGATTGGAGTTATCTACCATTATGGAGGCTTAGACTACAAGGATTCTCTGAAAAGCAAGTTCAGCATCACCAGAGACACTTCCAGTAACACAATAACACTGCACGGAAAGAATATGAAAATTGAAGACACAGCTGTGTATTATTGTGCCAGACGTACACAGTGACAGATGACAGCAGCCTCCCTGTACAAAAACACCGTCATATATATGTTTTTTCACTTTAAAATTGCATGAATCACCTGTAATGAAAATTTAATAAATGCATATAGTACATATTTTCATATTCTGGTGTTTGAAGAGTCCACTGTGCTAAATACATACACCACATTATTGATGCAACATTTTAATGATCAGAATAATATCAGGACTCACTTTGATGTTTCAAAGCTTTTTTTTTGTTCGATTTAGTTTAGCACTGCATAGCCGAGAATTCTCTTCTCACCTGCACAACACCAACAGAAAAGAACATGAGCACACACTCCAGACCCCCCCTTGATGAGTGCACAGACTTGCCGTAAAAACTTCTTCTGCTTAAAGTCTCACATCGCACTACATAATTTTAACACAGGAACAGTACATAATGTTCATGCTACACTATACAAAGCAAACAAACAAAAACAAAAAAATCAAATCTTGAAAACGCATTTGTTAATTTGCATTTTATTTGCATAGATGAGAAAATGATAGTCAACAAAATGATGCATTTTCAGAATTTTACATAATTAAATAGATTTTGATTAACTTGATTAACTTTATGATTTTTAATTATCACTTACACTGGAAAGATTTATTATATTTTTTATTACACTTTGCTCTTCAGTCATGGCTGCAGTTTTAGACCATTGCCATGCAAATCCAAACAACCCTGCTCCTCTGTTCAGTATTTATGTGCTTCTGATTGGATCAGGATCATTTACATCAGCAGCTTCAAGATGAAGAACGCACTCTGCTTACTGCTGCTCTCATTCAGTCTACAGCGTGAGTATTAAACTAACATTATTGACAGTTTTGGAATAAACTTATTATAAATTAAATCAGTCTTTTATTTTTTCAGGAATAAAATGTCAAAGTATGGAGTCGATTGAAAGCTCAGTTCAAAAGAAGCCTGGAGAAACTCTGACTCTGTCCTGTAGAGGATCCGGGTTCAGCTTCGGCTGCTGTAGCATGCACTGGATCAGACAGCAAGCTGAAAAACCTCTTGTGTGGATTGGACGTATTTATAGCCATGGCAATAACCATGACTATGCTGAGTCCTTCAAAAGAAGAGCTGAAATCACCAGAGATAATTCAAAGAGTATGGCATATCTGAAACTATCAGGCCTGACAGCAGAAGACTCAGCCGTGTATTACTGTGCAAGAGAATCACAGTGACACAAAGATCTTGTAGAGCTGAACAAAAACCACTGTGAGTGTTTCATCTCTCGTCACTGGAGCTCAACAGGTGGCAGCAGAGAATGAAATATCCTTGTTCTGTCACAGTGAACAGTTGAAGTTACAGTGAAATACACCGTAAAATGTCAAATATTAAAGAGGACAAAAAGCAAATATGAATACTTTAACTCTGTTGATTGATGTGTAGATTTGTAGTTTCACCATGTACACATTTTACAGTGAGATTATGCTTTATTTAAGCAGAGTCTCTAGCAGCAGAGACCGAAAGTTCAGAATATCGTGAAAAAGTGAAGATGAAGAACACAGCAGTGTCTCATGGTGCATGAGAGTGAAGTTGCATTCTTGAATGCAATCTTGAATGGAAAATTAAAGCAAAATTTAGCTGTTAAATATTAATTTGTACATTTTTTAGACACAAATCAACTCTGGAAAAGACCTAAAAATGATTATACTAGTTATTAAATAATACAGTAGCTACTAAGATTTAGTATAAAGTTATACAAATTATACGAATATTTTTAGCACGTAGAGTTGATTTAGCTGAGGTGTGTGTTTATGTAAATCATCTGTTGCATATTTATACACTGATCTGATCACTAGAGGAAGAGAAGATTCACTTCAGTTCAGTCAAACTGTGCTGTGAAACACCATGATCTCTTCATCTCTAGTGCTGGTTCTGGCAGTAGTATCCTGTGAGTTTTTGTCGCTAATACACATGTTAACAGTCTTTAAACTTGACACTGTCTTACTAACTGTATTATTTCATTTAATACAGGTGTTGATTCATATGAACTCACTCAGCCTGAATCTCTGACTGTCCGTCCTGATGACTCTCTCACTATCAACTGCAGAGTCTCATATTCAGTCACAAGCTACGCCACAGCCTGGATTCGTCAACCTGCAGGAAAAGGTCTGGAGTGGATTGGAGTTATCTACTATGATGGAAGCTTAGCCTACAGGGATTCTCTGAAAAGCAAGTTCAGCATCACCAGAGACACTTCCAGTAACACAATAACACTGCAAGGAAACAATATGAAAGCTAAAGACACAGCTGTGTATTATTGTGCCAGACGTTCACAGTGACAGATGACAGCAGCCTTCCTGTACAAAACATCATATTATTGTACATATAAATTAGGGAATATGAGCTTTTTTTTGTTTTAAAACAGCTTTTTACATATGAAGTGTTACTAGTGTCAACAGGAAGTCAATAAAGGCATTCATCTGCATGGTATTGACTTTGCTATCTTTAAGTTTGTGTCAGGCTTGTAAGGATGGCTAAACGTCTCCAGAATGTCAGATCCTGAGAGCTGATATGGAATTTCATGAGATGCAATAAAACAACAAACTTTCTGGTCTGAGGAGAAGAAGATAAGGATTCCAGCTGTTCAATTGTTCTATTTAAATCACTATTGACCATCCAAACGTAGGTGTGGATTGTCAACAAACACTGAGCTTACCAGGGAGGGAATGCAGGAATGCACCCTTCCCCTTTCACCCTAAGCCCCCCCTTCTTGACCTTTAAGCTACCTTTCTCCATCAGAGCACATTCCACATAAAATTCTCAAGGTTTTAATATGATGTATGTTATAGCACTGTATTCATGTTTGGTATCATTTTAAATGTCTCTGTGTGATTGGTAAAGTGGTCTTAATTTCACTATAATATTTCATTTTTATATGTTGATTTGGTTTTTGACTTTGGTAAGATCTTTGCCAGATGCTCCCCCCCTATAGAGAACTCATTCACCAGGCAAGGGTCTAGGTGACACTTCAATTATCTTGAATTTATGGCTGTTTGTTCTGAGTTGAGTATTTAAGGGAAATGGGCACAAATATCTTTGGAATCTTGTAGCCAAGACCCTGTTGCAGCAACTCTGAGACGTATGCTGCAATGTATTTCTCTGGTCGGGTATGCATCTCTAATTCTTTGAATTATCTTTGAGTGATGGATGTTATATTGTTACAGTATCATCTCTGAATTGGCTTGATGATTGTTTTATTATATAATTGGCATTATACAATTTTACCTGACGGATAAAATGTTAAGTTTTGACTCATTCTGAATTTTCCTGAAACCTTTTATATCCAGTAGATTACGTGGAGTCAGCGCTACCTTTATGATCGGCATAATTATGGAATTATTGGACACATAGACTATACGTAGTATTGTACATGTTAGTATGGAGATCTTTTAATTTTGTAACCACTGAAACTAGCAAGTTGCGGACCTTGACTAAGTGAGATGTTCTTTTAGGATGCGTGAGCAGTTGGCAACCAGCCTATTTGAATATTAGTTCATCCCGCATCCTCTGACTAATTTCAGAGTGTCGGCATTCTGTCCGTGAGAAGACACGCGAACCCGGGGCGTGAAACTCTGAGCGGCGTTTGGTCCCTAATGAACGTATAAATTAAAGAGTATGGGAACAGATAGATCAAAACTCTAAATTAAGTCATAAATGATTATTGTGATCCGTTACAGTCTAAATATTACGATCACTTAAAAATGGAGTCAGATAAAATTCGGAGCTAGAAAAGGAGTATAAATAAACTCTAATAAATAACAGAATTCTTTTCAGAACCACTGGAAAAGGCTTACATGCATTTAACCTTCAACCATGCTGTTAGTTTCATCGTTGGGCTAATAAATGGACTTTTACAGGCTCAAAATTAAGTGTAAACTGTTCGAGCTGCGGTGCCTGATAGTCAATAGAGTTTTTTTTTATTTATTTTTTTTTTACTTTTGATCCTGTTACTGTTGATTGGAGTCAATGAGAGTCTCATTTGCAGATGTGTGTTAGTCAATGAACTAAAGTGCTTTCAGTCAAAAAAGGTCTATGTGAGTTAGCTACAACACTATTGCACAAACACCAATAGATGCACTACTTAAAATGTTTTATATTTGATACTTCAACATTTCATACAGTAATTGTATTCTATGCATATTTAAATATTATATGCAGGGGCGTAGCAACTGGGGAGGACAGGATTGGAATACGTCCCCCTCACTTTTAGAGACAGACCATTTAGAAATAGGTGATTAAGAATGTAAACTTTTGGATTTTATACAGCTGTCCCCCCACTTTTAAAATGTCCACTACGCCCCTGATTATATGATTAAAAACATTATTTAATTAAATTCATTAAAGAATTTTTACAAAGAACAAGGATGTATTTTATTTCTTAATAGAAATTTTAAAAATGTTATCCTTATTCATGCAGATCTCAAATATTATCCCTAAGAAAAACCCAATCTGGACCAAACACACATCAGCCTATCATATCACCAGTTCTTTGGCTTTAATATATGCAAATCAACCTTCCTTATTTAAATGTCTCAGTGCTTCTTCCAGTACAATATATAAGTTTTGAATGTTCTTATTTAAAGATGATTTATAAAATTGCTGCAATGAACATTACATATTCCAAAAAATATAGAAAGGATTGTGTTTTAACCTACAGTGCTGTTAGATTTTAATATTAAACTTTGAAGCTCCACCCAAATGTAAATGAGATCATATACAGTATTTCTACCAGCAGCGTTCACTAACATTGTATCAGTTTGTTTTCCTGCATCATTTGCAATGGCAAACATTTCTCTTTTCTTTTTTCTCCTGCTGTGCTTTACTAGTATGTATACACAGTCTATTTTACATATTAATATTTCATTCTGGACACAGATTTCTGTATTGAATGTACTGTATATGATTATGCTGACAGGTCATTGTAATTTTCAGTTGTTGTAGGTGTAAATGGTCAGAGTCTGGAGTCCATCCCGTCAAATTCTGTGACTAAAAAGCCTGGAGAAACTTTGAATCTCTCTTGTAAAGGATCTGGATTTAAT
Organism: Danio kyathit; assembly: GCA_903798195.1. Lineage (NCBI taxonomy): Eukaryota > Metazoa > Chordata > Actinopteri > Cypriniformes > Danionidae > Danio > Danio kyathit. Next base: position 44,487,774 of record LR812521.1, on the reverse strand, counting down.
TTTGGACAGTACGGCATGAACTGGATCAGACAGTCTACAGGGAAAGCACTGGACTGGATTGGGGTTATCTGGTATGATGCCAGTAAAGCAGTGTATGCGAAAAGTGTTGAGAGACGAATAGAGATCACCAGAGACAACTCAAACAACATGGTGTATCTCAAACTCTCTGGTCTGAAAACTGAAGATTCCGCTGTTTATTACTGTGCAAGAGACACACAATAATACAAAATAAGCACCAGAATGTCCAAAAACATGTCAGAGAAGAAAACAGAGAAAAAAACACCCTCAAAACCAGCAGATGACGCTGGAGCACAACCTTTATATATATTAAAAAGAAAGACCTGCTGCTGAAAGATTGTATTTAAAAAAGATAAGCTATTTAAAAAGATAGTTCACCTCAAAATAATAATAAAAAAAATGACTAACTACTGTCACCTCATGAGATTATAAACCTTTTCTATTTTAAGGAAGGTTGGAAAAGACACTATAAAAGTCAATGACTAACAGTTTTCTACATTTAAAAAAATATATCCTTTTTTTGTGATCAATGGAAAAAAAAACAAGTGGAGGATGAATAAACAATGAAAGTATGTTTTTTTTATGTGATCTGTCTCTTTAAATGGTACTTATTTAAAAGCCATTAAACATTCCCTCATTTTGTCTTAATAAACAATCCACCCTTATATTACTGTCAACTTCATTTTCTGAAAAGAGTAAAACGAGAACAAAGCCCACAATTCTAAAATGTACATACCTAAAATGATACTGTGGATGCTCATTTACTGTTTCGCATATGCATAACTGTATGCAAATCTTCCTCTTCCTCTTTCATTGAGTGTTATAATGGAAAGCAGCATCTTGTTCTCAAACGTCTGAAACCATGATCGTCTCATCCCTCTACTTGTTTCTGCTTCTTGCAGCTGTCTCTCGTAAGTCTTCAGTGTCTATAGAAATCGTTAAATTATACAAAATGTATTCACATCTCAGAACATATTTCTTCTTTCTCAGGTGTCCACTGTGTTGAACTGATCCAGACTGATTCTATTGTCTTGAGGCCTGGTCAGGTTTTGACTCTGTCCTGTAAAATCTCTGGATATTCAGTGACTGACAGCAGCTACTGCACTAATTTCATACGACAGGCTGCAGGAAACGCTCTGGAGTGGATTGGAATTATCTGCTATGATGGAAGCTTAGCCTACAAGGATTCTCTGAAAAGCAAGTTCAGCATCACCAGAGACACTTCCAGTAACACAATAACACTGCAAGGAAAGAATATGAAAGCTGAAGACACAGCTGTGTATTATTGTGCCAGACGTACACAGTGACAGAGGACAGCAGCCTCCCTGTACAAAAACACTATTGTACATATAAATTAGCGAATATAAGAGTTTTTCTTCTGCTTTTAGATATAAAGTATTATTTGTGTCAACAAAAAGTCAATAAAGGCATTCATCTGCATGGTATTGACTTTGCTATCTTTAGGTTCGTGTCAGGCTCAAAGTTAAGTGTAAATTGTTTGAGTTGCTGTGCCTGATATTCAATAGAGTTATTTTTTTCACTTTTGATCCTGTTACTGTTGATTGGAGTCAATGAGAGTCTCATTTGCAGATCTGTGTCAGTCAATGAACTAAAGCTCTTTCAGTCAAATAAGGTCTAGGTGAGTAGCTACAACAGTATTGCACAAACACCAATAGATGGCAATAATGAACCAACTCAATGTTTTATATTTTATTCTTCAACATTTCATAATTTTATTCTATGCATATTTGAATATTACACGATTAAAAACATTAATTAATATCCATTAAAGAAAGTAAAAGCAAAACAATTCACAAAGATACATTTTATTTCTAAATAGAAATTAAAAAATGTTATCTTCATTCTTGCAGATCTCAAAAAATAATCATAAGAAAAACCTAATCTGCACCAAACACACATCAGCCTATCATATCACCAGTTCTCTGATTTTAATATATGCAAATCAATCTTCCTTCTTTAAATGTCTTGGTGCTTCTTCCTGAACAGTCATTCTAGAGACAAAGTCAATCTCTCTGGATTAAACACACGCCAGGTTTAAAATGTTTCGTGTATTTGTGATTCTGAGCATTTTATCATGTAAGTTTCTGCATAGAATATTCATTAAGAGTGCAAACAATGTCACATTATAATATCTTCATTAATGCTGCTGTCTTTATCTACAGGTTTTGAATGTCAAACATTCACTCAGTCTGAAGCTGTGGTTAAAAAACCAGGAGAGTCTCATAAACTTACATGTTCAATAACAGGATTTAGATTCAGTGGCCTTTATTTACACTGGATCAGACAGAGCCCTGGTAAAGCACTGGAGTGGATTGGATACATCAGCACATCCAGTTCTCCTATCCACTATTCTCAGTCAGTCCAGCAGTGGATCTCTGATAAATAAGGGACTAAGCTGAAGGAAAATTTCTGAATGAATGAATATAAACTGAGAAAAGCTGTTCTGGTCCCAGAAATGATTTCATTTCTCCAGCAAATGCTCAAGACTGAGCTCCTTATTACTAAACACAAAGACACTCAATCTCACATAAGCTCTCCAATGGGGATAAATGCACTTTAAGGAGCAATGATTTTATGTTTGCAAAACTGAAAAGCCATTCAAAACCAACATGATCAAAGCTGCTCACTTCACAACTAACAGAAACGTTTCAGACGCTAGTGATGGCATTATCAAAGAACATGAATTATGGATAAAATCAGGTTCATTCTGACCTATTTCTTGAGTAAATCTAATTAATGCAACACCATTGATTATATTTAATTATGAATTAAATTAGCATCCCATTTCTTGATAACCAAACATTTACCATCTAGATAGTAAACTTGCTGATGATTCTGGAATTTTAGTCAAATACATGCTATTTTTTACTACTTATAAAAGCGACCTGTACTCTAAATGATTATTCATATTCATATCAAATAAATGCAATGTTTACACTGAGATTATGTAGCTGTTGTGAACAAAACAAATGAAGAAAACCAGTCATGACAGCAATAATATTCTCCAGTCTGCCATGTTTAAGGCTTATGGCATAATAAACTAATGTTTTTTTTCTTGTAATTTAAGCATATTTAAGTCATTATGGTTCTGATGATCTAATGACGTACTGAGATATGCAAATATTCCTCCTCTTCTATATGTCAGTAGCCTGTTTGAGTTAAGATGGAAAGGAGCAGTTGGTTCTCACACAACATCTCTAACCATGGTCTCCACATCTTTTTGTCTTCTGCTGCTGGCTGCTGTCTCTTGTAAGTCTTCATATATTATACTGTGAAGATACTTAAATGATAAAAGAGGCTTCACAAAATGTCATAATCTCTTTAAACATGCAACTTCCCCCCAGATGTCCACTGTGTTGAACTGACCCAGACTGACTCTATTGTCTTAAAGCCTGGTCAGGTTTTGACTCTGTCCTGTAAAATCTCTGGATATTCAGTCACCGAGGGCAGCTACTGGACCCACTGGGTACGACAGGCTGCAGGAAAAGCTCCGGAATGGATTGGACAGATTGGTGGTGACGGCACCACATATTATACAGTAGTCATAAACTGAAAAGTCAATTTAAAATGACCAAAGACACTTCCAGCAACACAGAGACTCTGAGTGCACAGAATATGCAGACTGAGGACACAGCTGTTTATTACTGTGCCAGAGAGAAATACCACAGAGATACAAAACACAAGCAGCTCTGTTCAAACACTGAAAGTCCTCAAGATAAACTGCACTATACAAACATTCCTCTTCAACTCATTCCTATTATTATTATTAAACTATTTTTGTTTATGTATGTCTGTATGTGTTCATTAATACAGCACATTTGTAACATTCAGTAACAAATAAGAAACTGACATATGATGAGAAATGACGTATGGACCTAACTGTGTGTATATTTGGTGTAATCGAATAGTACAATGAAGAGCTGTAATCTTTTACAATGTGCAGTCAGAATAAAGTTAGTCAAGCATTAATTTCACATAAAACATCAACAGCAATTTATCAAAGAAGCATTTTTTGATTATTACTGAATAATAATAATAATAATAATTAAATAAACTAATAATGATTTAGTAAAACATATATAAAGACATTAAAACATGATGTGTTTACATAACTAAAACAAAATAAAATAAAAATAAATAAAAATATTTTACTAAGCAGACTTAAAAAAGAGCAGGATTGTGTTTTACATTAATTGGATGCTTCATACTTTTTAACTTGATAAATTGGGGGATTGTAGGTTTATGTCAATATGACGATGTGGGTATGATGATCAATAAAACAAGAATGGGAAGTGGAATTACTAAAATACTCAGTCATCTCCTAAATAATAATAATAATAATGAAAAAAAAAACTAAAGCTTTGAATGTTTTTATTCCAGGATGATTTAGAAAACTGCTGCATTGAACATTAAATATTTAAATAATGTAGAAGGGATTGTGTTTTAACCTACAGTGCTGTAAGATCATAATATTAGACTTTAAAGCTCCACCCAAATGTAAATGAGATCATATACAGTATTTCTACCAGCAGCGTTCACTGACATTGTATCAGTTTGTTTTCCTGCATCATTTGCAATGGCAAACATTTCTCTTTTCTTTTTTCTCCTGCTGTGCTTTGTATAGACAGTCTATTTTACATATTAATATTTCATTCTGGCCACAGATTTCTGTAATGAATGTACTGTATATGATTATGCTGACAGGTCATTGTAATTTTCAGTTGTTGTAGGTGTAAATGGTCAGAGTCTGGCGTCCATCCCGTCAAGTTCTGTGACAAAAAAGCCTGGAGAAACTTTGAATCTCTCTTGTAAAGGATCTGGATTTAATTTTGGACGGTACGGCATGCACTGGATCAGACAGCCTGCAGGGAAAGCACTGGACTGGATTGGCACTATTTGGAGTGATGGTAGTAAAACAGTGTATGCGAAAAGTGTTGAGGGACGAATAGAGATCACCAGAGACAACTCAAACAACATGGTGTATCTCAAACTCTCTGGTCTGAAAACTGAAGATTCAGCTGTTTATTACTGTGCAAGATACACACAATGATACAAAAATAGGCACCAGACTGTACAAAAACATGTCAGAGAAGAAAACAGAGAAAAAACACCCTCAAAACCAGCAGATGACGCTGGAGCACAACCTTTATTATAAAAAGTAAGACCTGCTGCTGAAATATTGTATTAAAAAATAAGCTACTTAAAGGGTTGTTCAGCCCACAATACTAATATTAAAAAATACTGCTACCTGATGTGGTTATAAACCTTTTCTGTTGAACATAAAAGAAGATATTTTGAGGAATGTTAAAAATCAGTAGCCACTGACATCAATAGTAAGTGAAAAATCACAGTCAATGGCTAACAGTTTCTAACATTTTTAAAAATCCTTTTTTGTGTTCAACAGAAAAAATCCCTCAAACATGTTTGAAAGTGGAGAATAAACATTTACATAATTTTTATTTCTTGTGTATTAAACTGTCACTTTAAATTCTACTTAATTAAAAGCGTTTAAATGTGTTCTACTGTTTATATCACAGGCAATATTTAAATATGCCCTCATGTTTTTTTAATAAACAATCCACCATCTAATCATGTCAATTTCATTTTCAAAAAAAGTAAAATGAGAACAAAGCTAATAATGCTAAATTTTAATTACTTAAAATGATACTGTGAATGCTCATTTACTGTTTTGCATATGCATAACTGTATGCAAATCTTCCTCTTCCTCTTTCATTGAGTGTTATAATGGAAAGCAGCATCTTGTTCTCAAACGTCTGAAACCATGATCTCCTCATCTCTCTGCTTGTTTCTGCTTCTTGCAGCTGTCTCTCGTAAGTCTTCATATAGTCTATAGAAATGTAAAAAATGATCACATCACAAAATTGTCACATCTCTAACCTTTCAGGACATATTTCTTCCTCAGGTGTCCACTGTGTAGAACTGATCCAGACTGATTCTATTGTCTTGAGGCCTGCTCAGGTTTTGACTCTGTCCTGTAAAATCTCTGGATATTCAGTGACTGACAGCAGCTACTGCACAAACTTCATACGACAGGCTGCAGGAAAAGCTCTGGAATGGGTTGGGATGATCTGTGGTAGCGGTAACACATATTACAGTGATAAACTGAAAAGTAGATTCACAGTTAGCAGAGACTCTTCCAGCAGCAGCGTGACTCTGAGTGGACAGAATATGCAGACTGAGGACACAGCTGTGTATTACTGCGCCAGAGAGACACAGTGACACGGAGCACTTTCTGCCCTGTTCAAAAACCACACTGACACTGATATGATCCAGATTATATTTGTTATATTCACAAACAATAAGTAAATAAATGAGTCCTGTAAAACTGTACATTTAGAAATTTGAATAAAATTAAAGTGGTTTTTGACACTATGAAACAAATATATTTTTTTTCTCCCACTTTATACATATAGTAGTGGTCTTAACTAATATGTACATGAATAAAAAGTACATGTATTTACTGGGTTCATAATGTATTGCAGAACACTTTTAGTGCTCTTGAGGTGGGATACGGGCAGGTTTGGTGGTATGGATAGGTTTAAGGCAGGGTTAAGGTGTAAGAGTTTGTCAATAGTGTACTTAAAAACATAATTACAGAAATTAATTGCAGATGTAATTGCATGCAGGTATTTCATAAATCATAAGTACAATGTAAAACATATATTTACACAATAAATACATTGTAACAAATGATTAATTTCAGTGTAAATACATATTAAGTGCAGTTAATATAAAGTGGAGCTGTTTTTTTCATGAGATAAAAATTAAGTCTGTATTCTACTCATGATTTTTTATAAAAATAGTATGAACTTTTCATTTTGTTGAGACTCTCTGAATCTGTTCTGATACCCGAACTTGCAGTCTTTTCAAATGACTTACATTACATTTGTCCACTTACATGGTATTTTTCACAAATTGGCCCAAGTGTTCAAGACATCAAGTGTGTGAATCTTTGCACAACTCCAGCAGAACACATTAACAACAAAGTAAAGTTTACTCAGCCTTTTGATTTGAAGTGCCTTGGACATTAAGTATAAGCTAATTGTGTCTGTGTTCAGTCCCACTGTAAAAAAAAAGTCGATTCAACTTAAAATTGTAAGGTAACTTGCTGCAGCAATTTTTTGAGTTGACTGCACTTGACTCCATTTAAGTTGCGTAAACTTCAAATTCTCCTGAAGCTGGTTGCCTTAAAATTTTAAGTTGAGTCAACTTTAACTGTGATGCTGCAAACTAAAAAGTAGCTGCAAAAACTTTTATAAAACCTTTGTGCGAGAAAATCTTGTAAGCATTTTATTCAATCATCATCATTATGATTTTTTTGCACACAGCAGAGCTAAATATTTAGCTAAAATGAACCATCAATTTGTGTTTTGCTAAATCGATTACAGTTTTTACCTGAACAAAACAATAAGCAATAATGTAAAGCATGTGATTTCTTTTTTTTTTTTGTATCCTGTGGAAAATAGGAAAACAGTTTAACAGACACAGTTTAATAGAGTTCAAACTAGCACTGGCTCTTCAAATACTTTGCCCTTAAGCATGACTGCACTTTGTGATGCTCCCAATGCAAATTTAATCAACCCTGCTCATCTGTTCAGTATTTATGTGCTTCTGATTGGATCAGGATCATTTACATCAGCAGCTTCAAGATGAAGAATGCACTCTGCTTACTGCTGCTCTCATTCAGCCTACAGCGTGAGTTTTAAACAAAGATCTATTGACAGTTCTGGAAAAAAACATATTGAAAATAATATCAGTCATTTATTTTTAGGTATAAAATGTCAAAGTATGGAGTCGATTGAAAGCTCAGTTCAGAAAACGCCTGGAGAAACTCTGACTCTGTCCTGTAGAGGATCCGGGTTCACCTTTAGCTCCTATTACATGCACTGGATCAGACAACAAGCTGGAAAACCTCTTGTGTGGATTGGATATGTTTCTAGTGGTGGTGGTAGCCAAAACTATGCTGAATCTTTCAGAGGCCGAACTGAAATCAGCAGAGATAATTCAAAGAGTATGACATATCTGAAACTATCAGGCCTGACAGCAGAAGATTCTGCCGTGTATTTCTGTGCAAAACAACACAGTGACACAAAGATCTTGTAGAGTTGAACAAAAACCACTGTGTTTCATCTCTCGTCACTGGAGCTCAACAGGTGGCAGCAGAGAATGAAAAATCAATAAAACACAACCCTATGAGAAGACATACTATCCTTCCCTATAAATTCCCTAATAACAGTTTATATTTTTATTTATATTTATATTATACTAATGATGTAAATTCATATATTAATTATCCTAATAGTCAAAGTGTTTGTATTTCAACTTCTACTTCTCTGCTCTAGTTAAAGATTTGCGAAGGAATCATTATGTTATGACTTTACTTGTTGACAAAGATGACTGTTAACTAATAGCTTAAATATTACAAGTAGTTTGTTCTGTCTGTGCATAAACAAAGTCATATATCGGTATTCAACTGTACCTTTGCAGATCATTAGTTAATGATTAATTAAAGCAGACTGGCAGTTGAAATGCATGGGTTCGACCTGTTTGACCAAATATTACTGGACCCATATTGTTGTGTGTAACTGTAAGTTACCAAACTTTTTGATTTGGATACAACAGAACAAACAATAAGTAAATAAATGAGTCCTGTAAAACTGTACAGTTAGAAATTTGAATGAAATTAAAAAGATTTTACACATTATGAACTAAATAGTTTTTTGGTCTTACTGTATATTAGGTAAACCTAACTAATACTTGAATTTAAAAAAAAAAACTAAATACACTGTATTTACTGTGTTCATAATGTATTGCAGAACACTTCTGGTGTTTTTATAATGTGAAAGCAACATTAAATAATAAAAATGCAGAGAACACATTTCTTAATTTGCATCTGATTTACAGAAAATTCTGAAATAGAATTTTAATAGAATTTAAACTAGCACTGGCTCTTCAAATACTTTGCCCTTAAGCATGACTGCACTTTGTAATGCTCCCAATGCAAATTCAATCAACTCTGCTCATCTGTTCAGTATTTATGTGCTTCTGATTGGATCAGGATCATTTACATCAGCAGCTTCAAGATGAAGAATGCACTCTGCTTACTGCTGCTCTCATTCAGTATACAGCGTGAGTTTTCTTATAAAACACACATCTATTATTAGTTCTAGGACAAATGTTATCAATTAAATCAGCCTTTTCTTTTACTTTTAGGTATAAAATGTCAAAGTATGGAGTCCATCGAAAGCTCAGTACAGAAAAAGCCTGGAGAAACTCTGACTCTGTCCTGTAGAGGATCCGGGTTCAGCTTTGACTGCTGTAGCATGCACTGGATCAGACAACAAGCTGGAAAACCTCTTGTGTGGATTGGACGCATTTATAGCCATGGCAATAACCATGACTATGCTGAATCCTTCAAAGGAAGAGCTGAAATCACCAGAGATAATTCAAAGAGTATGGTATATCTGAAACTATCAGGCCTGACAGCAGAAGATTCCGCTGTGTATTACTGTGCAAAGCAAGCACAGTGACACAAAGATCTTGTAGAGCAGAACAAAAACCACTGTGAGTGTTTCATCTTTCGTCACTGGAGCTCAACAGGTGGCAGCAGAGAATAAAAAATCCATAAAACACAACCCAATGAGAAAATACACTAACACTGGCTCTTTTGAAACTTCCCAAGTTATCATATTATTGTTCAATATATTTTTAATGGGTTCTTGGTTTTTCCTCAGTATATCAGTGCATGTATGCAACATTTAAGTGCCTTAAATTATTTGGTAACAATTAATATGGATGCACTAATATGCATAAAAGCTAATGCACATTAAATCATGAGTTAATGTATAACTCATGAAGAGCTAAAACATTTATTAATGATCACTGTGAGCAACAAATGAGCATTCTATGTAATTCATTCATCCATTTTCTTTAGTCCCTTTATTCGTCAGGGGTCTCCACAGCGGAATGAATCGCCAACTTATCCAGCATATGTTTTACACAGCGCAACCCTTCCAGCTGCAACCCAGTATTGGGAAACGCCCATACACACTCATTCACACACATACACTATACGGCCAATTTAGCTTTTTCAATTCACCTATACCACATGTCTTTGGACTGTGGGGGAAACCGGAGCACCCGAAGGAAGCCCATGCCAACATGGGGAGAACAAGCAATCTCCACACAGAAGTGCCAACTGACCCAGCTGGGACTCGAATCAGCAACCTTCTTGCTGTGAGGTGACAGTGCTAACCACTGAACCACCGTGTCACCCCTATGTGATTCATAGATTAAATAATGAATAAATTGGTTCTAAATGAGTCATATGTATTAATTGATAACATTTTAGTTTAGGTCACAATTCACTGTATTAACAAACCATTAACTAACACTACTAGCCTATTAATCTACTAATTATCTGTTTATTAATAGTTAGTAATGTAGAAGTTGGGTTTAGGGTAGGATTAGGGATGCAGAATAAGATCATACTTTATAACTACTAATGAACAAATAACATCTTAATAATAGGGAAGTAATAAGCCAGTAAGTAATAGCATGAATTGTTATGTCCATAATATCATATTGTCACCTTAGAATTATAAGGTTCTATCTGACATTTTTGCCAAAATTGAGTTATTCACATATTCTTATTAAATGACAACTTATTTACATTGTGATGTTTTTTTTATAAGATGTTTACATTAAGACTTTATTTTATTTTTTATTTTTACTTTTTTCAAAAAAGATTTTATCAAAGTCAAACTCTAGCTTGGCTCTATAGGATTCTTTCTGTGAGCCAATCCGAATTTCGAATGCACGCGCAAGGACCAATCAGGTCATTTCGCTGGACTGCTCCATTGACAGCGGGAAAGACCAGAAAGAAACAAAATCAGATTTGACTAAATAATGCTGCACCACAGAAAATTGAGATGAAACCTGAAACTGAAAAGATGTGTGTAAATGTGATGATTTAGAAGCATTGTTTTGACATTGAGATGAAATGTTCAATTTTACATTGTTGAAAAAGAAACAGGTATTAATTTTTTTTTTTTAGATATTAAGTGTTTATTTAATTTTAGTTGTGTATATATAGTCAGTGAAACATTTTTCAGTGTTTTCTAAACTCATTTGCTCATTGTCTGGTTTCTTTGAAAGTCTTTAAATTTGATATTAAGCCTGGAAGGGCAAATACTTAATTTAATTCATGGGGCATACAAATCAATAAATATAATCCAATCATTCATATAAAGCATATAATTCAATACATATGACCATATTATTACATAAAATTAACAGCTGCACTGGATAAAATATTAAGCACAGCATGGTATGCTTAATTTGAACATGAAAAAAATAATCATCCTAAAACATTTAATAAATGTTATAGAAAGCAAAAATTTTACTTTCTCAAGAATCAACATATTGTTACAACAATAATTTTTTATTTTTTATATTAAATTAATAAGTAGACTGATTGTATTTCTTGAAAAGTTATGCTTCAGTTAATGATCTGCCAGATAAAACCTTATAATTCCAAGCAGAAAATGACTTTTTAGAATTAGAAGGTTCTATCTGCATTTGCCCTGTTTTTTTACTCCAATTTACAAATGTACGAGAATTTTGATAATTTACATTTAGAGTACATTTAGGATCTCTGTTATGTTAATGTAAGAAAGAGAACTGTTACACACATGTTGTTTGCTATATGGAATGCAAAAACTTTGAAGCTCAATATCTCAAAATCATTTAGAACGCAGACAGAACCTTATAATTCCAAGGCGACAAATTTATATTAACTAATGATGTAAATTCATATGTTAATTATCCTAATAGTCAAAGTTATGTACTTGAAGTTCCAGTTGTCTGCTTTAGTTAATCATTAGATAAAGATTTGCAAAGGTATCATGTTATGACTTTACTTGTTGAAGAACTCATTAGCTAATTAATTAAAGCAGACAACTGGCAGTTGAAATGCATGGCTTCGACCTGTTCGACCAAATATTACTGGGCCCATAGTGTTGTGTAACTGTAAGTTACCAAATGTTTTGATGCAGATATAACAGAACTGTACTTACTGCAATCGTTAATGAAAATGTTCATTATCAGTACAGTATATCAGTTTATCAAACACTGAATCAGAATTGAGAAAGAAAGAAAAAATATATTCTTGTCCATTATGTCAATTATTTATGTCCAAAGCATGTTTAAAGTTGAGTGCAGTAAATTATATAAACACTAACATGAAAATTTTTTGGATGTTTAAATGAGTAGCAGCTGTGTGTTTATGTAAATCATCTGTTGCATATTTATACACCGATCTGATCACTAGAGGAAGAGAAGATTCACTTCAGTTCAGTCAAACTGTGCTGTGAAACACCATGATCTCTTCATCTCTAGTGCTGGTTCTGGCAGTAGTATCCTGTGAGTTTTTGTCGCTAATACACATGTTAACAGTCTTTAAACTTGACACTGTCTTACTAACTGTATGATTTAATTTGATACAGGTGTTGATTCATATGAACTCACTCAGCCTGAGTCTCTGACTGTCCGTCCTGATGACTCTCTCACTATCAGCTGCAGAGTCTCATATTCAGTCACAAGCTATAATACAGGCTGGATTCGTCAGCCTGCAGGAAAAGCTCTGGAGTGGATTGGAGTTATCTACTATGATGGAGACTTAGCCTACAAGGATTCTCTGAAAAGCAAGTTCAGCATCACCAGAGACACTTCCAGTAACACAATAACACTGCAAGGAAAGAATATGAAAGCTGATGACACTGCTGTCTATTACTGTGCTAATGAGACACTGTGAATGAGTTCAAGCTCGAAGCAATACAAAAACCACTTCCTTAGATTGACTTGACATTGACTTGTCACCTGTCCTGCATGACACATAATATTTTATGTTTGTAAAATTACATTTATTTATACATGTAAACTGAGAAATGCTGTTCTGGTCCCAGACATTATTTTATTTCTTCAGCAAATGCTCAAGACTGAGCTCCATATTACTAAACTCAAAGACACTCACATAAGCTCTCCAAAAGTGATAAATGCACCTTGAAGAGCAATGATTATATGCGTGTGATGCTAAAAAGCCATTCAAAACCAAAGGGATCAAGGCTACTCACTTCACAAGTAACAGAAACTTTTCATGTCCATGATTCTTTCTGTGCAGTTAATGGTACATTCAAGCCTTTGAGACATTTTCTGCTTCACATTAATGACATCATAATTATAAGCTAGTGGCATTATTGGAAAGATTATGAATCATGAATGACATCAGGTTTAATCTCGCATATTTCTTGAGGAAATCTTATTAATGCAACACCATATTGATTATATTTAATTATGAATACAATTTAGCATTTCATTCTCTGACAATCAAACATGAGGAAACCCACGTGAACACAGGGAGAACATGCACACAGAAATTGGCAAGAATGGGAAGTGAAATTACTGAAATGCTCAGTAATCTCTAAAAAACAAAAAACTATTGAAGCTTTGAATGTTCCCATTAGCATGATTTATAAAATTGCAGCAATGAACATTAAATATTTAAATAATGTAGAAGGGGTTGTGTTTTTACCTACAGTGCTGTAAGATCTTAATATTAGACTTTGAAGCTCCACTCAAATGTAACTGAAATTATATACAGTATTTCTACCAGCAGCATTCACTGAACAAGCAAACTCCACACAGAAACGGCAACTGACCCAGCCGAGGCTCGAACCAGTGACCTTCTTGCTGTGAGGCAATCGTGCTACCCACTGCGCCACTGTGCAGCCCTGCCTGACACATTATACAGTTAAAGTCAGAATTATTAGCCCCCTTTTGAATTTTTTTTTCTTTTTCACAGTCCAAAGACATGTGGTACAGGTGAATTGGGTATGCTAAAAATTGACCATAGTGTATAAGTGTGTGTGAATGAGTGTGTATAAATGAAATAAAATTAACGTAAAATATTTAGTTTCAGAGAAGCCTATATTAAACTGTTTTAACTATTAATGACAAACTTGAATAAGCAGATGACCAATCACTTTGAAGAGTAAGAAAACGAGCCAATGAATGCCAGTAAGCTGGCAGACCTCGGTTCCGCTGGTGATTAATCATTAGTAGAGTATATAACCGGCACACACAGAGCAAGGAGTTACACTTTAGCGGCTGAGGAGCCGATCACTCAGCTATCAGCTGGAGACCCGGATGCTGTGGCATAGGAGACACGCATCTCCATTCCGTCTTTAGGGAACGTGGGTTACATTAGTAACCTAGACACTCCCCTTTAGTGGGAACACCAACATGTGTATTCAGACACTAATGGGAGTTTATGGAAATTGTCCCAGGCGGCTAAGCCTGTCACATAAGCATCACCAAGGGCGCAACCTTCCAACATCACCTAGGCCCTTTAATTACCATTATATTTAGAAAGAATTTACATCAAGGGTCATAAATGTGCTTTTACCAAGCTAATAGAGAGGTCCTCTCTCAGGGGAATATGCCAGGGAGGGGTCGCGAGGAGTGTGAGTTCGGAAGCCCAGGTCCGGTTGGATCAGAGAGGTGCAACTAACAAGACTTGCTCCTCGTCCTCCCTGACCATGCACAGGGTTTGTGCAAGTAGGCTCAAATGGAGAAATGCATATTTGCGCATGCCAGGGTGCCAGCTGTGGGGCTTTGGTTAGGGAATAAAACAACTAGCAATGGGAGTTTTTTGAGAAGCAAACCTGGTTGACCTGGGGTTCCCTGAAGCAGGACTGCACCAGGGTGAAGTTTCCATTCTCAACAGGACACTAGCTGTCGTGACAGGGCATCGGCTGCACGGTTGAGCTCGATATATGAACAGCACACAGCAATTTCAACCCATAGAAGGGCAAGATCTGTTCAAGGACTGAGGGTGCAGCGGCACAGAGTGATGGTCACCTGGTGCGTGCCTGCACCATGCCTGTCTGGGGACTCAATCTTCAAACCCACCGCTATTTTTGGGCACAATGAGATATGGGCAATAAAACACGCTTTTCATATTGGCTGTAGGGACCAACTCGATTGCATCCTTCACCAGAAAGACAGAAATTTCCTCTCGCAGACAGAGATGGACAAAGGACTGACCCTTCTGAAATACACACTTATACACTTGGGAGGCCGTGAGGTGAACTGAACATAGGTGAACTGAGTCTGATCGTCCACATGAGCCACCGCGACAGACTGGGGAGCGCTAAACAGGCTGGCAGAGCTTGCGCTAATGGCGTCATCAGAACAATCGCTGACGTGCCAGCGGAGGGGCAGCTTGAGAGGGGAGTGCTCATCCCGGAAAGCGGAGCATCCCAGGGAAGAGCTGAAAATAAGAGATTGTCTCTTACCTTTCTCCCTGGATCCCATGATAAGGCTGAAGGAGTGAGAGAAAGAAGACCATCCTCTTTCACCCTCAGAGCCTGTGGCGATATGGCCCGGCGCTGCGAGCTGGAAGTCGGAGCGTACCAAACGAGCAAGGCTCGGGTTTGCGCACACGGAAAGAAAAAAAACTGCTCCTTTATTGACAATTTGGTTACAGCCGACCTGGAGGCCAGCAGTGGTGTTTTCATAGTCAATGTCGCTAACTGTAGTCCTCAGCCCTCCACCGAGGAAAGAGCAGGTCCCCTCTCTCCTGGTGGCCTGTCTCAGGGTCACTTTGCGTTCCTTTTATAGGACTTAATGGTGTGCTGAGGCAGGGGCATCTCCATCCTGTGGGGGGCTCAATGCTGCCGCTTGGCTGGTAGAGGTGGAGCAGGTCTTGTGGCAAGTGGAAGTAAAGAAAGCGAGCTTTGTCAACATTGCACATATCGGCCAGGTTTAACCAGAGGTAGCACTTCTGGATCACTATGTGGCCATCGTCTTCCCCAGGGCATGGGCGGCCGACTTGGTGGTCATGAGAGTGTAATCGGTCATTGTGTGGAGTTCATGCATTAAGCCTGGGGTAGAACTGGGGAAGAACTTCTGTGCCTGGTAGCGCTGAGAGGTGGCCATAGCATGCAAGTCAAAGGCAGCCTGGCTTGCGGCTGTATAGGTTCTGGTCATGAGGTACTCATATAACTTGCATGCCTTGGATGGGAGTCTAGGCGGACCCTTCCAGGTGGTAGCACCTTGTAGATAAAGTGTGATAAAAGTGATAGCACACGAGTGCACCTCGTGGACAGGGGGCTTTATAAGGTTTAACCTTCTTCTTGGCCACCACCTAACACCCGTCTAATCGGTCCAGAGGGCGAGCTGGGGGACAAGTCATCTCCAGCTCCACCTCCAAAGCAGCCCGGGTTAGCATGGCCAACATATCCAATTCCAAGTTCGAGACCTCACTGACAACCCCGGAAAGTGGCAGTGGGTCCGAACCGTCATCGGAACATGTTAGCCCACCATCAGATGCAGCGATGGACATCTGGTCAGATGCGCAACAGTCATGTGAGGGCATGAGCTGTCTGCGAACACCTCCTCAACATGCTGGACCCTCAGATATGTGATGCAGAACGCTCTGGTTACTAAAGTAACCCTCGTTCCCCGAGGGGGGGAACGGAAATGCTATGTGGAAACTTCCACTATGGGGATTTCATTCAGAAAGCCAATCATCTGAAAGAGTATGTAAACGGGCCAATGAAATGCCAATGAGTTGGCAGCTTCAGCTTGCGCACCTGATGCTCGTTGCAATTAACTTGCTATATGAGCACAGAGCTAGCAAGCCAAAGCATCATTTTTTTAGCGGAAGAGACTTTCACCTCAACAGCTAAGGGGCAATCATTATGGCGAAGGAACATAGCATTTCCGTTCCCCCCCTCGGGGAACGAGGGTTACTTTAGTAACCAGAGCGTTCCCCTTCGGAAGGGGAACTTCAATGCTATGTGGAAACTTCCACTATGGGGAAATGTTTGGAAAACGCCATAATGATTGAACCTTACCTTCGCCCCCGATGAGAGGTTTGCCAGGCAAAGAGCGTGAGCGCACCTGCGTCACCAGAGGCGCGGTCTTCCAACGTGTTCCCTGGCCCTTACTTATCCCACTTCAACAGAAGATTTACGGATTTAGATATATTTTTCGGGAGCCGCAAATGCGTCTAGAATAATTTCTAGGAATTTAATACGACAGTACGTTGGGAATGCGTGCAGTCCCGATAGGGAGGACGCTGCGGAGGCCACCTGCTACCCAAGTGGGGAGACTGGGGCAAATAGCATATGAACTAACCCTGAGAAGGGGGAGTAAGCATATGAAAATTAGATGGTTAGCGGTGAGGGAAGACACGGGTCCGCCTGTGAGGGGGGACTGCACCGTGGCAGTATAAGCATATGGGATCGCCTAGTGGGGATCGCACATAGCAGGCACCTATACCCAGAACGCGGGCTGACCATCGGCAGACCAGCAACGTAACGGGCCAGTGCCTGACTCCTCCGCTGAGTCAGGTGCTGGGGGCCTCGGAGGAATATCTGCAGGGTTCGCCAGCGGGGAACTTTTCTGACAGAGCGAAAAAGCGCACATATCCCTGGGTTAGAGAGAATGGCGCAGCAAGCGTTTTACAACACCTAACCGAATTTCTCATTCACCGCGTGAGAAAATCGGCTCCCCTCAAGATTAATAAATCTTCTAATAGGTGTCGCCCAGCCCGCAGCTCTACAGTGTCTGTTAGAGAGGCGCCGCGTGCTAACGCCCAAAAGGATGCGCGCTTCGAGGAGCGCGCTCTCACTCTTGGGGGACGCGGCTCGCCCTGGCTCAGATGAGCGAGGGAGATGGCATTCAGAGTTCAGTGGGTATGTTCCAACCTCTGTTTGGATACGGCACTTCCCGTCTGCCGATCACCATAACAGATAAAGAGCTGAGTACGGTCCGTGTAATAGCAAAGTGCGAAGGACCAAATAAAGGGGCTGGGTCTGCCTCCTCCGTGGGCAGCGCTTGCAGGTTCACTACGTGGCTGAAAGAACGCTGTAGGAACCTAGGGCACCTAGGTGGGCCGGGGTCTCAGGTAAACGTGAGAGTGGGCTGACCCAAAACGTTGGCACACTTCGCTGACCGAAAATGCCTCCAGATACCCGCCCATTTGACCGATGCAACGCGACCAGCAGAGCTGTCTACCTGGACAGAAATCTTAAAGATACTGAGTCGAGTGATCGAGCAGACCTCTCCTAAGAGAGATCTCCAAGTGGGTATGAGAGGGAAACAGGAAAATTAATATTCATGTCTCGCGCCTCTGGGAACTGGATGATGAGACGATACTTCCCAGCGCGCCGCCATCGCCGCATCCTTAGAGCGGGGATGATCGTAACGCCAACCCCTCAGAGCGGAGGGGACAGCCTTAGCTCCAGTCAACTGAAGGAGGATAGCATCACTCTGATCTGGCATGTTCAGGGTTCCTTCTCGGGGAAAAAGGTAACCACACAGCGAATAGACTCCACTTCAGGCGTGGGCATGCCTCGTAGAGGGTGCTCAGCCTGAGTGACAGTGTTAACCACCTAATCGGTAAGTCACCTAAGTCCTCCGCGCTCCATCTATGAACCGTACGTGAAGCATAGATCTGGGCGCGGGTGCCAAACGGTGCCTGTCCCCTGTTCCCAGGGGATGTGCCAGGGAGGGGCCATCACGAGGAGAGAGTTGAAAGCAGGTCCGATTGGGCCAGAGAGGCGCAATACGAGAGCTGTTCCTCGACCTCCCTGACTTTACACAGTATCTGTGCGAGTAGGCTCACTGGAGAAATGCGTATTACGCACGCCCCGAGGCCAGCTGTGTAGCCAGTGGACTTTGCAGGGTTCGCCAAGTGGGGAACTCAAGCGAGAGCGCACGAATCTCTGAGTTAGAGAGAGAAAGGCGCAGCACGAACAGCTGGACAGTCGGGGGTGGAGTCTCCATTTTCCCAGGCGAAACTGCCGTGAGAGCGAATGGGCTGCACGGTTGAGCTCGGTGGGGGAAAAAATGGAATGCAGCGATTGCGCCGCGTATGACTCCGGGGGAGCAGACGGCGAGCGAGCTGAGACATGCTGCGAGAGCGGATACCCCCACACGGTTGATATACGCCCCCGCTGCCGTACTGTTCGTCCTGACCAGTACGTGTTGTCGCTCCAGCACCGGTAAAAAACGGCGGAGAGCGAGAAACACTGCCAACAGCTCTAGGCGATTGATATGCCAATGCAACTGGGTTTTTTTTCAGCTGCATGCCCGCAACACACGGCGCCCCAGCCAGTGCTGGAAGCATCTGTCAAAACGACAATATGTCTGGACGCCTGTCCTAGAGGCACTCAGGCCTGTAGGAACGAGGGGTCGTTCCAGGGGCTGAGGGCGCGGCGACACAGCGCAGTGACAGTCACTCGGTGTGTGTCCGCGTGCCATGCGCGTCTGGGGACTCGATCGTGAAGCCAGTGCCGAAGTGGTCTCATATGGAGTTATCCGAGCGCATACAGCGGCTGCGGATGTCATATGCTCCAGGAGCCTCTGAAAGATTTCAGTGGAACCACTATTTTGCTGTCGAACTCTCACAGACAGTTCAGCATTAGCCGAGCGCGCTCTCCGGAGAGGCGCGCTGTCATGGTGACCGAGTCCAGCTCCAACCCGAGAAAAGAGATCCTCTGCACGGGGGCGAGTTTGCTCTTTTCTCGGTTGACCTGAAACCCCAATAGGTGGAGGTGCTGGAGCACCTTGTCTCTGTACATAGTCAATTACTCCCGCGAGAGGGCTAAAACAGCCAGTCGCCGAGATAATTGAGTATGCGGATGCCCGCGAGCCGAAGGGGCGCTAGGGCACCCTCCGCGAGCTTGGTGAAGACCCGCGGATACAGAGAGAGCCCGAAGGGGAGGACTTGTACTGTCAGGCTCGCTCGACGCAGACCGCAGAAAAGTGACGGTGGCGTGGAGTATGGAGACATGAAGTACGCGTCCTTCAGGTCTATGCTGCAGACCAATCCCGAGGACGAACGCACAGGAGGATGCGCTTCTGCATAAGCATTTTGAACGGCAGCCTGTGCAGACAGCGGTTCAAAACGCGCAGATCTAGGACTGGCCGTAACCCACCGCTCTTTTGGGTACGATGAAGTACAGGCTGTAAACCCGCTCTCCATCTCGGCTGGAGGGATCGGTTAGATTGCATCCTTCGCCAGGAGGACAGCAACCTTCTCTCACAAGACAGGGGCGGGCACAGGGCTGACCCTGGTGACGTACACCCCGTGACTTGGGAGGGCCGTTTCGCGAATCGAATCGCGTAGCCGAGTCTGATCGTGCGTATGAGCCACCGCAAAGGGCTGGGCTGCGCTAACCAGGCAGGCAGAGCCCTCGCTAATGACTGCATCGCTACAATCGCTGACGTACCAGCAGTGGGGCAGCGCGGAGTGGGAGTGCTGATCCGGGGAGCGCTGGGGTCCCGCGGAAGAGCTGGAGGTGAGAGATTTACTCACCTTGCACTCAGACTCCGGAGGAGAGGGCTGGAGGTGTGAGAGAAAGGAGACCGTCCTCCCAGACCCCGTGAGCCACTGGCGAAGTGCGCCGATCCTGTGAGCTGGAAGGCTTTTCATCGCGTCCCAGACTGGCAGTATTCGGGCTGTCACATCCAGGGAAGGGAAAGATGCTCTCTCTCTGAGGAGCCCGGCCCCCCACCGGGGAGAGAGCAAGTTCCCTCTTCTCCAGATGGCCGTCTCAAGAGCGCTTCGCGGTCCGTTATCCGGACTTAACGGCGCCCTGGGACGGGGAGCGCTGGTTGCCTGCGAGGTGCTCGGCGCTGCCGCTGGCCGGAGGCGCAGGCGGGGGCGGAGCAGCACTCGAAGACGGGCGCTCTCGGCGACAAGCAGTGGATGTGGATGGTTCGGCGGGAGGGGAGCGGTCTTACATCCCCGCCGAAGGATGCCCATCGTATCCGACTGCACCGCCGTGAATTCCTGGGTGAATTCACCAACGGTGTCGCCGAACGGGCCAGACTGGTATATGGGGGAAGTCAAGAAAGTGAACTTTGTCGACTCCGCGCATATTTTTGCCAGGTTTAGCCCGAGGGGGCGCTCCTGGACCACTAACGTGGCCATCGTCTTTCCCGGGGCACACGCAGCGGACTTGAGGTCCGTGGAGCTCAGTCGGGTGCGGTGCGGGGCTTGTAACAAGCCTGGGTCAGAACCACCCTCGTGCAGCTGGGCCAGCGCGCGCGCATGGACCCTGGCGTGCAGGGTGGAAGCAGTCTGGCCCGCGGCTGTGTGGGCTCTGGCTCGGGAGGCAGAAAACCAACACGCCTTGGACGGGAGATGAGGCTAATTCCAGCAGAAGGAGGCACCACGCGGGCCCGTGATGGCACTCTCAATCTGGGGAATCGACTCGTACTCCCTGGCTGCTCCACCATCAAGAGTGGTGAGGTGGAGGCGCACGCAGATCAGGCAGAGAAAGGTGCCCTCAAGACTGCGTGAGCCCACTGTGCACTTCCGGAAAGAGAGGGATGGGAGGCTAGAAGGTATTGCCTTTTAATCCTCCACATACACCCATCTAGTCGGTCCGGCCGCGGGGCTGGGGGATAAACCATCTCCAGACCCACGACCGAAACAGCCCGGGAAAGCACGGTTATCATGTCTGTTTCAAGATCGGCCGCCGCCGCGCTCGCTCCCGATGGGAGGGAACGGAGGGGGGGGGGATCCTTCATCAGACCATGACAGCCCAACCTCCGATGCAGCGGTGGACATCTGAGCCTCGGTGTCATCAAGTGAGAGGGCGGCCATCCGAGGATGGAGCGCTTCTCTCACTCAAAGCTTGGATGGAGCGCATGGAGGAGTGAGAGGTCCACAAGCCCGAGGGCGGCAGATTTACTCCCACTGTAACCCTCAGATCTGCCCGAGTACCCAACGCGGAGCGGGGGACAACTGGGGTGGGTGGCTCTTTTGCAAGAGCGAGCCGCGATCTTAACTGCGCAACAGACATGCCACCGCAGTGATGGCATGCACTGCCCACGAGCACCGCATTAACATGCTGGACCCCCAGACATGAAACGCAGTGCTCGTGCCCATCATCCGAGGACAGGAAACCACCGCATCCAGAAACGCACAGTCGGAGCGACGTCTTGAAAAAGACGCGCTGCACGACCGTGTTGCTCTTTTAGGAAATTCGCAACAATACATACCGCTCTGGAGGACCGGACCCAAAGGACGCCAGGCAAGGGAGAAACCCAGCTCGACCATCTGCCGCTGCGTGTCACACACTCTGGACCGGGAGATCGCTCTCGTTCACTCTCTGTCTGAAACTCAGCTGGAGGAACCCTCATCGACTCTCTCAGAAGGCTGTTGAAGTCTCTGAAGTGAAAATGATGCTTTGGCTTGCTAGCTCTGTGCTCATATAGCAAGTTAATTGCAACGAGCATCAGGTGCGCAAGCTGAAGCTGCCAACTCATTGGCATTTCATTGGCCCGTTTACATACTCTTTCAGATGATTGGCTTTCTGAATGAAATCCCCATAGTGGAAGTTTCCACATAGCATTGAAGTTCCCCTTCCGAAGGGGAACTCATGCTTGTCATCCGTGGAGAGAAAACCACCACATACAGAGGTGCACGGTTGCTCTTTTAGGGGATTCTGCTCTTTTTTTAGAAACTGCTCTTTCAGTCAACAGTGAAACGCCCAAGGGATGGGAAAGAAACCCAGTTCAACTGCCGCTATGTGGCAGGCTGCTATGTGACAGACAGAAAGTGTAACCGCTTGGTCTGCGTCACCGGCACCTGCGGAGCTGAGCTCTGCCAACTCATTGGCATTCTTTGGCCTGTTTTCTTACTCTTCTGAGTGATTGGTCATCTAGCAATCTCCTATTAGTGTCTGAAGACACACGTCGGAGTTCCCACTGAAGGAGAACTGAAATAGCATAAAACATATAATATAACAATAACAATATAAATATTTGTTATGTTTTAAAGTAACTCCAGTAATAATTTAAACAACATACACAGGGAAAGGTGGAAACATTTAAATGAACTGGTTTTATTAAAAATATTAGTTTTAAATTTACAGAACCAACGGGGACAACAAAAGTATAAAAAAATTTCTTTTTTTTATATTAATTTATATAATTAATATTAAAATTTATATAATTTTTATTATATTATGTTAATTTTTTAGGGTACATAAATGTTCTGTTTAACATTCTTACCTAGTATGCAAGGTGTTATGAAATATTAACCAGTGTATATGTTATATCACATATGTATCACACGAGTAGCAGTGCAATATAGTATGAGGCGTGCATTGGTGTCCCACCAGTGATGGTATATATATATATCTATCTATATATATATATATATATATATATATATATATATATATATATATTATATATATATATATATATATATATATATATTTATATATATATATATATATATATATATATATATATATATTTATATATATATATATATTTATATAGAAAAGAAAATCTTAATCTAAATCTCTTAGAGTCTAAAACCCTTTTGTATGAGGAACTACTTTCTTCCGCCATTCATTCACATTTGCAGCTGATGTCAGAACAGCAGAAACCATTGCTACTTCCCCAACATCAGAGGTAGTTAGAGCTAGTATTTGAATGATTCTCTAGCGTAATGTCTAAAGTGATGACAAAACAGGTAATTTTGCTGACATTTTAAGATTATAAGGCTGGACAGTATGAAATGCCATCAGTCTATAAAGAGTTCCCAGTATTTCTCTGTTGTAATTGGGAGATCACAATAATTATTCTCAAAAAAGACTGTTGTGTTTGCAATAAGGAAAAATGCTAAACACATGCGGGCATTTCTACTTTCTTTTTACTGAACTAGTCTGCAGCAACAATAACAGAAGATTCGTTAGAAACAAACAGATGGCTCAGGGTTTTACAAAGAGTGGCCAAGACAAAATACATACATTTCTGCAATGAGTCCCATCTTTCACTCAATACGTTACAGTTATTATGGTGTAAATACAACACTACAACATACAAAAGAGAGAGAGATCGACTGAGAATGTCACTTGCCTGTTTAATAATGATTTGATCAGCTGTAGTTATCAATTAAGCTGTTTTTTTTTCTTCTAAGAGCTTATTATGTGGTCTCTGTCACCATCTTGTGGATGGACAGGCTAATGGCCACCAATGCGCTGTCTCTCAGAAATAATAAATATTTAAAATAACATTAGGCACTATCCTTTTAAATAAACTGCATAGTTGCAATCTAAAAATACATTCTCGACTAAAAAAGCCTCAAAATTACATTATGTTGTCCAACTGCGGCAATATTTATCAAACTGTAGAGTGTCCTCTGCTTGTTGCTGTATGTGGGCTGTATATGTAACAGTTCATCATCACCAAAGACACCAGTAAAAGCATGCTATTTTTAGAAGTGAAAAGCCTGAAGGCACATTTGTTTATTACTGTGTGAGAGATGCAACTACAAACAAAGAAACAAATTAATTAAATAATTAATTAATTAATTAATTAATTCTGGGCTGCATATAGAAGGTTATTTTTTCATATTTATATTCTTTTCAGACAACATAATACACCAATGTTTAAACGGTTTTTAGAACCGTTAGGAAATCAATATTTGGTTAAATATCCATGATTTTTAATGACAAACAATTAAAGAATTTTTGGTAACGCTTTCTTTTACAACCGGCAAAGTACCGCGTAAGTACAGTGAAATAACGGTGTACTTTTCTGTACGTATAGTATAAGTATAATGAACCTATGTGTAGGTATAAGGGAACAAACTGTAATGCTTGGATAATAAGGGGGTAACAACCAGATATTCAACACGTAAAGAACCGCGCAAGTACAGTGAAATAACGGTGTACTTTTCAGTACGTATAGTATAAGTATAATGAACGTATGTGTAGGTATAAGGAAACAAACTGTATATGCTTTAGTAATAAGGGGGTAACAACCAGATATTCAACACGAAAAGTACCGCGTAAGTATATTGAATTTACGGTGTACTTTTCTATAAATTGCAAAGGAACAAACCATAATGTTTGGGTAATAAGGGGGTAACAATATGATATTCAACACGCAAAGAACGTCGTAAGTATATTGAATTTACGATGTACTTTTCTTTAAGTATTGTATACATGTAAAGAATGATGCAAGGGTGGTGACAACCTAATGCAACCTGCAAATGTACATGCACCTGCATAAGTACATTAGTAACAGTACCCTTATTCAGGGTTTTATATGGGGTGTTTAATGAAAAAAAGGTTTACAACCTGTGAAATTATGAAACCTTATTGTATACTGTATTTTAAATCTGCAATTCAATATAAAAACATATTTCCATACACAACTTACCTTATGAATGTTCACTCGTCGATCTCACCACAGCCACCAATGTCTCAACATCACTATCAACAAATAACTTTGCATGATATAGACCTACCGTGAGGGTTCAATGCAGATTAAAACAGGCTAGCATCTTTACTGCTGTTTGCAAAAAAAAAAAAAAAAAAGGGGGGGGGGGGGACCAACTGTTGCAATTCAGTTCAGTGAATGTATAGCTGATGTTTTATAGAAAAATGTTGTAATTTGGTCTTCAATCAATTAAAACTGCTGCTGTAGTTTTCTCTGTTCTTAGTGTTCAATATACACTAGTGCGTTGAACTTTAGCTTCTTCCCTACTTGTTCCCTGTAGTTAAAGGATAAATACAGTATTTGTTCCCCCCTTGTTCCTTGTACCTAAAGGGTAAATACAGCATTTGAGGGTTGTAAATTAAAGTGAAGCATTGTTCCCTCCTTGTTCCCTGTACTTAAAGGGTAAATACAGCACTTGTTCCCCTCTTGTTCACTGTAGTTTACAGGGTAAAATCTTGAAGGTAGTGAAACAAATATACAAACACACAATATATTTCTTTACTTTGTAATCTTTATTTAATAAATAGACATTTTAAAACACTTCATCTTAATCAAACATTGTCTCGTCTGTCATTGGCTATACTCATTCATTCATTTTCTTTTCAGCTTAGTCCCTTTATTAATCTGGGGTCACCACAGCGGAATGAACCGCCAACTTATCCAGCATATGTTTTACGCAGCGGATGCCCTTCCAGCTGCAACCCATCACTGGGAAACACACACACACATACACTACAGACAATTTTAGCTTACCCAATGTCACTACATGTTATGGACTTGTGGAGGAAACCCACGCTAACATGGGGTTAGAACATGCAAACTCCAAAAACACAGAAATGCTAACTGACCCAGCCGAGGCTTGAACCAGAGACCTTCTTGCTGTGAGGCGATTGTGCTACCTACTGCGTCACCGTGCTGCCCTGCCTATACTCAAATAACAAAATATTTTTATATCCCCTTTTTTCTGGCATCTCTTGCTTGGCTTCTTTTTTCCTCTCTTCTTCTTTTCATCTTCCACTGAGGACTCTGATGGTGAGTGGCTGATGGAATCCCATGGGTCTTGCTGCTCTGCATTTAATATAAAAAATATATACAGACATAAAGGCTTTTAGTAAGCTATACGTCTTTCTTTTGCTGTTTAATATTTCCACACACTAAACATTTACAGATACCATATGGACACTATACAATACTATCAAGCAAAACTACTAACATCAGATCATATGGGAGATTGTGATATTTTATAGTGATAATAATTAAAGCGCAGAGGAGAAAAGTTTAAATATACGTGCAGGCATTATAGACTTTGAAGTAAAGATTGTTTGCAGTTCAGTATATATTTAAATTCTGTGTTACTTAGTAGATAGTAAGTAAATTTAACGTTTGGGTGAACTACCCCTAAGGTTAGTTTTTGATTAAGTGCATGTCTTAGCCCATCATTAGTCCTTAATAAAGTAATAGATTACATAATATGGTTGATGATGTACTGTTATGGACCCTTTTCACATTTCCGAGTTTCTCAGCAGCAAACGCAGTGAATGGGAAAGTACAACACATTTTTTTTACAATCGTTGCTCGAATAAAATAAAAACTTCACGATGTGTGTTTTCTCGACATTTACAAAAAGAAGAAAAAATAATTGTGTGTGTAACTGATGACGGCAGCAAGAAGAGAGAATAACATCTAATTTACTGTCCTGCCCATAGACACTGTTTCAAACACCTCGCATATGTAATTTTATGCAAACATTATCTAATACATACGTAAATACAAATAAACATTACTGATAAAAAAAATCATATTAAAACTCAGGGATTTCAGATGCTGATGATCATTAAGCGCGTCATAACAGTATAAAAAGGGTCCAATGGTTAAAAAAATAGGAACACGCATCAGATAGAAACAAAAACCTAAACAAACACTTCTATGAACATAATGTCATAAAAATACTTGTTTTAATTACCTCGCGCTGCTGTCCATGTACTGCCGTGAACAGGAAATTCTGGGAATGGATTTGAATCGATTCGTCAACAGACCGATCAGTGTGACATCGAATTATCGCGAGAACAGCAGACATCTGCGTATGCATTTGAATCCTTTTCGCGGTATTTTATCACTTCAGGTACACGCCTACAGATTCGTTGATTCAAACGAGTCGTGAATCAAAGAGAGCCTCTAAAGATCCGAATCAAACTGCAGTGCCACGAGGTTTTGCTCAGACTTTTGGGACGTTTGGAATTGCTCCGTTTCGTCACATGTGAGTAAATCGTTGTTAGTAAATGGAGGCCTCTGTTACGATTAGAAATTGTGCATTAACCAGATTACATTTATTTTATTTTATTTGTTTTAGCTTAACGTTACGCTACGTACGTTAACGTTAGTTCATGGCCGAATCTAATCGGCCAGCAGCGAATATTTACCAATGGTTACTGTCGTTTACATAGTTTTTTTGCACATCTTAGAGATGTTGCCAAAGTTCTTCTGGATTTAGTTTGTCTCCGTTTCTTTATGTCATTCCAGACAGACTGGATGATGATCAGATCAGATCTCTGTGTGTGGAGCACTGGCTGTTGTCAGACTCAGTGTGCAGACAATAATCTCACTGTATACGTTAATTACAGCTAATGACAAAAATAATGTTTGGAAATGTAAATTTCCTTGAAATTACTAGTAAGACTTTTGCACAGTAGCCTACTGTATATTTAAACCTTTTTCCTCTGCACTTTAATTATTATCACTATAAATGATCACAATCTCCCATATGGTCTGATGATAGTAGTTGTGTTTGATAGTAATGTATATCATTTCTGATGATGTTTTGTTTGATAATAATGTATAGTGTCCATATGATATCTGTAAATGTTTAGTGTTGGACAACCAACACGCATATTAAACAGCAAAAGAAAGACGTATAGCTTACTAAAAGCCTTTATGTCTGTATATATTTTTTATATTAAATGCAGAGCAGCAAGACCTATGGGATTCCATCAGCCACTCACCATCAGAGTCCTCAGTGGAAGCTGAGAAGAAGAAAGGAAAAAAGAAGCCAAGCAAGAGATGCCAGAAAAAGGAGGAAGGAAATAATGTATTTTGTTGTTTAAGTATAGGCATGGCAGCATGGTGGTAGGTAGAACAATCGCCTCACAGCAAGAAGGTCGCTGGTTCAAGCCTCGGCTGGGTCAGTTGGCATTTCTGTGTGGAGTTTGCATGTTCTCCGTGTTAGCGTGGGTTTCCTCTGGGTGTTCCGGTTTTCCCCACAAGTCCAAAAACATGTGATATTGGGTAAGCTAAAATTGTCTGTAGTGTGTGTGTGTGTTTCCCAGTGACGGGTTGCAGCTGGAAGGGCATCCGCTGCGTAAAACATGTGCTGGATAAGTTGGCGGTTCATTCCGCTGTGGTGACCCCAGATTAATAAAGGGACTAAGCTGAAAAGAAAATGAATGAATGAGTATAGCCAATGACAGACGAGACAATGTTTGATTAAGATGAAGTGTTTTAAAATGTCTATTTATTAAATAAAGGTTACAAAGTAAAGAAATATATTGTGTGTTTGTATATTTGTTTCACTACCTTCAAGATTTTACCCTGTAAACTACAGTGAACAAGAGGGGAACAAATGCTGTATTTACCCTTTAAGTACTGGGAACAAGGAGGGAACAATGCTTCACTTTAATTTACAACCCTCAAATGCTGTATGTACTGTGTAACTACAGGGAACAAGGGGGGAACAAGGAGGGAACAATGCTTCACTTTATTTTACAACCCTCAAATGCTGTATTTACCCTTTAGGTACAAGGAACAAGGGGGGAACAAATACTGTATTTACCCTTTAACTACATGGAAAAAAGTAGGGAAGAAGCTAAAGTTCAACGCACTAGTGTTTACTTGAACACTAAACAGAGAAAACTACAGCAGCAGTTTTAATTGATTGAAGACCAAATTACAAAATTTTTCTATAAAACATCAGCTATACATTCACTGAATTGCAACAGTTGGTCCATCCCCCCCCCCCCCCCCCCCCTTTTTTTTTTAGGTCTATATCATGCAAAGTTATTTGTTGATAGTGATGTTGAGACATTGGTGGCTGTGGTGAGATCGACGAGTGAACATTCATAAGGTAAGTTGTGTATGGAAATATGTTTTTATATTGAATTGCAGATTTAAAATACAGTATACAATAAGGTTTCATAATTTCACAGGTTAAACCTTTTATTCATTAAACACCCCATATAAAACCCTGAATAAGGGTACTGTTACTAATGTACTTATGCAGGTGCATGTACATTTGCAGGTTGCATTAGGTTGTCACCACCTTAGCATCATTCTTTACATGTATACAATACTTAAAGAAAAGTACATCGTAAATTCAATATACTTATGACGTTCTTTGCGTGTTGAATATCATATTGTTACCCCCTTATTACCCAAACATTATGGTTTGTTCCTTTGCAATTTATAGAAAAGTACACCGTAAATTCAATATACTTACGCGATACTTTTCGTGTTGAATATCTGGTTGTTACCCCCTTATTACTAAAGCATATACAGTTTGTTTCCTTATACCTACACATACGTTCATTATACTTATACTATACGTACTGAAAAGTACACCGTTATTTCACTGTACTTGCGCGGTTCTTTACGTGTTGAATATCTGGTTGTTACCCCCTTATTATCCAAGCATTACAGTTTGTTCCCTTATACCTACACATAGGTTCATTATACTTATACTAGCGTACAGAAAAGTACACCTTTATTTCACTGTACTTACGCGGTACTTTACGGGTTGTAAAAGAAAGCGTTACCGAATTTTCTAATGTGACCATGATATTTTCTGTAAAAATAAATAAAATTAAAAAGCCAACTGACAAAATTTTTATTTGAAATCAGAAAAAAAAGACATTTTCAGACCTTTATAGAATAAAACAAATATTTGCATTTTACCCTAACTCATACCTAATAAGTGTAGAAAAATGTAGAATTTAAAGTGAAACTGTAACCTGAATATGGTAATAAAGAGCAGCAAAATAAAGAACACTTGTTTTTTTTTTTTTTTTCAAACAAGTGCCCACAATTCATTAAGACTGGCATGCAAAACGCTAGAGGGCATCTCAATGATCACGCATTAAAAAACATCTTAATGTCAAAATGACCGGACTAGAGAGAAAGCAAACGATGATGACTATAAATTAAAAAAAGAAAAGAAAAATAAACTAAACTAAAAAACAATAAATGGCTTATAAAAACACCTAAAATGTGTTATATTTGTGAAAATCAGAAAAGTAACACATTTTTAAAAGCAAAAGCGATTTCTGCAGAATTAGTTGAGAATGATACATTACTGTGGTTCTTGCGCTCATGTGTTTCACTGTGCCTGGGTGGGGGGATGGCACGGTGATAAAGTCCCATACAAATACGTACTGTATGTACTTATGGAGATATATAATTCCAGAGATCCATATTATAAATATAATCTTATGAAAAAACATTGAGAAAATAGGCATTCCTAGATTGTGATGAAATATTATAAAATAGATAGATGAACATTGCTGTTAAACAACAGAGAGAAAAGCCTTCAGGGGTGTCCTTCAAAGAACAGCAAATTAATTGGTAAAAAACAAGTAAGTAATATTGGGATAATATTTACCAGTTTCTGTAAATATTTTTTTATATAAATACTACGTATGTGATAATCTGATTGTATACATTTATTTCTTCAAACTTATATAAAAACATTTCATGTTACTTTTCAATTTTTTTAAATTAAGTGTTATTTGCGGTTTTAAGTAAAGGTTATTTTTGTTTGTGTTCCTGCATCATGACATCATTGCAGCTCCCACTATGGGCACGTCCATGATGTGCTTAATACATGTCGAGTATAAAGGCTGGCTGTTTCTCAATATGCATTCTTCAGTGACCTTGCATCCCCGTGTTCTCATGTAACGTCATCATCAACTGCCAAAGTTCAGTTCCAAAACTCAAGACCACAAGAAAGGAGGACGCGTGAAAGTTCCTGGATGTGTTCTTCCAAGAAACACATCCAGGAAATCAGACCTCATTTTCAGCTAAGTTAAGGGAAATGGCACTAGTTAGCTAATGTTTTCTTTGCCAAACACGTTTTAGATGCCATTATCAAACTCAAGTTAATGAACGGAATCTTTCACTATATTAGACCTGTCACGATACTGAATTTTGGTACAGAAATGAATAAAAACCGTCAATTTTCCACTAACATTTAAGCACTGTTGAACTCAACATCGCTGATTTGCCGTATTGTTCACCGGTGCTCAACAGAAATGACTGTGATTGGCCGTGGAGGTCATCAGTTCACTGCACTTCACAGCTGTTTACCAAGTACATGTATGACTCGACTGATGTTTGCGGATTTAAAACACTCCAGTGTCCATGTATCTGTGTTTGCACTCAGTGAAGTGCAGTGAACTGATGACCTTCACGGCCAATCACAGTCATTTATGTTGAGCACTGGTGAATACAATGGCAAATCAGCTGTTTAAGAACGTGCTCAGCGGCACCTTAATTTTAGCGTGAAATGGACGTTTTAGAACTTCAGTACCGGGACAACACTGTTACAGACAACTATTACAGACAACTATTACAGAGGACTGAATTGTTTTATCGCTCACCGGGTTACATAGGCTGAAGCAAGCAGGGAAGCCCCCGCTGTGTTTACCTGGTGCCATGAACTGAAGCCTAGGAGGACACCCTTAAAGAGATTGTGATGTTGTTTTGATGCCTAATATGCTTTTAATTGTTTACATTAAACTTCACAGAATGATATTCAAGTGATGTTTACACCACATCTGCACTTTGAAATTCAGCAGTAGCTGAAAGTTTGTAGTTCACAGCATGTTGTTGCAATGTTTACAGTGCTGATCCTATACTTCCGGGTTTCTTCCCACCGCAGCCTCGCTTTCGTGTTTTAAAATGGCAACCGCATGAAAAAAGCGTATATAGACTTAAGCACTGAACTTGCTCGAGCAGTCATTGCGACAGGTTAGAGTTGGAAAGCACAACATTTTATATAGATTTATTATTGAAGTTCGGAAATATAACTTAATCTCAGGAGATTCTCTAAATGAGACAGTAAACATTAACATGAAAATCTTAATAGAGACATAAACACATTAAGGGTGTTTATTTGCTGAAATTTGTATGAAAATCTGTTTTATTTGTATTGTGCAAGGTATGTTTGTAAGGTCTTTGTGCATGATATATATATATTGAAAAGGGTAAAAACAATAAATTGTAGAATGCTGTAATGTTTAAATCATTTTCAGTAATAAATGCGTGAAGGTCATGTGACCAACAGGAAGAACGCAGCATCATTTCTCACAGGACGTGTTTAGCGTTCTCTCGATCTCCCATGTTCGTTCTTCTGAGGTAACCTGGCAAGACCGGTCTTCACAGGAACGCAAGTCCATTCTCTGCATTCTTGGAATTGATAAACAGCCCATGTGTTCTTCAGCAATTTTGTGACCTCGTGTTCTCGTGTAACGTCATCATCAACTGCCAAGTTCAGTTCCAAAACTGTTCCCGGATGTGTTCTTGATATCAAGGATGCACCAATAAACTGATTTCATGCGGCCGCCATTAAAAAAGCGAAATCAAAAACCAAACTCAAGACCGCAAGAACGGAGGATGCGTGAAAGGTCAGGCATCGATGCAGACTTAAGGTCAAAACTCACTCGAGAAGTCATTGCAGCTGATTCTGAGTACAGGAGGTGGGAAGCGCAGCATTCTATACCTGTTTATTATTAAATTTCAGAGATATATTACACTTATTTTTTCAGGAGTTTCCCTAAATGAGACGGTAAAAGTAAACATTAACACAAAAAATCTTAAGAAAGGCATAAACACATTAAGGGTGTTTATTTGCTGAAATTCATATTAAAATCTGTTTTGTATTGTATTTGTATTGTGCAAAGTATATTTGTAAGGGTTTTGTGCATGTTATATATACAGTTGAAGTCAGAATTATTAGCCCCCCTGAATTATTGGACCCCCTGTTTATTTTTTTCCCCAATTGCTGTTTAACGGAGATTTTTTCAACATATTTCTAAACATAATAGTTTTAATAACTCATTTATAATAGCTGGTTTATTTTATCTTTGCCATGATGACAGTAAATAATATTTGACTAGATATTTTTCAAGACACTTCTATACAGCTTAAAGCAGGGCCGGAGTGGGACTCCTTTTCAGCCCTGGAGTTTCAAGCCCTAGACCGGCCCACCTCAGTTCACGACTGAGTATATTAAAATAAGGTCATTTCCAATTCAGTTTCTAATGACCGTATCACGTCTTTTTCAAGGAAACAGCTGATTTAGAACTTCAAATGTTTTTAAAAAATATGAGAACATTAAAGGGTAGCTAAATCTCCAACACTATTCTTTAAAACATCACAATGTCCTTGTATGTATATATTCTGTGCAAAATTGTTTATAGATATCCAGTCCTTTGTAACGGTGGTCACACAAAAAATAAAAATAAATTATGTACACCTACATAAGTAACCCAAACAGTATTATATGTCTTAACACTAAAAATTAAAAAAAAAAAAAGAATACTCAGGTGATGAGTACTCAGGTGATGTTCAAACTCGGATCCACAGCACCGTAACGCAACGTGCTGACCACTGGACCACAATGGTGCTGTTATACTGATGCATTTGGAATAAAAAATAACTATTGCACTGTCATCTGCAAGACTCTTTTAACCACAGTATTACTTTCTATTGATGGCTTATCTTTTTCTCCTTTTTAGATTTCTGATAAAGTTATGTCAGATTTATTAATGCAGTGAATCATCTGGTTTTCATTGAGCAGGCGTAATATTCATTAATATTAATTATTCGAATTCTTATAATCACTAAGATGCCGCTGTTTGAGGTGGAATGATAGTTACGTCATCATTAACTTGCAGGCTGCATTTTGCTCATGGGGCAGCGAGAAAATAAATAAAAAGAGCGGAGCTCCCGCAAAATAATGAATAAAAAGAGTGAGGCTATGGTCAAATAAATAAATAAATGAAAAAATGTGCGACTGCTGAGAGTGTAAGCAGCTAAGGACACCGGCCCTCGCGGCCAAAAAACGTACCAGCCCACCGGGAATTCTCCCGGTCCTCCCGATTAGCCAAACCGGGCCTGGCTTAAAGAGACATTTGAAGGCTTTTTTAGTTTATTTATAAACTAATTTCGAGAGGATCACGTGCTTATGATTGCTAGCGACTGGATCCATATTATCCAAATCACCATGCACCAATCAGATGATCCCTAAGCTACTATAAATACCCCAGGTTTCATATGACCGCTATCTTCGCTTTGAAGAATCCCCCCTTCCACCGCTACTCCTCCTCTTTTCTAGATGGGTGACAAAGTCGCCCAGCGCTTAGCGCTGTTGCCTCACAGCAAGAATGTCAAGGGTTCTAGGCTTTACCAAACCAGCTAGCATTTTCTGTGCGGAGTTTGCACAATCTCCCCGTGCACACGTGGGTTTTCCCCGGGTCCTCCGGTTTCTACCCACCGATTAAAAACATGCAACCTAAGTTATTGATTAATCAACACTATAGACTTGCTCCCTATCTAGTACCTATCTCGTTAAAGAGAACTACTATCTGCTCTTCAATCACTACGATGGGGGAGTTCTCGAGATCTACCTGAGCTCAATCTCCCCTCTCGCCTTGCAACGGGAGGGAGCCCCGGGCTCGAGGATCTCATGAGCTCAGGGCTCTCTCCCGGGACAGCATGCCAAACAAGCTTTATAATTAATCATCAGCTAAGTGTGAACTCTTGAAACTAGGTTAATTAGGTTAACTAGGCAGGTTAGGGTAATTAGGCAAGTTATTGTATAACGATGGTTTGTTCTGTAGACAGTCGAAAAAAATTAGCTTAAAGGGGCTAATAATTTTGTCCTTAAAATGGTGTTTAAAAAATTAAAAACTGCTTGTATTCTAGCCAAAATAAAACAAATGAGACTTTCTCCAGAAGAAAAAATATTATCAGACATGCTGTGAAAATTTCCTTGCTCTGTTAAACATCATTTGGGAAATATTTAAAAAAGAAGAAAAAAATCAAAAGGGGGCTAATAATTCTGACTTTAATTTATAATTATATATATATATACAGTTGTAGTTTTCTTAAAAGCAGGGACAATAAAGATGGCCCAATATGCATGCAAATGTGATCTTAGAATCAAGAAGCAGCAAGACTGACAAAACTAATTATGTTTGGGGAGCAAAAGAAAGCAGCTGAATACCGAATGAGAGGAAGATCACTCGTACGCACAGGTGATGAGATGCGCGCGACTGTTTCCTTGCGTGAAACAACCATGCCTAGAAACGCAACTGGTGTGATCGGTTCTCTGTCAAATAGACTAGACAAAAAGTTATGCTCTTGCACTCATAGTTTTGCTGCTTTCAAAAGCTCCAGATTTGTCTTTTGGTAAGCAGCACCGATTACTTTCGCTTTAACCATTCTTTGAACAGATTATTAATTGGCCTAGCGTTAACCTTGTGTGTGATCATCCTTTCATTATCACACATGGAATGTTTTTCACCTGCTTTCTTTTGCTTACAGGTATTTTTGATAATATGGTTTATCATTTTTTACAATAACATTGCTTTAATATGAGATTAACTCCCCATTTATGAGTAGTTACCTGGTGATCTGGGACCTTTAGCCAGGACAGATTACTGTGCATAGTTTTAGATGCACTACAGCAGTTATTTTTTAAATGTCAATTGTTTTTTTTGTTTTTTTATAGAAATGTTTTGTTACACAAATAGTATACAGCTATATTTTGCTTGTTTTGACACATTAAAAATTTGTGGATACAAAATAATAATTTATTTATGTTTGGTGTGGTCAGATATAAATTTGGTAAATCCTTAATTTGAGCTCTGAAATGTGATGTGAAATAAAAACTAATTGTAATACAACACTATGAAACCATGGCCCATTTGCTCATACACGACACAAAAAAAGTTAAATGAATGAGGAGGCATGTGGACATAACACAAAATCTAAATCAAGTAATTTTAGCGTGTCAAAGTCAAATTTATGCATATAAAATATATTTTCCCAACAACAAAATTGTGGCTGATGAAAATGGCGAGTGGCTAGTAATGTTGGAAATCTACTAGCCACAGTGGCTAGTGATCTAAACAGTTAATGTCAAACCCTGTGTATATATATATATATATATATATATATAAGTTGCAGATTAGTTATTACTTGCATCGTGCGATTGATTGAGTCTGCATAATGTCCACTATGATTTCGGACGCTTTTTATGATTTTCGGTTGGGGGGTGGGGGGGGGGGGGGGGTAGACGACACACGTTGCCCGCCACAGGGCCCCTTAATTACCAGGGCCCTATGCACTCTGTCACCCCCCACAATGCCCCTGCTGTTTGTGTTGTCATGTTCTTTGTTTTGCTTGTATTTGGTTCATGTGGTCTTCTGTTTGTCTTGACTCTGCTTCTCTTGGTACCTAGTTACTGGTTTATTTGGTCCATCTGTCCTCCCTCTGTCACTTGCTTGGTCATATCAGTTTACACATTAATTTATACCCTGAGCTGTGAATTTAAATTTAAGGTACAACCTTAAGCAAGGAATTTGAGTGTATATAAGTGTATATAAGTGTCTTTTGTATTAGGTGTTTTGTTATTTTATATGCTTGTGTGCTCAAACCAAATTGCCTTCAAGAAATAAGTATAAAAGTATTCAAGTCCCAAGTAGTCCCATCCAGCAGTTGTGGAACATACATTTTACAACTAGGCCGCCAGTGTCCTCCTACATAAATTAATTATCTTAACAAATAATAATTAATATATTACCTCTTAACACCATCATAATGACATTACAGCTATAGTAACTATAAATGTTACTTAAAAATACCATCTAAGAGGGCATTGCATTACAGACAGGTTTTAAAGTAACTAGAATAAATTCTATTATTATTATTATTATTGCAAGAAACCCATTGCACAATTCAACAAGTTGCCACGGCTGCACAATGCTCATCATCATAGCTGAAGCTTCTATAATGCAAAATATAGTTAAGCACATGAGGTCATTACATGAATTTTAAAGTTGATGTAACTATTTACCAAGTCTGTTTTGTAACGCATTACAATTTTTAGGAGTCTCCCCTGAACAGATGTGACAGCACACCACAGCCATTCAGTAAATATACAACTTCAATGTTTAACATTACAGTAAAGAATGCAGTATCCATTTAACTGATGTTGTACCTTTTCTAAGTTTCATGGTTTTACAGTTAGGATTGAATGTAATGTTTGCAGTGCATTGTTCCTCGAGTTTAAAGTATTTAATTGAGGATGAATTGTTTTTTCCTCTTTCTTTCTTGTTTCTTATTCTCTCAAGGGACAGAGAGCTTAACAGACAGAGCAGCTGCAATTTATTATGCACCCACAAAATCTTGACCCAAAAAACATCTGTTATGTGAATCTTCAACTACAGAATTAGATTCATGTCCATCTTCTCTCATGCTTATGTATTTATTTAATACAATTTATTTACAGTTTGTTTTAATCATGTTCTTGCTCCAAGTTATATCAGACTCAAATTTAAGGTGATTGTTAAATTTAGACTGTGTTCATAATTTAAACTGACCACATTTATGGATTATGAATAAGTGAAGTTTATTTATAAACTAATTTCGTGAGGATCACAATCACGGCAATCCAAGCCATTGCAATAAAGCTAAACTCTCACTGCTCTCCTAGCGATGCACCCACAGTAACGTACATACCCAGATAGCAAGCCGACATTGAATCAATGTCGATTATTGGTTATAAGCGTCAGTATCAGTCGTCGATCAAATTTCGACATTGAATCAACGTTTCTTTATTTGGTCGGTACGTCGGAAGTTATTACATCGAGAATAAAACATTGATTCAATGTCGAAATGAAGTTGACTCTTCAACATATAGGCTACCCGACGCATCTGGTCGAAATCATAACATTGGTTCGATGTTGAAACTTGATTGGGGGACTCGGAGTCGGTTCTTCTGCGCGAGTCAGCGTGAGGCGCACGTGCTGCTCATCATTTGAATCAATCAACTAACAAACAGAAGGCAGCGGACGGAACTGTAATCTGAAGGTAAGTACGTTGTATTCGACGTTTCACATGTTTTATTTGTCGTTTTCCCAAGAATTGATGTTAAAATGTAACTTTTTAGATGTGTAAATTAACACTTTACCACTTCCTATACGTTTTTAGTAAGCCTACATGTCGCCCTGTGCGTACCCAGGCCATTAACTGCAGCTAATCTATAAAGGTAACGTTAATGTAAATGAAAAGCTGTTTTGGTTATTTAATTTTCGATTTCAACACGATTAACTTCACTTTATGACTTCAATGCTTTTTAACCTGTGTAAAAATATAAGCTGGTCTGTCAAATCGATTTGGAATGAGCATAAAAAACATATGTAAGTTAATGTTGCTCTAGCTAACGTATAGGCTAAGTTATGAGAAATGGTTCGCAAATAACATTACGTATCATCGAGCTAACGTTAAACGAGATTTTTTAACACGTTATTACGCTAGCGAAGTGAATCGCTGTCAGTTTACTGTTTTGTTGCTCTATTTTCTTCTACATTTAGTGGTGAACTCCTCGCCAGAGACGCTCCACAGCATTGAATGGGAAAAGCTTTGCCATTTCGTAAGTTGCCCACTCAATCTGTTACGTTAGTTCTTTGTGGTTTCGTTGGTTCTGTTCCTGATTTCCTTTGTTCACAAACCATGCTTGTCTGTTTTTTTTCTGATTGTAGTGCTATGTTCTGGTGTGCATTTTTTTTATTTTCCTGTTTATTAAAATTTATTTTTTCAACAAGCTTTTCTCTTGAGGTTACTGCAGTTTACTTGTTCAAGTATCTAAACAAAGGTTTGTAAACGCATTTATTTTTAAAAATATTTTATATCATTAAGCTTTTTAGAATTTCACAAGAAAATGAAATCCAAGATCATTTAATTTCTCACAGTATACCATGTTAACTTAATATTCTGTGTGAGGAGTCAAAAATTGTGGCAATTTTATGGTACCGATACTGTGGGTTGAACTGAACATTTACCTTGGAATTGTACTTTGTAATAGTAGATACTGTACCTGGTGAGATTTCCCTACTGAGTAACATGTTTTTTTTTTTCTTACACTTTTTTTAATGGCAGTTTCTCTGGAATCTCCAGTTGAAGACATCAAGATCTGTAACCTGTGCCTGGACAGACGTCTATTCCAGTTCTGCCTACACCACACTAATCTCTCTGCCTATGTATGGATCACTGACTATTATGTTCTCTGAAGGTATTATTGGAGCAAAACAACAGCACCCATGACTGAAGTTTCTGTTAGTGACCAGTATATTTGAAGTCTGAGAGTTATTTATTTATTTATTTTTACGAGTTGCAAATGGTTTTTTCCCTCTCTCACACAAACACACCAAACGACTGGTTGTGTCTATAGTACAGTGTACTGACAATCTTTTAGCGTTTTTATGGTTGTATTAAATACATCTTTATTGTTACAAAAATCTTAAGTAATTGTCACAACACAATGCACATTTGAGTTTTAATGAGAAGGAGAATTACTCAACAGGGCTCAACACTAAGGATTTTTTTACTGGCCTGGTGTGGAATTTAAAATTGAAATTAAGATGGACAGCAGGAAGTAAAAAACTGAATAGGAGACGTAAAGGAAAGTCCGTATTTTTTAAATTCATACAATATTACTAAAAAGAAATAAATAGAAATATTATGAAGAGGACCGTTTTCTACTGAAATAAAACATATGCTCAGCTCTGACGAGACGCAGTTTAAAGTAGTTTTGTTTTTTTACATATAGATTTTCATTGCTTTAAATTATTTTAATGTTTTTATATTTACACTTTATATATAAAACGAACGCTTAGCTTATTGTACGCAGTGATCGTTATAATAGGATCATGTGCATTGCATATGATTATGCAGTATACGTTACATTCTTTGGTCGCAGCGCTGTATTTTATTTATTGCATTTAGTCATTAAACAATGATATTTTGAAAAAAAATAATAATTGTAATTAATAAACA
The DNA here is from genome assembly GCA_903798195.1 of Danio kyathit. Lineage (NCBI taxonomy): Eukaryota > Metazoa > Chordata > Actinopteri > Cypriniformes > Danionidae > Danio > Danio kyathit. Next base: position 44,447,283 of record LR812521.1, on the reverse strand, counting down.
AGCTTGCAATTCTTACCGGTTGTTGTAATATTTGAAGCTTGTTCTCAAACAAGTGTCTGGGTCACTAATACTTCGTATTTCTGGAAAATCCGGGATGGAATTCTAGTAAATGGTGGCACTGTAGACGAATAGCTTCCCGATAGTTTCACACCACCTAAAATAATTTGTTTTTATTTATTTATTTATTGACCCTGCTAATCCAGCAAGAATATTTTTTCTATGGTTGCATCTGAATTTTAGTTTCTGTGATTGTATCTTTCTAAATTAATTAAATAAATGTTGTTCTTTAAACCGCTTAAACATTGTGATTTAAACCTGTGTTTTGACCCTAATAGTTAATTTTGTTATTATGCACATCTGAAATAAAATGCATTTTTTACTCTAATGAAAAATACATGTTGAAATAGAACACAAATAGACAAATGTATTTAATATTCTACAGTTTTACTTTTTGAGTAAATGGTTTTGACTATTTTAGTCAGTAATTTAAATGTTCTCTCTGTTTGTTTAAGTGTAGGTTTGAATGAATTCATGCTATTAACGGATATTCACAGCTGGGTATTTGTATAAATAAAAAATGATGACAGATTGTGGTGTGTTGTTATATATACAGAATAAATTATATTATGTATTCTTGTAAAAAAATGGTGATTATTTCATATAAATTGGTTTAATGTTGAAAATGTTGTTTATGCATTCATTTCAACGTTAAATCATTTAGATAGATTTTATGTTGAATATGTGTGGATTCTATGTTGTTCCAATCGACTTAAAATCAACATCGTTTCAACATTAGATAGACAAACGAATTAGGTCGATTATATGTTGAAAATGTGTGGATTCTACGTTTTTCCAATCGACTATAAATCAACATCATTTCAACATTAGATAGACAAACCAATTAGGTTGATTATATGTTGAAAATGTGTGGATTCCACGTTGTTCCAATCAACTATAAATCAACATCATTTCAACGTCAGGTGGACAAACCAATTAGGTTGATTACATGTTGAAAATGTGTGGATTATATAACGTCGTTTCGATCGACTGAATATCAACATCGATTCAACGTTGGGTAAGTAACCAATTGTGTCGATTTCAGGTTAGATTTGAATGGAGTGCCTGACGTCGTTTCAACATTACCCCGATGAGCAAAACGATGTTGAATCGATGTCAAAAGAAACGTTAAGTTTCGGTTGAAATGATGTCATTTTGCTATCTGGGTAGCATGCTTTAAGGGGAAGCCTCGCAAAAATAACTACTCTCCAACAAAGACTAAACATTTTATAAATTTTTTGAAAGACAAGACTTGCATGACTAGAAAGATTTCAACCAAAGAACTCACCTTTCAAGTCTCCCGCCTGTCCACAGATCCATAACAAAATGTTATTCTAAAGTAATTCCACAGCAAGGATCCAGGCAATCTAATCCGTAAAACATCAGTCCACATATTCATACGTTGATAAACATACATGGAATGCGCTGTTATCATCCAAACTATATGTGTCTTTCACACATAAACACTAGTCATTTTTGGTCAACAAATGGCCGCCAATCTTTGATTGACACTCCATTGAACCAACAGCTGAAAGGAGAAGTGTCACCATCCAATGAGCTCCCAAAACTCGAGATGGTCCCGCCCTCTCTCTTGACAATTTATGAATGAACTCAGCTGTAAAAGACTTTGTGAATGAATTGGGTCAGATATGCTTGTGAATTTAATCACGTTAAGATTCCAAACGTAATGTTATTTAATCATGGATTAAAGTAAAGCCCATAACAAACATTCCATTCACACAGTTTCTACTAAGTGGTGACTTTTTAAAATTCAGAGTTTGATGTTGGCAGTTGATATATTTAATGAAAAAAAAAAACTCTGCCACATCTGATAGCCATTTAACATCTGAAAAGATTATTACCCAACCAGCGAGAAACATTCAACACATCAAGCACTGAAGTCTGCACTAATATGCCATAGTAACTCATATGTCCATACACAAAGTGTCATATGTAAGTTCACAATGGCAAGTTAGTTGGATGTGAAAATGGCAAAGAAACAAACTTCCTGCTTGACTGCTATGAATAGGAGGAGGACATTAATTTCTGACAAATGGAGAAATGTTTCATCCATTGACTCGGCGTTAGATACATTTGCATTTTAAACAAATTTCTATATCACTAAGGGGTTTAAACTTCACTTCACTATAACTTCACCTAATTCAATAGGTACTTCCAGGACCACCAGACAAGCCACACCCCATATCCTCAGCTCTCCATCCATCTGCCATCCTGTGGGGGGACGAATGCCCACCTCTATCATCCTTGCACATTACAACAACAAAGCTATCGTACCATGCATTAACAAAAGGCGCTTCTATTCACAGTAGCCCATGCCCTTATTAAGACACCTCACATGGATATCAGCTAAAACTATTTATTATGTCTGCTGTACATGTACCATGTTGTAAAAAAAATTTCATTTCTGATTCTCTCTCGTTTCTCATTCAGAGATCATGACAGCTGGCTCTAGGTTGGGGTAAAGGTTTTATATTCGCACATTCGTTCAGTGACAACTTGTGACACACTCCCTATATTGTTTACCATGGTACTTTGAATATTAGGCCTGAAATCCCGTGTATAACTTCAAAATAACATTTGCACTATTTATTTGACTGTGAACAATCTTGTATTTTGATTATCATTGGCTGCTAATATGATTTTCCTATTTAGAATTTGCAAATAATACTTCTCTGAAATTGTATGATCAAGGAGAACGTCTGAATGTGTGAATATAAAACCAACTTTACCTCAATCGAACATTTCCACTCACACAGCCCACATCCTCAATGCCATATTCACACTAACTTTTTTAGTTTTTGAGATGTTCTGAACTAACATCAAATTTCAATCCCACAATCCACCTCACCATATCTGATCTAACTTTGCAGGATGAAGAAACTCTATCTTTCTTTTATTAAGCAAAGCAAACAGATCAATTTCGCAAAGAACATTCTATATACATTTTTGACATCCCCAGCTCCCACACACACCCATTCCAAACCCTCTTAGCATTCTTACACCACAGGAGAGCAATACCACCTCAGGGAAGCCCAGCTGATCCTCTCCAGCCAACTTCGACCCACATGCATTTATAGGTATAAGCACGACTTTGCCATTTCCCCCTATTCCCCCTCCTATTACAACAAGAGCCCCTTCACTACTCTTCCCCTTTTTTCTTCCTTTAACTTTTTCCCTCCAAACTTGAACTATCCCATACTTCTATTCACTTTTCACTGCAACTGCAGTGTTGCTCTAGCTGAGCCCTTATTCACTTTCATCTCTACATATCATTACCAACAGTATTTAACATTCCTGCGGGAGCACTTATAATGCTCCAATACTGACTACCACTGCACCTCTGCAACATCAGAGACGCTCAACCGAGCCTTATTCTCCCTCTGCACCACTGCCGCAGCAGTGACACTCTGCCTGAGCTCACACACATCTCCATTTAGCCATTCACTACCTACACACTCCCCAGCACTGCCACAGCAGTTAAAATGCCTCCGCGGAAGCGTACTTGCCTTTCAATATTGACTTCCACTGCACCTCTGCAACAGCAGAGAAGCTCTGCTGAGCTTCATTTCCCCTCTGCACCACTGCCGCAGCAGTGATGCTCTGCCTGAGATCACATACACTTCCATTAAACATACCACTACTGACACACTCCCCAGCACCGCTTTAAACGCCTCTGCGGAAGCATATTTAAACACCTCTGCAGAAGCATATTTACCTGTTATTATTGACTTCCATTGCACCTTGGCAACTGCAGAGATGATCTGCTAAGCTTAAATTCTCCTCTGCACCACTGACTACCATTGCACCTCTGCAACTGTAGAAATGCTCTCCTTAGCTTAAAATTTCTCTCTGCACCTTTGCACCACTGACTTCCATTGCATTTCTGCAACTTTAGAGATGCTCCGCTTAGCTTAAATTCTCCTCTGCACCACTGACTTTCATTGCACCTCTGCAACCGCAGAGATGCACCGCTTAGCTCAAATTCTCCTCTGCACCACTGACTTCCATTGCACCTCTGCAACTGTAGATATGCTCCGCTTAGCTTAAATTCTCCTTTGCACCTTTGCACCACTGACTTCCATTGCACCTCTGCAACTGTACAGATGCTCCGCTTAGCTTAAATTCTTCTCTGCACCACTGACTTCCATTGCACCTTTGCAACTGTAGAGATGCTCAGCTTAGCTTAAATTCTTCACTGCACCACTGACTCTATCGCACCTCTGCTGCATCAGAGACGCTCCACTGAGCTTATCCTGACATTTCATCACTGTCATTTTAAGATTCTCACTAGCAGAGCGCATACATCCTGCATTAAAATTATTACATCTGTCTCACTCTCCCATCCAGTCACGGCAGTTAAACACTGCTACGGGAGCACACATAGCATTTGCAACATCGGCAGTCAATACACCACTTCAGTTGTAGTGATCACTCCATCTTTGCTCTTGCAAACCCTCTCCTGGTACCATCTTTATAACACTTTCCATTCAGCAGCCGGTTATGGCTTTGATCTTCATTGCCTTTTGGGGGTTCTTCAATACACGGCTGCTGTCCCAAGCTTATTAAGACATCTTGGGGAGTTCTCGAGATCTACCTGAGCTCAAAATCCCCTCTCGCCTTGCAAACAGGAGGGAGCCCCGAGCTCAAGGATCTTCTGAGCTCTGGGCTCTCTCCCGGGACAGCATGCCAAACAAGCTTTATAATCAATCATCAGGTAAGTGTGAACTCTTGAAGTGAAGTTTATTTATAAACTAATTTCGAGAGGTTCACATGCTTATGATTGCTTGCAGCCAGCCTCACATTATTCAATTTATGATTCACCAATCAGACAATTCCTAAGCCACTTAAAATACCCTAAGTTCCATATAACAGCCATCTTTGTTTTGAAGAATCCCCCCTTCCACCCCTACTCTTCCTCCGTTTGTGTTGCCTCACAGCAAGAACGTCACTGATTCTTGTCCTTACCAAGCCAGCCAACGTTTCTGTGTGGAGTTTACACATTCTCCCCGTACTCACGTGGGTTTCCCCCAGGTTCCCCGGTTTCCTCCCACCGTCCAAAAACATGCATATATTAATGCATATATATATATATATATATATATATATATATATATATATATATATATATATATATATATATATATATAAATATATATATATATATGTATGTATTAGTGATCGGTCCTGGGATTGTAGCATCGACCTGCTGCCTAACGCCAAGTTACTGCATGGAAGAATATATCCTCTTTCCTGTCCTGAGCACGAGGCGATGCCTACATCAATGAAGCTCTCCGTCAGGGGTTCATCAGACCATCCACATCTCCCGCAGCATCTAGTTTCTTCTTTGTGTCCAAATAAGATAGAGGATTACAACCCTGCATAGATTATAGAGTGCTGAATTCTGCAACAGTGAAGTTTGCTTACCCGTTACCACTGGTGCCCGCTGCTCTGGAGGAATTGAGGGAGGCGCGCATCTTCAGCAAACTCAATCTTCGCAGCGCATATAATCTAATCCGTATCCGCAAGGAGGATGAGTGGAAGATGGTGTAAGATGGCTAAACCTCTCCAGAATGTCAGATCCTGAGAGCTGACATGGAATTTCATGAGATGCAATAAAACAACAAACTTTCGGTCTAAGAAGATAAGGAAACCAGCTGTTCAACTGTTCTATTCAAATCACTGTTGACAATCCAAACGTAGGCTACACCTTACCAGGGGGTAATGCGAGAAAGTTCTCCCCTCTCATTTTACCTCAAGCCCCCTTCTTGACCTTTAAGCTACCTTTCTCCATCAGAGCACATTCCACATAAAATGCTCAAGGTTTTAATATAATGTATGTATAGCACTGTATTCATGTTTGGTATCATTTTAAATGTCTCTGTGTGATTGGTAAAGTGGTCTTAATTTCACTATAGTATTTCATTTGTATATGTTGATTTGGTTTTTGACTTTGATAAAATCTCTGCCAGATGCTCCCCCCTCTAGAGATGGTTAACTTCTCAAATTCACCAGGCAAGGGTCTCTGTGACGTTTCTATTGTCTTGAATTTATGGTTGTGTGTTCTGAGTTTAGTATATAAGGTAAAGGTGTGATAAGGCTCATGGGAATCTTGTAGCCAAGACCCCGTTGCAGCAACTCTGAGACTTATGCTGCAATGTATTTCTCTGGTCGGGTATGCATCTCTAACTCTTTGAATTATCTTTGAGTGATGGATGTTATATTGTTACAGTATCATCTCTAAATTGGCTTGATGATTGTTTTATTATATAATTGGCATTATACAATTTTACCTGACGAATAAAATGTTAAGTTTTGACTCATTCTGAATTCTCCTGAAATCTTTTATATCCAGTAGATTACGTGGAGCCAGCGCTACCTTTATGATCGGCATAATTTTGGAATTATTGGACACATAGATTATACGTAGTATTGTACACGGTAACATGGAGATCTTTTAATTTTTTTAACCACTGAAACTAGCAAGTTACGGGGCTTGATTAAGTGAGATGTTTTTTAGTATGAGTTAGCAGTTCGCAACCAGCCTAATTAAATATTAATTCATCCCGTATCCTCTGACTAATTTCATAGTGTCGACATTCTGTCCGTGAGAAGAGACGCAACCCGGGGCGTTGAACTCTGAGCGGCGTTTGCTCCCTAATGAACGTATAAATTGAAGAGTATGGGAACAGATAGATCAAAACTCTAAATTAAGTCTTAAATGATTATTGTGATCCGTTTCTATAATTAGAAATACAGTCTAAATATTACGATCACTTAAAAATGGAGTCAGATAAAATTCGGAGCTAGAAAATGAGTATAAATAAACTCTAATAAATAACAGAATTCTTTTCAGAACCACTGGAAAAGGCTTACATGCATTTAACCTTCGACCATGCTGTTAGTTTCGTCATTGGGCTAATAGATGGACTTTTACAATGGCCTTTGTCACCCCTTTCGGCCATTATGAATATTTGGTCATGCCCTATGGCCTAGCAAATAGTCCTTCCATCTTCCAGAATTTCATGAATGAAATCTTCAGTGACTTCCACCATCATTTCACAATAGTCTATATTGATGATATACTTATCTATTCTCGTAACCTCGAAGAACACCACGACCTTGTTCAACAAGTCCTTCATCGTCTCTGAGACTACCAACTCTTCCTCAAAGCTGAAAAGTGCTAATTCCATAAAACCACTATCTCCATCCCTGGATATGTTATTACCACCAAAGGGGTCCGTATGGAGCAGGGCAAAGTAGATGCCGTTTCCCAATGGGAACTTCTTAAAACCATCAAGAAAACTCCAGCGTTTTCTAGGCTTTGCCAACTTCTACAGACGATTCATAAAGAACTACAGTATCCTTTCCGCTCCACTGACCTCCCTCCTTAAAAATTGGACAATGTGCTCTTACCGAGACCCCTGAAGCACACCATGCCTTTGATAAGCTGAAAACTATGTTCACCACAGCACCCATCCTTTGTCATCCGGATCTGTCCCTACCTTTCATTGTAGAAGTGGATGCTGCTGACACCAGAGTAGGTGCCGTACTCTCCCAATGGTCTGGTGAACCCAAAGTCCTCCATTAGTGTGCGTACTACTCCAGGAAATTAACATCTGCGGAGCAAAACTACGGCATTGGAGACCGCGAGTTGTTGGCCATCAAACTGGCACTCGAAGAATGGCGACATTGGCTGGAAGGAGCCCAACATCCTTTCACTGTCATCACGGACCATAAGAACCTCTAATACCTTCGAGATGCCAAACGCATCAATGCCCGTCAAGCTAGCTGGTCCTTATTCTTAGCATGATTCAACTTTAGCATCACTTATCAACCTGGCCATAAGAATGTGAAAGCTGATGCTCTCTCTCAGATGTACTCTCCTAATTCTCATCATGATTCTCCTCCCTCAGTCTTCATCGCTCCCATTTTGTGGCAATTCAATGAGGATATCCGCTCAGCCACAATAGAGGAGCCAAACCCTCCTAACCCTTCCTCCTGGCCTTCTTTATGTGCCCACAAGATATCGCATACCGCTCCTGGATAGTACGCACACTTCCCTCGGCTCAGGACATCCTGGCAGCAGGCGAACCCTCTCACTTCTCAAACAGAAGTATTGGTGGCCCAAAATGACCCACGATGTCGACCAGTACGTTAAGGGTTGCTCGGTCTGTGCCATCACCACAACTCCACGCCGCCTGCCTGAAGGTAAACTGCAGTCATTACTCATTCCCCGCCGACCCTGGAATCGACTTTGCCACTGATCTGCCTCAATCACAAGGGTATACCACCATTCTTGTAGTAGTAGATCGATTTTCAAAGTCGTGTAAACTAATCCCTCTGAAAGGTCTTCCAACAGCTCTGGAGACAGCAGAAGCCCTTTTCCAATACGTCTTCAGAAACTATGGGCTCCCAAAGGTTATCGTATCAGATAGAGGACCCCAATTCATCTCCAGGGTCTGGCGGGCGTTCTTCCATCTTCTGGGTACTACCATCTGGTTGCCACCCGCAGACAATTGGACAAACCGAGCGTAAAATCCAAGAGATTTCCCGGTACCTCCATTCGTACTGCAGCAGCCACCAAAACACCTGGAGCCAGTATCAACCGTGGGCTGAGTATGCACAAAACTCTCTTCGTCCAACCTCTACTGGTCTAACCGCCTTCCAATGTGTCCTAGGGTATCAGCCATCCTTGTTTCCCTGTACTGGGGAAACGTCGGAAGTGCTCGCGGTGGTTCACTTGTTCTAAGAGAGCGAGAGGGTATTGGACTCAGCTCACGTCCATCTTCAGTGGGCAGTGCGGAGGTATACCACCCACGCAAATTGTTACCGCCTACCGAATCCTACTTACCAACCAGGGATAGATATGGCTATCCACCAGAGATAGGGGATACTGTCACATCCCCGGCTCGTTCCTGCTCACCCAATCATCATTTGCCTTCACAAACCACTTCCATTCAATCCCGTGAACTCTCACCAGCTTTCTAATTACTTGCACCTGTTCCTCATCACCAAAGGACACTATAAATACCTACCTTCTCCTCTCAGTCGTCGGCCAGAATTGAACACAAATTCTCGAATAGTTGGCGGTGCATTCCACTGTGGCGACCCCTGATTAATAAAGAGACTAAGCCGAAAATAAAATAAATGAATGAATATATATATATATATATATATATATATATATATATATATATATATATATATATATATATATATATATATATATATATATATGTCGTCACCTTAGAATTATAAGGTTCTATCTGACATTTTTGTCAAAATTGACTTATTGACATATTCTTATTACAGTTTTTTACAATGGCTATGACAGTTTTTTCAATACATTTAACAAGTTTCCTAAACTCTTAACACAGTTAGCACAACATCCGCCTCTGTAGGCTATACATTTTACACATTTCTTGTTGCTTTGATACAAAATGCATACATTTAACACCAATTTCAAATGCTTGAACTTCTTTTACATGCAAGCTCAACCAAGACCAAAACAGTGTAATTTTACAGTCAAATTTACAAATGCTTTTACACAGTATGTCAGAACAGATAACACCATGTTCTAAACAAAACTTATATAGGCTAAAGTGAACAGCTGCTACAAATATATTTCCTGTATTTTATTCCATTGCCAATGAGAAACAGCTTATTGCAGTTATGTAAATATATATACATACAAATATATATATATATATATATATATTTATATATATATATATATATATATATATATATATATATATATATATATATATATATATACAGTACATATATCACAGCTGATTCCCATGTGTTGAGATTTTTCTAATCAAATGATCATATATATATATATATATATATATATATATATATATATATATATATATATATATATATATATATATATATATATATATATTTGCATAACTGCAAGGAAATATATTTGTGTTTCAATTACCATTATGAATTATATGAATATCACAGCTGATTCCCATTTAGAAGCCACACTCATGTGTTGAGATTTTTCCAATCACATGATCGTATGCTCTAAAAGAGGACTCTTTGGGCTTTTGATAGGAACAGTGAGAGTATCAAAGAACTCTGTCACAATACAGTCATTGCTGTACTATACACAGTGTTTTGCAGTAAACTACTCTATAAACCTGGAGTTCATTAGTACATACAGTAGATATACAGTACAGTACAGCACAGCATTTACATACACTGTGTCTAATTACTTTCAGAGAATCATGGAGTTGGAGGCCAATCAAGTCCCACATGAAATTATTTATGTTCACGAGGCTGGCATCAACTTGGGGATTTCGCTGTGGGAGAAACCTACAGTAATAGACCACAGGGCCACAGTTACCGTGCCGGGCCAGAGATGAAGAAGCCGGGCAAATTCAGAAGACAGGGTAGAATAGAAGATTACTTCGTTTTTTTTTTATTATAATTCCAGTGCTTTTTCTGTTTGTATATCTTGCAGTGATGTCCTTTTGCAAATAAAGTCTGTTCTGCAGCAATTTTGTGTCTGTATTTTATTTTACATAAACTGTACATTTTATTTTATTTATCTAATCCACTCTGAGATGGTCTTTCATTTTTTTGTATTGAATTTCTGCAGCAAAAGAAACAAAATTCATGCATTTACTAAACCCAACAACACAAAAATGTAGAGAGGCTTCAAATATAAAAGCAGACCTGACACATAAAATAATGCAGTTTCTGTAATGTCAGCTGATGATAGTGTTTTTTAGTCAGTGTGTTATGATTGACTAAATGTTCCTGTTGGAAGAGAACATGTGTTAGTGTTTTGAATAATGATTTGCTTTTGAAACATGTTCACACTGTTTTTTTAGACGTGGTGTATTGTGTTGGTTTATTATTGTATTTTGAAAAGTAGTTTTGAAGTTTAGTTTACAATGTGTGATTTTGAGCATGAAGTTAACTGTTTTGCCAATTGTGTGTTTTAGGTGTGTTGGTGTGTTAAGAGTTCAGCAAACTTGTTAAATGTATTGAACAAACTGTCATAGCCATTGTAAAAAACTGTAAATGACAACTTATTACATCATGGGATATTTTTTTAGAAGTTGTATACATTTTAAGATGTTTTATTTAAAAAGCAAATGTTACACATGCACTGTTTGCTATGGAATGCAAAAACTTTGAAGCTCAATATCTCAAAATCATTCAGAACGCAGATAGAACCTTATAATTCCAAGGTGACGATATGTTATTTGTCAGGTATAATTGTATTCAGGTATAATTGTCTTACTAACAGTAGTCTAATTTGGAACACTTTAGAATAATGGTCCATTGTTAACAAGTTATAAAAGCAAGATTAACTAAGCAGTAAGAAACAGCTAGGACAATGGTAGTACTTTATTTATTTATTTATTACTAAAGAAAAAGATAAGATACAAAGATAAGATACACTTGTGAACTATATTAAAGAATAACCAATTAATTTCTAGTTACAAAAGTAACATCTATAAAGTTAGCATATTATTTGTGGAAATAATATGAATGATATGCTCAATGTTTATTTTAACCAAAAAAATAATATTAATATTAATAACAATACTAATTTCCTACTAATAGTAATTAATATTAATTGTACGAGTAGCTCACACTGACAATATTTTTCTTTATTAATTATCAAATATGAATAAGGAACTACAATTGTCTTAAATTAGCTATCTTGCTTAGTTAATTAAGCTTATTGGATTTAGTGGTAATGTGTTATTAATACTTATGTACCATTATATTCTAAAGTGTTACTCATGTTTTATGTATGCATATAATTTTAAACAATCATAAAAATAAGTCAAAAACAAGCAATGAAACAAGGAAAGTGTAAATAATTTGCAAAACTAGACTATGTTCAAAACTATTCATGTAAATGTTTTATATATTTTACGTTTTTATGCTTTTAAATAAAAAAGTAGTAATTAAATGACAGTAATTATAACATTTGTTGTGATAGTGGCAGTTTTATCTTCTGCAGATCCAGATATTTCTTATAATCTACTTGTGCGTGATCATGAAGTGGATTTAAAATGACAAAGGTTTTTGTAAACCACCTGACGTCTAATGTTGCATTGTGATGCTTTTGACTACTGGGGTAAAGACACACAAGTGACCATCACAAGTAAGTTCTTAACTTTTTTCACCTCTTTTAGTAGCCTCTAGCCTATTTTGAATTTAAGAAAATTATTGTGCAGACAAATATATGTGAATGGGAATACTGTTTATATTGTAGGAAACATCTATAATTTCTTAATTGCATTGGGTTATTGCTCTGATATGGCATTATTGACTAATTTTTATAATTGAATTTAATTTACCAAATTTTTTATTTAACCTACACAATCGCATGTACAGCTTGAATAATATCTAGCCTATATGCTATAACCTAAAAAGTATGTAGCCTAGGCTATACACAGAGAAATGTAAGAATATTCTGATAAGGGAAAAGTATTGTATTATTTGTATGCCTATAGACTAGATCAGGGCTTTATTAATGTAAAATCAAAACAGGTGATTTTACTTTGTTTGAGTCCTTTTGGAAATAACATTGCAAGATGCAGTAGCTTAAAAGGATTCTAAGATTTGTCATGAAGGCAATTTTTTTAGGAAGTGAGTAAATAGGATGTTTGTTATTTCCCTGTATTTTCTCAGAGTGTTTTGCTTCTATAAATTATGCAAACAATGTTTCAGTTTTGTAATTTATTCAGTCTTATTCGTGCAAATGAGGTTTTAATTGCAATCTAAAAATGCTAGCTTATTTATTTATTTATTTGTTTGTTTTTTTTGTTTGTTTAAAGTCAATCAATCCTCCAAATGTTTGACTGTACTCTTTCACGGTTAGTGCGACCCAGAACCATGTTGAGTTTAAATATTGGTGCGAAAATAGCATTATAGCCTAATTGTTACAGTATGTCAGCTAAATACAGCCTGTAGCATTAAGATGATTTAATGTTGTGATCGGTTAAACAAGTTTATAATATGAGTTCCAATGCAAAAAAGCTCTAATTGCCTTCTGAACTTTTCGTCTATTTTTTCCCAAAACCAGTTGTTCTGGTTGCTCTGTTCTAGATCCATCGTTTGAACCACATTAGTTATAATGTAAACCATTCGTAATGACGCTCTAAATTGGGTGGAGTAACTACTTTAGAGAAAAAACCCATAATTTTTTGTGTATATTATATTGTTTTACACACACACACATTTTTAAAAAAATATTATTTTTGGTAAAAACATGCACTCGTTTTCCATATTAATTGAAATATAAACGACACATAAAGGACCTATGTATGGTTCTTTTACAAATATTATTGAGAATAGGCCTATGCCATATAAAATCACTAAGCTAACACGTATTCTAATCTATAGGCTATTTATTAAGAAGTAAAAGAAATCCTATTTAATGATAATAATACTAATAATAATAATATTTTTTTTAAGTAGGATAATGTTTATTTATTTATTCATTAATTAATTTATTTTTAAAGTCTACTTTTACAATTTGACACATTCTGCAGAAATGTTGTAACCAACTGGCCCATGTCATATACAGAAACATTTCTTAATAAATAACCTAAATTAAAACCATTAGGCTAACGTATGCTATATTTTTGTTTTCACAAGCTTTAGAGACAAAACGTAAATTCCGCTTTTAAATAATAGGTCACCTTTAGCTTTCATGAGCCACGGCTGTGTTCAAAATGGCATAAATGATTTCAAAGTGCACTACGAAGGGAACGCAATTGTCAATATGAAGATTGCTAAAACTGAACTGTAAAATACTTTGAAAGCAAATTACACCTAAGAGATGACTTTAATGTTTTTTTTTTAATCATTTCAAGTTTAAATGTTGGGATGTTCTAAATGAACAGGGCATAGGTGGATAACGGGGGATAGAGCACAACCAGGAACTGATTAATATCTTGAGTGCTTCATAATCTATTGAACTAAAGCAAAAACTGACATATGTGAGTAAAACTTACTTCACAAAGCTAGGAAATTGCATGCTCTCTTAGATTAAAACATAATTTAACTCACATAAAATTAAAGAAAACATGTAATCACTATGCATGTATTTGTGTACTTGACAGGATGTCAGAAGAGACGATTAAGCACAGCTTCACCAAACATCAAAAAAAAAAAAAAAAAAAATATATATATATATAAATTATAAACATTTACAAAAAAAAAAGTCAATAAAATTCCAAGTAAACTGAACTTAAACATTTCTAATTAACGTTACTAATAATTATGGTTAGGCTTTTACTAGCAAAGTTTTAAAATATTACTAGCCTTTTCTGAGTGAAAATAGTTTCCAAGGTTTTTTAAGAACCCTGCACCACATTTTTCTTTCAGTGTAATGTAATAACATATTTTTTAACTAATGATATAAATTCATGTCAATTACAACAATAGTCTAAGTAATATACTTTAACTTCTTGACTGCTTTAATTAATCATTAGCTAATGATTTTAGGCTACTATAATATTATGACTTTGCTTGTTGAGGAACTGGAATGTTATCTTATTAGTTATAGAATACAAGTAGTTATTTCTGTCTGTGCTTCAGCAAGTAAAATAAATACATAAAGATACCTTAAATTATTATTATTTATTAATGATTAATTAAAGCAGACAACATGAATGTGGTAATTAACACATGCATTTACATCATTTGTTAAAATAATACTGTAATATCACATGTTTAAATATTAACAATTTACACTATAGATTACTTAATCATATACTGTAGAATGTTCATTTGTTGCTCATGCAGTAATCAATAAATGGGTTAGCTTTTTATTAGTTATACATTATCTCATGACTATCTGTGCATTAGTTAAATATTATTTAAATAATATTAGTGCACCCAAATTGTAAAGTGTTAATTAGATTTCAAGTAATTTTTAAGTGATTTTCAGCAATTTTTGAAGTAGATTAGACAGTAAAATTACAATTAGATTGACAAGGAAGTTGGAGAAAGTATTTTATTCTCTCTTGATACTGCTACACCGCACATTCAACCATTAATCCATCCTCACCATACAACAATGCAAACAATTGAAATAAATAAAAAACTGTAAAAGACACCACAATGCTATAATCAATATTATTAGCTTTTATTTATTTATTTTCCAGGTGTATTGCTTATGATGAATTTATATATGTGTACAATATCATTAATGTTTCTATGTGTAGTCTAATATTCTGCATTTTTTTGTTTTCTCCCCTTAAGATGAAACTCTCACAGCACCAGTTGTTTTCAAAATGTCTCAGTGTGATTCTTCCACTGATTCCTTAATTCTTGGATGTCTGGCCTCTGAGTTTTCACCTGACAATTCAGTAAACTTCAGATGGAGTAGTAATGGAAATAATATTACAAATGTCATCCAGCATTCTACAGCAAACAAGCTGAAATTCAGCTACATCACCATTACCAAAGAGCAACGAGACCAAAGTAAAATAACATGTACAGCAGAACATCCAACAAAAACAGTCAGCGAAACATTCAGAAACATTCAAGGTAATGGCTGACATTAACAGGTTGAGCATAACATTACTGTACAAATATGCTGTTGAGGAATAAAGTTAAAATGTACATTTGGAAAAAAAATGTTACGTTTAATGTGTCTAAGCAAAAAAAAAAAAAAATGTTTCATTATAGCTCCAACCCTGAGTTTGGTTCCTGTACCAACTGCGAAAAATACATTTGCCATGTGTGTTATTGAGGATTTCTACCCTGAAAACATCTCTGTACAGTGGAAAGAAAATGACATTTACAGACAGAACCCGACAGATCTGGAGTACAAACTGAACATGAATGGTCTTTACACAGCACTCAGTCTTTATAAATTAAACAAGACTGCGAATGAAAATATTAGATACACCTGTGAGGTCTCACATGAAGGAAAAACGTTTATTAAAAAGAGCAACTTCAGAGGTAAATCATCTTCCATTTTAAATACACACATAGATATGCTCATCTAAACTTTTAACAACCAGAGATCGCTGATAAACACTCACATTCACAAATCTGCCGGTTTATAGACTATAGATCCCAGTCATGCAACACACACACTCACCTGCTCCAAGTCACCATTGATTAAACACTCACACAGCTGAAGGTGCTCAGACTGATTACTTGGACTATAAGAACAGCACAAACACACACAATGTTGCTGAGTCTTATTATCTGTTAAAGTGACATTACAACACGTTACCTTTATCTTGCTTTGCTGTGTTTTTGACCCCCACCTTATCTGTTTATCCCTGTCTGCTGCCTGCCTTGTGACTATCTGCTTGTTATTTTGACTACGACTCTGGATTGCCCTTATACATCTGTTTGCCCCTGTGTTGACCATTGCTTACCTGACCTCGCTAATAAACCTGCATTTGGATCCGCACCTCCGTTGTCAGCATCACTATCCTCGTTACACACATGAATCCAGACTACACATTAAAACATATTTCTTTTTCCATCCTTTTAGCTAAATTCACACTGATGCTGAAGCCACCAATTGGGAGAGAAATGTTCATCAATAACAGAATTGTCTTGCAAGCTGTTGTTTCTGGAGATTTGCAGAATGCAGTGAAAGAAGCTTCAGTGTCATGCGAAATGGACAATGTGCGTATAAATAGTGTGAGCCAGGAAAATTATTCAAATGACAAGTCACAATATGAAAATTTTTTTAAAGTTACTGTTGATACAGTGAAATGGTTTAATGGTGGAAGAGTCACCTGTACCACCCGGGACACGCTTAATAACAGAGACATCAAGCAGGAGATCCATATTAATAAAGGAGGTAAGCCTAAACGTAAATCTTCAATATAATCCCCTTTTTGATTCTCTGTTTATTCACAGATTATGAAAAAAAAGACACAAAAACAATGACTTCACTATTACTGTTGGGAGCATTTTTACTCTTTAAGTTTAGACTGGTTTGATACACAATTATTATTCATTAATTTGAGAATCTTCTGATTGACTGTTGAATCTTTATCATTTTCTCCAATTCAGATGGACTGACACCCAGTGTTAAGATTTACAAACCTGATAATTTCAGCACAGAGCATATCTCTCATGTGTGTGAAGTCTCCAGCCCTAACCTCGGTGATGTCTATATCATGTGGAAAGTGAACAATAAGCCTTACACAGAGGGCAAATCCAGTGCTCCCATCCAACAACAGGGCTCCACATCTGTTTTCAACATTCTTACAATCTCAAAAAAAGAGTATGAGAATCCCGATACCACCATTAACTGCGCTGTCAAACACGCCAACATGAAGAATACATCATCTACATTACTAATATCAGCAAACAAAAGTAAACAGCCAGAATCAAAAGCTTGTGAATCTGATTATCTTGCTTAACTTTTGTCTGTTCTTGTGTGCATTTGCTAGTGTTTTTGCTTCCTGTTGCTCACCCGTTAGATTAAGTTTTTTTTTTTATGTTTCTGTGTATTTGTCTGTCTGTGTCACTATACATGGGTCAAACTTAAAAGCCACATTTCTTGCATGAAAAATGAATGTGAATAAATATGTAGTCAGTGTAATGCCATAATGTAATAAAACAATAGTTTTTAAGAGCAAAAATTAATTCTGACCTGTGTAAATGTGATACTTTTCCTAAAACCATTCTTGTATGTTTTGTCCTGTGTTTACTGCACCTCTGTAGCCTTTTATTCCCTCTGAAATAACATATTCCTATATTTGATTTACATTTAGTTTTATATTTTATTTACTAAATGTTTCAAATAACTTTGATTTGAGTTTTTATGTTGTTTCACAATAAATCTTTGTGTTTGCATGATTAAGTCCTGCAATTGTATGCGTTATTTTCTGGTCTTGTTTTATTCTGTATTTAGAGAAACAAGGATACACTGCACAAAGGTAAAAGCACATAGTCATTTCCAAATGTGACTTTCAAAATCATCAGTAAATACTGACATTTACAATCAGTGCAGTGTGCAGATGTCTTGTGAGGATGATATTTTTAAAGTGTATTTGTTATTAGTACAATATATTAGTTTCAGTATAAAGTTAAGATAAGTGTGTTATTAATGTAAGAATACTGAGAATATTTTATAAAGTATTTGAAGTAATATGGTTAAAATTATTATTCATTCTCTATTTGTCTCCCTCAGTATAAAAATTTGATTGTATGTGATAATATGTAGTGCATGTGATTATTGTTGATTTATTTGTTTATGTGGCACTAACAAGAAGCATAGCAATACTTCCTGGACTATAAACTGAAGATAAATGACAAACGCTCTAGTAAATATTTTGCACATCGTGCTTACTGCGCACAGGATTTATTTTGTGTGTTTGTTTCAGAGGAGCCTCCTGAGCCAGAGACAGGTTTTGCTCTCCACTGCAATGAAGATGTTCTGGAGGAGGACGAGTTCAGAAGTCTCTGGTCCACAGCCACCTCATTCATCTTCCTCTTCCTCTTCTCTCTGACCTACAGCGCTGTGCTCAGCCTCTTCAAGGTAAGATTGGTATGAATAAATCAAGAGTTTTATGAAAGAAGATGCTTCACTTTGGTTTGTGTATGTGATTTAGTTTTTCTAATTATATATAATTAGATTTTTTTCTATCTTTCAGATGAAGCAGTGATGGTTTATTGAAAGAGCTGAAAACTCCAAAACCGACCGATCTATCTATCTATCTATCTATCTATCTATCTATCTATCTATCTATCTATCTATCTATCTATCTATCTATCTATCTATCTATCTATCTATCTATCTATCTATCTATCTATCTGTCTGTCTTTCAATGAATAAAATGTTGTAACATTTTTAAGAGGTCTGTAATAATTCCATAAAAAAAAATCAGATTTATGCTTAGAAACTCAGAATATTTCTGCAGATTTCTGCAAAGTTTCAGTTGTTGTATTTGAATATTTTGTCTCTGGAGAGCCGCCACTGCAGATGTGCATTAAACAGGGCACAGGTGCAAACTGTTCTCAAGGACTGTTTTAAATAATAATAGCTTATATGCTATAGCCCTTTAATTAAAAACAAGCTTGAATAGCAACAGTTTGCCATACTGTAAAAGGAAATCCCTGTTTTCCTTGAGAATTAGTTTATCTTTATTCACATCCTCTTAATGTTTAGGCTACATTTCCAAACAACACTTAAATTTTCTGTTACATTTTGTGTTCCAAAATCATGTTGCTTAAGAATGTTGCAATAAAACTAATAATGTTACTGTTTACATGTAAAAACTCTCTGTTTACTTTGACTAAGAGCTCTCAGAGGAATTTCAGTATATCAAAATTAGATCTATTCTAAAACGTCTTTTCAATTTGGTATCTGGGGCATTGCTTTCTTCCTCTTTTTTCCTTACATCTGCTGAAATGAAACTGCATTCATGTTGATAAAAACAACTCTTAGAAATATTCAAATTTAAAATCAAAGCCTGCAATAATTAAACAAGAATTTTAGTTAGGTTTAGTATTAGTACAATTGATTTTACACCTTCAAGGTGATTTTTCAATAAGCTCTGAAAAAAAAGCAATATATTTACTTTCTGTAGTATTTCACTTCCTGACATTTTAGAAATGTATTTTGGAGCACACCATATTTTTATGTGCAGTGTTGTACTTTCTTTGCAAATACTTTCATATCAGACCTCAAAACTGTAGAAATGCATCATATAAGGCAATAAATTACAGTTTTAATGACAATTACAGTCGCTTTGGTGCATTTCTCACAACACTATTTACATTTGCACAACAGTAATGCATTTCTCAAAACAATTAGTACAAACTGCAAAACCTAGTTGATAACCTGCAAAAGCGAGTCACTTGCTCAAAATGGATAGCTCATTCCTCAAAAGCAAGTATTGATGTCAATGAAAGTGTCAGTGTCATCAAAATAAAAAGTCCTGACACCATTGTTTATGAACAAGATAGGCTTTGTCATGTTTTCATCATGACACTTTACTCTGTACATTTTTTCCAATGCAAAAAAGTCAGATTTTGGTGACACTTCCTGAAAATGCTCAAGACAGCACTATATACTATTTACACAGACATTTAAAAACTACAGTAAAGTTAGACATCACTGCATTTAGTGAGGTATCTGAGTACAAAACACTGAATATGTATGTTTCACATTTTTACTGCATTTGCTCTTTACAATTCTAATTTATTCACAGAATTGTGCAAAAGAATAAATACTTCCTTATTTACAACAAACATACACTTCCTTTGGTTAGAGCTGTGCACAACTGTAAACAATATTGCAGTACATATTGGAACTGAACCTACAACATACACAGGTCTGTAAATCATTCATGAAAATTGTTCAGTTTAGAAGACATTTTCAGGAACACAAAGATTTCAATTTTTTAAATAAAATTAGCTTGACAGATTTTGACAACTAGTTCAACATTTTTGTATGTAATGACTTAAGTAATGAAATGAGGACTATTAATTTTATTTGTAATGACTATTCAGCATTCACAAGTTTAGTTCATTTTGACTGACATGACATAAGCAAATGATAATGTTACAAACAGCAGAGAGTTGTATAAAAGCAATTGATGCATGTCCAAAAGCATTTGCAGTTTGTTGAAAGGAATGAGAAACTGCTACTATGATGTGCACAAATGACTAATTGTTTTGAGAAATGCATTAACTGTTGTGCAAATGTAAATAGTGTTGTGAGAAATGCACCAAAGCCACTGGAAAAAACTGTAAAAGGCATAACTGAAAATTGTTTTGTCTTATATTACAGTTTTCTCAGTTGCTTTGGTACATTTCTCAGATCAGAATTGAAATTTGCTAAACAGTAAGTTGAACAGGTAGTTCTGAGAATTTCTATTCTTATCTGAGAAATGTACCAAAGCAACTGAGTAAGCACTGCATTTTAAATTCTTCTCTCTTTGTGTTCTCCACTAAAAAGTTTTGCTCAAAATTAAATAAGACTTGCATTCATTCATTCATTCATTCATTCATTCATTTTTTTTCGGCTTAGTCCCTTTATCAATCCGGGGTTGCCACAGCGGAATGAACCGCCAACTTATCAGCACGTTTTTACGCAGCAGATGCCCTTCCAGCTGCAACCCATCTCTGGGAAACATCCACACACACTCATACACTACGGACAATTTAGCCTACCAAATTCACCTGTACCACATGTCTTTGGACTGTGGGGGAAACCGGAGCACCCGGTGGAAACCCACACGAACGCAGGGAGAACATGCAAACTCCATACAGAAACGCCAACTGACCCAGCCGAGGCTCGAACCAGCGACCTTCTTGCTGTGAGGCGACAGCACTACCTACTGCGCCACTGCGTCGCCAAGACTTGCATTCTCTAAAAATATTGTGCATGGCATATATGGGTATGAAGCATGACCAGGCCTCATTGGTAAATGCTGAAAGCTGCACACACTGCCAGGTAATGCCAATGAGGATTCTGGAGAGAAGGCTTCCAAGGAGAATCCAGTTCGATCTGCAGTCCCTTCTTTGGCCCATGATCATGCTTTGTGGGGGGATATCTCGGAGTTAGAATCTTCGAGATGAGCCAGACAATGAGGAGGTGGATATGACAGGAAAAGCTTACTTCCCAAGCTCTCTCAAAACAACTGCTTCCCACTCTTCCAGACTGTGTCACGAAGATGAAGCACTCATGGGATAAACCTCTTACTAACCGCATGTCCATCAAGGGTTACTTGTCTCTTGATGTGAGCAAAATGGACGGCCTGGGGCTCTCTAGCCTTTCCGCAATCCCATTGAGATACTGTGGCATGATATTAAAAATGCAGTTCATGCTCAAAACCCCTCCAATGTGGCAGAATTACAACAGTTCTGCAAAGATGAGTGGGCAAAAATTCCTCCACAGCCCTGTAACAAATTCATTGCAGTTGTCACAGCTAAGGGTGGTCCAACCAGTTATTAGCTTTAGGGGACAAAACGTTTTCACACAGGATTTTGTATTTTGTTTCCTCTTAATAATAAAAACCTTAATTTCAAAACTGCATGATGTGTTGTGTTTTCTTTGACTAAAATATTTTTTTTTTCACACCACTGTACATTAATCCTCCAGTTGTGTGCTTTAGATATACCTGGACCCTGTCTTACATTGCCAAATATTAAATGTTTAGCTACTTACAGTATATCTCACATTTTGACTGTTAAATCTGAGGTGAATTTGTGCTAGCTTGCTATAAATGGTAATGCTATTCTTGTCTGTATTTGATTTGATAATTTTGATGTGATGTGTGGTGTTAGACTGCTGGTCAGCTCAGATGAGGAAGTCAGATATCTTGATGTTTTTAAACTGTGAAACAGCAGTTCGGTTTTGACACCTACTGGACAAATTAGTGCAGAAAAATGCATATTCAAGCTGTGCATACATTGTAGATAAGATTAGAAATATCATGTCCTTGTAAAATGAGCTGATTGTAGAATTTGCATTATGTGCACTATACACACACCCTAGCATTTGCATAAAACTGAAGAATACTATGGATTTTATGTTTGTTTTTAATTGGCTGAGTAAAATATCTGAGTACTGCGAGTAAATAATTCACTCACAAAGACAGTCACTTATATGTGTCTACCTACTAGGATAAAAATATAACTTCCAGAACAAGTCAACAAATTCTCACCAATCATAAACAGACAAAAGAAGTGCTAAAAATAAAGTTCCAGTGCTGTTGGACTGTATCATTTCTGTAAAGAATCTGACTGGAACTTTTAAATATATAGACATCTCCCACAACAAAATGTCTGTATGCAAATCTTCCACCTGTTCATTGTACAAAAGTGTAGTGTGTGTGGATCATCAGAGGAAGTAAAATACATTCAGTTCAGCCCTTAATCATGATCTTCTCACCAGCTATTCTCCTGCTGTTGGCAACAGCATCCTGTGAGCTTCACTAATGGATCCATACTTGATACATTCATTTAAGATTTTAACATTCAGAAAATAGCAAACTTTCTTGTTGTTTTCAGGTGGTGTTTACTGTGTTGAGCTCACTCAACCTTCATCTATGGTCGTAAAACCTCAAGAATCCTTTTCCATCACCTGCAGGATTTCAGTATCAAGCTACTGCATTCACTGGATCCGTCAATCTGCTGGAGGACCTCTGGAATGGCTTGGATATCTCTGTAGTGGTGGTGACTCTAACATTATAGATTCAGTGAAAAACAAGATCAGTTTCACCCAGGACACATCCAAAAACACAGTGTTTCTGCAGGGACGTAATTTTCAGACTGAAGACACAGCTGTGTATTACTGTGCCAGACAAACACAGTGACTAAACAAACCACAGCTCTGTACAAAAACCTGAATGAGTTAATCAGAAGTACAGTCCAGACATCCATTTAAATCTATTCAGGTCCATTATGGTATTCCATATTCTACAATGATTCATTATTCTACAATCTTTGTATTTATTTATTTATTTTGCAAATGTCTTTTTGAAATACTCATCAAAATCAAGCAATGGCGGGCTGGAGGAGGAGTTAATGCAAATCTGTTATGCATGTTTCTCATAAGTTGTTTGTCCTGTTGAAGCGTCTTTGTTCACTGTTCATGTGGCCCTTGTGGAGGAGAATCATCAGAAATGACAACAATAATCAACTCACTCCTGCTGTTACTGTTATTAAATGGTTTGTTCATTAATAAATAATAAGAATACATTCATCTAGCTAATTCTAACAAACACATTACAGTCTGTGTGTGTGTATGCACATACATCATGTTACATTTCTCTCTCTTCTACAGGTGTTCACTGTCAGACCTTCACTCAGTCTCAAGCTGAGGTGAAAAAACCAGGTGAATCTTTTCGTCTGGTCTGTACTGCATCTGGATTTACATTCAGCAGCTACTATGCAGCTGTGGTGAGACAAGCTCCTGGTAAAGCACTGGAGTGGGTTGCAACTATTGGCACATCCAGTTCTCCTATCCGCTATTCTCAGTCAGTCCAGGGAAGGTTCACAGTGTCCAGAGATGATTCCAGCAGTCAACTGTACCTGCAGATGAACAACCTCAAGACTGAAGACACTGCTGTCTATTACTGTGCAGTAGAGACACTGTGAATGAGTTCAAGCTCAAAGCAATACAAAAACCACTCGTTTTCCTGTTGACTTCACTTATGCTGCAGGTGCTGTTATATTCCAAGAGGTGGCGCTATTGTTAAGCAGTTTTAGCAGACCGTTTCAAACGTCACTCAATGATTATTTGTTAGATGAGGAAACAGACTGTCCAATATTGAAATTTCACAGAAACACAAATAATTAATGTATGTATTATATTTTATAGATGTTTTATGTAGGTAAATTTACAGCTAATTAACCGCTTTGATCAAGAGGTGTCACAGGATACTTTTTCAGAAAAAGAAATAGGATAATGAGTAAAGGTATAAAAAACATACATAAAAAACAATAATATTATTGTAAGTTGGGATTTGTAAACGGTAACGCTTTCTTTTACAACCCGCAAAGTACCACGTAAGTACAGTGAAATAACGGTGTACTTTATAGTATAAGTATACTGAACGTATGTGTAGGTATAAGGGAACAAACTGTAATGCTTGGGTAATAAGGGGTAACAACCAGATATTCAACACGCAAAGAACAGCTTAAGTACAGTGAAATAACGGTGTACTTTTCTGTAAGTATAGTATAAGTATAATGAACGTATGTGTAGGTATAAGGAAACAAACTGTAATGCTTTGGTAATAAGGGGGTAACAACCAGATATTCAACACGAAAAGTACCGCGTAAGTATATTAAATTTACGGTGTACTTTTCTATAAATTGCAAAGGAACAAACCATAATGTTTGGGTAATAAGGGGGTAACAATAAAATATTCAACACACAAAGAACAGCGTAAGTATATTGAATTTACAATGTACTTTTCTTTAAGTATTGTATACATGTAAAGAATGATGCTAGGGTGGTGACAACCTAATGCAACCTGCAAATGTACATGCACCTGTGTAAGTACATTAAAAATAGTACCCTTATTCAGGGTTTTTTATATGGGGTGTTCAATGAATAAAAGGTTTACAACTTGTGAAATTATGAAACCTTATTGTATACTGTATGCATTTTAAATCTGCAATTCAATATAAAAACATATTTCCATACACTACTTACCTTATGAATGTTCACTCGTCGATCTCACCACTGCCAGCAATGTCTCAACATCACTATCAATAAATACCTTTGCATGATATAGACCTACCGTGAGGGTTTAATGCGGATTAATACAGGCTAGCATCTTTACTGCTGTTTGCAGAGGGGGGACCAACTGTTGCATTTCAGTGAATGCATAGCTGATGTTTTATAGAAAAATGTAGTAATTTGGTCTTCAATCAATTAAAACTGCTGCTCTAGTTTTCTCTGTTCTTAGTGTTCAAGTATACACTAGTGTGTTGAAGTTTAGCTTCTTCCCACCTTGTTCCCTGTAGTTAAAGGGTAAATACAGTATTTGTTCCCCCTTTGTTCCCTGTAGTTAAAGGGTAAATACAGCATTTACAACACTATTTACATTTGCACAACAGTTAATGCATTTCTCAAAACAATTAGTACAAACTGCAAAACCTAGTTGATAACCTGCAAAACCGTGTCACTTGCTCAAAATGGATAGCTCATTCCTCAAAAGCAAGTATTCATGTCAAAAGTGTCAGTATGTGTCTATCCAACAATGCGAATGAACTTTATAAAGAAGTCAAAGCGAGCAAAATCGTCACTTTCTGATTAACTGGCGCCAAATATCAACAGTAAAAACTGAATTTGCTGCAGTAGGAGAAGCTGTGTCAATCTTTTGGTAACACTTTACAATAACAGTACATGAATAATGATGTATTAATGTGCAAACTAAACATTACTTTATTATGAATTAATGATGAGTTAATGTATGCACTAATCATGAACTAACTTGAACTACAACATGAGTCACATGAGTTCATGTGTGAATAACGGCTACCTTAATTACTTGTTAGTACATGTTGTTAATTAATGTATTAGTTAACATTTAAGTTTAAGCTAAATGTAACCAACATTAACTCATGAGCTGTTAATGTATGATTATGTCATGACTTTACTTGGAGGGGCACATCATCATTAACTCATCCTTAACTACTCATGAACTCCTGTTCATGCTGATGTTGACAGAACACTTTTCTATTGTTATTCGGTGTAAACTGACTAGTTGGACGTGTATAAGGAGATCATGAGTAGTTAAGAATGGGTTAATGATGATGTGCCCCTTCAAGTAAAGTCACAACATAATTATATATTAACATATCATGAGTTCATGATGGTTAAATTAAGCATAAACTAATGTGGTAATTAATACATTAACTAACAAACAATCATGTACTAACAAGTAATTAAGGTAGCCGTAATTCACACATGAACTCATGTGACTCATGTTGTAGTTCAAGTTAGTTCATGATTAGTGCATACATTAACTCATCATTAATTCATAATAAAGTAATGTTTAGTTTACATATTAATACATCATTATTCATGTACTGTTATTATAAAGTGTTACCAATCTTTTAATCATCTAATAAGTGACTTGCCTCTCAGAAGGCAATCCTGACAACGCAGAGAACGCGTGGTGGCGTTTGAAGGTGTCAGACGTGGAGCACAGACGCTCTTGATTCTGGAGGTCATTAATATTATAATAACACTAATACTGAAATGGTCAAGGCGTTTTATAATGACCAAAACAACATTTCAGATGGTTTACAATGTGCTCAGCCTGCTGGTTTGTTTATTTACACACATTTTTATCATCACATGATCTCTTATAACAAAATCACATGACCTTTTTTAATGCGAATACTGGAATTTGTGCGGTAAAAGTGTTTTCATCGTAGTTTATGCGCATCTTTTCTTATCGAATAAAAAGTTTATCCTACTCAGTTATGCGCATTTGTTTTTTATGTGCATTTTCAAAATTTATGCTCATCAAAAATGCGCATAAAAATAGGTAGATGGAAACATAGCTAGTGTCATCAAGATAAAAAGTCTCGACACCATTGTTTATGAACAAGATAGTCAAATGGCTTTGTCATGTTTTCATTGTGAAGTTTTATTTATAAACAAATTTCGAGAGGATCACATGCTTATGATTGTTATCAGCTGTTCCAGCATCAGCTCATGATCGATTATCTAATCAGATGATACCTAACTCACTATAAATAACCAGAGTTTTCTTATCTCAATATCTTCGTCTTGAAAAATTTGCTTCCCGCTACAGAACGCTTTAGCATCGCACCATTTAACCTATCGATACGGAAGAACAAACAAACAAACAACAACAACAACAACAACTCCAGCCACAGCCCCACTCTCCCCGAGAATTCAGCCGCAGCCTCGCCAGCAATTGAGCCTGAGTTTCTGCAGGACGCCAGCCCACCAGCTCTTCCATCTTCTACTTCAAACTGCCTCACACAACGCAGTCCACAAACTCCAAATAAACTCTCAAGATGCCGGCGATCCAAGCCTTTGCAATGAAGCCGAACTCTCACTGCTCTCCTAGCGGTCCACCCGGGGTAATGGACATAGCATGCTTTAATGGGAAGCCTCGCAAAAAATAACTACTCTACAACAAGACTAAACTTTATAAATCTATTAAAAGACAAGACTCGCGTGACTAGAAAGATTTCAACCAAAGAACTCACCTCTCAAGCCTCCTGCCCGTCCACAGATCCATAACATTTGAACAGCATTAAGTAATTCGACTGCAAGGATCCAGGCAATCTAATCCGTAAAACATTAGTCCACAACATATCCATATGTTGATAAACATCCATGGAATGCACTTTTATCATCCAAACTAATCGCTGGAGTGCGTTCAGTAGCATAGCAACATTTACATATAAACACTAGTAATTTTTGGTCAACAACATGGCTGCCAATCTTTTGAACTTTTGATTGACACCCCATTCAGCCCCATTCACCCCATTCAGCCAATAGCTGAAAGGAGAAGTGTCACCATCTAGTAAGCTCCCAAAATTTGAGATGGTCCCACCCTCTCTCTTGACAAATTATGAATGGACTTTCTGAATGGATTGGGTCAGATATGTTTGTGAGTTGAATCATGTTAAGATTCCAAACATAGTTATTTAATCATGGATTAAAGTAAAGCCCATAACAAACATTCCATTCACTCAGTTCCTACTAAGTAGTGACTTTTTAAAGTTCAGAGTTTGATGTTGGCAGTTGATATATTTATAAAAAAAAAAAACTCTGCCACATCTGATAACCATTTAACTTCTGAAACGCTCTGGTTACTAAGGTAACCCTCGTTCCCCGAGGGGGGGAACGGAAATGCTATGTCGAAACTTCCACTATGGGGATTTAATTCAGAAAGCCAATCATCTGAAAGAGTATGTAAACGGGCCAATGAAATGCCAATGAGATGGCAGCTTCAGCTTGCACAGCTGATGCTCGTTGCAATTAATTTGGCTATAAGAGCACAGTGCGAGCAAAGCCAAAGCATCATTTTTTAGCGGAAGAGATTTTCACCTCAACAGCTAAGGGGCAATCATTATGGCGAAGGAACATAGCATTTCCGTTCCCCCCCTCGGGGAATGAGGGTTACCTTGGTAACCGGAGCGTTCCCCTTCGGAAGGGGAACTTCAATGCTATGTGGAAACTTCCACTATGGGGAAATGTATGGAAAACGCCATAATGATTGAAACTTACCTTCGCCCACGATGAGAGGTTTGCCAGGCAAAAGAGAGCGTGAGCGCACCTGCGTCACCAGAGGCGCGGTCTTCCAACGTGTTCCCTGGCCCTTACTTATCCCACTTCAACAAAAGATTTACAGATTTAGATATATTTTTCGGGGTGTCGCAAATGCGTCTAGATAATTTCTAGGAATTTAATACAACAGTACGTTAGGAAAGCGTGCAGTCCCAATAGGGAGGACACTGCGGAGGCCACCTGCTACCCAAGTGGGGAGACTGGTGGCGAGAGAGCATATGGACTAGCCCTGAGAAGGGGGAGTACGCATATGAATATAAGATGGTTAGCGGTGAGGGAAGACACGAGTCCGCCTGTGAGGGGGGACTGCACCGTGGCAGTATAAGCATATGGGATCGCCTAGTGGAGATCGCACATAACGTGCACCTATACAAAGAACGTGGGCTGACCAGCGGGCATACCAACAACGTAACGGGCCAGCGCCTGACTCCTCCTCTGAGTCAGATGCTGGGGGCCTCGGAGGAATATCTGCAGGGTTTGCCAGCGGGGAACTTTACTGACAGAGCGAAAAAGCGCACATATCTCCGTGTTAGAGAGAATGGCGCAGCAAGCGTTTTACAACACCTAACCGAATTTCTCTTTCACCACGTGAGGAAATCGGCTCCCCTCAAGATTAATAAATCTCGCAATAGGTGTCGCCCAGCCCGCAGCTCTACAATGTCTGTTAGAGAGGCGCCGCTTGCTAACGCCCAAAAGGATGCGCACTTCGAGGAGCGCGTTCTCACTCCTGGGGGACACGGCTCGCCCTGGCTCAGATGAGCGAGGGAGATGGCATTCACTGTTCAGTGGTTATGTTCCAACCTCTGTTTGGATACGGCACTTCCCTTCTGCCGATCACCCTAACAGATAAAGAGCTGAGTACGGTCCGTATAATATGCAAAGCGCGAAGGACACAGCAAATAATAGGGCTGGGTCTGCTTCCTCCGTGGGCAGTGCTTGCAGGTTCACTACGTAGCTGAAAGAACGCTGTAGGAACCTAGGGCACCTAGGTGGGCCGGGGTCTCAGGTGAACGTGAGAGTGGGCCGGCCCAAAACGCTGGCACATTACGCTGACCAAAAATGCCTCCAGATACTCACCCATTTGACCGATGCAAACGCGACCAGCAGAGCTGTCTACCTGGACAGAAATCTTAAGATACTGAGTCGAGTGATCGAGCAGACCTCTCCTAAGAGAGATCTCCAAGTGGGTATGAGAGGGAAACAGGAAGAATTAATATTCATGTCTCGCGCCTCTGGGAACTGAATGATGAGACGATACTTTCCAGCGCGCCGCCATCGCCGCATCCTTAGAGCGGGGATGATCGTAACGCCAACCCCTCAGAGCGGAGGGGACAGCCTTAGCTCCAGTCAACTGAAGGAGGATAGCATCACTCTGAACTGGCATGTTCGGGGTAGACTCCACTTCAGGGCGTGGGCATGCCTTGTAAAGGGTGCTCAGCCTGAGTGACAGTGTTAACCACCTAATTGGTAGGTCACATAAGTCCTCCGCGTTCCATCTATGAACCGTACGTGAGGCATAGATCTGGGCGTGGGTGCCAAACGGTGCCTGTCCCCTGTTTCCAGGGGATGTGCCAGGGAGGGGCCATCACGAGGAGAGTTGAAAGCAGGTCCGATTGGGCCAGAGAGGCGCAATACGAGAGCTGTTCCTCGTCCTCCCTGACTTTACACAGTATCTGTGCGAGTAGGCTCACTGGAGAAATGCGTATTACGAACGCCCCGGGGCCAGCTGTGTAGACAGTAGACTTTGCAGGGTTCGCCAAGTGGAGAACTCAAGCGAGAGCGCACGAATCTCTGAGTTAGAGAAAGAAAGGCGCAGCCCATAACAGCTAGCCAGTCGGGGGTGGAGTCTCCATTTTCCCAGGCGAAACTGCCGTGAAAGCGTATGGGCTGCACGGTTGAGCTCGGTGGGGAAAAATGGAATGCAGCGATTGCGCCGCATATGACTCCGAGGGAGCAGACGGCGAGCGAGCTGAGACATGCGGCGAGAGTGGATACCCCCCATACAGTTGATAAATGCCACCGCGGCCGTACTGTCCATCCTGATCAGCACGTGTTGTCGCTCCAGCACCGGTAAAAACGGTGGAGAGCGAGGAACACTGAAAACAGCTCTAGGCGATTGATATGCCAATGCAACTGGGTTCCTTTCCACAGGCCTGTCAAAACGATAATATTTCTGGACACCTGTCCTAGAGGCACTCAGACCTGTAGGAACGAGGGATCGTTCCAGGGGCTGAGGGCGCGGCGACACAGCGTAGTGACAGTCACCCGGTGTGTGCCCGCGTGCCATGCACGTCTGGGGATTCGATCGTGAAGCCAGTGCTGAAGTGGTCTCATATGGAGTAATCCGAGTGGCGTGAAAGCGGCTGCGGATGCCATATGCCCCAGGAGCCTCTGAAAGATTTCAGTGGAACCACTATTTTGCTGTCGAACTCTCTCAGACAGTTCAGCATTAGCTGAGCGCGCTCTCCGGAGAGGCGCGCTGTCATGGTGACCGAGTCCAGCTCCAACCCGAGAAAAGAGATCCTCTGCACAGGGGCGAGTTTGCTCTTTTCTCGGTTGACCTGAAACCCCAAAAGGGGGAGGTGATGGAGCATCTTGTCTCTGTGCATAATCAATTGCTCTCGAGAGTGGGCTAAAAATCAGCCAGTCGCCGAGATAATTGAGTATGCGGATGCCCGCGAGCCGAAGTGGTGCTAGGGCACCCTCAACGAGCTTGGTGAAGACCCGCGGAGACAGAGAGAACCTGAAAGGGAGGACTTGTACTGCCAGCCTCGACCTTAACGCAGACCACAGAAACTGACGGTGGCGTGGAGTATGGAGACATGAAGTACGTGTCCTTCAGGTCTATTGCTGCAGACCATTCCCGAGGACGAACGCACCGGAGGATGCGCTTCTGCATAAGCATTTTGAACGGCAGCTTGTGCAGACAGCGGTTCAAAACAAGCAGATCTAGGATTGGCCATAGCCCACCGCTCTTTTAGGTACGATGAAATACAGGCTGTAAACCCGCTCTCCATCTCGGCTGGAGGGATCAGTTAGATTGCATCCTTCGCCAGGAGGACAGCAATCTTCTCTCGCAAGACAGGGGCGGGTACAGGGCTGACCCTGGTGAGAAACACCCCCGTGAACTTGGGAGGCTGTTCGCAAATTGAATCGCGTAG
The DNA here is from genome assembly GCA_903798195.1 of Danio kyathit. Lineage (NCBI taxonomy): Eukaryota > Metazoa > Chordata > Actinopteri > Cypriniformes > Danionidae > Danio > Danio kyathit. The sequence continues at coordinate 44,415,273 of LR812521.1, read as the reverse complement.
CCGAGTCTGATCGTATGAGCCACCGCGAAGGGCTGGGCCGCGCTAACCAGGCAGGCAGAGCCCTCGCTAATGGACTCACCGCTACAATCGCTGACGTACCAGCAGTGGGGCAGCGCAGAGTGGGAGTGCTAATCCGGGAAGCGCTGGGGTCCCGCGGAAGAGCTGGAGGCGAGATATTCACTCTCACTTACACCCAGACTCCAAAGTGGAGGGCTGGAGGTGTGAGAGAAAGGAGACCGTCCTCCCAGACCTCGTGAGCCACTGGCGAAGTGCGTCGATCCTGCGAGCTGGAAGGCTTTTCATCGCGTCCCAGACTGGCAGTATTCGGGCTATCACATCAAGGGAATGGAAAAATGCTCTCTTTCTGAGGAGCCCGGCCCCCCAACGGGGAGAGAGCAGGTTCCCTCTTTTCTGGATGGCCCGTCTCAGGAGCGTTTTGCGGTCCGTTAACTGGACTTAACGGCACCCTGGGACAGGGAGCGCTGGTTGCCTGTTAGGTGCTCGGCGCTGCCGCTCGCCGGAGGCGCAGGCGGGGGCGGAGCAGCACTCGTAGACGGGCGCTCTAAGCGACAAGCAGTGGATGTGGATGGTTCAGTGGGGGGGGGGGGGGGGGGCGGTCTTACATCCCCGCCGATGGATGGTCCTCGTATCCGACTGCACCACCGTGAATTCCTGGGTGAATCCACCAACGGTGTCGCTGAACAGGCCAGACTGGTATATGGGGGAGTCAAGAAAGTGAACTAAACATGTTTAGCCCGAGGTGGCGCTCCTGGACCACTAATGTGGCCATCGTCCTTCCCAGGGCACACGCAGCGGACTTGAGGTCCGTGGAGCTCAGTCGGGTGTGGTGCGGGGCTTGTAACAAGCCTGGGTTGGAACCACCTTCGTGCAGCTGGACCAGCGCACGCTCATGGACCCTAGCGTGCAGGGTGGAAGCAGCCTGGCCCTCGGCTGTGTGGGCTCTGGCTCGGGAGGCAGAAGACCAACACGCCTTGGACGGGAGATGAGGGTGACTCCAGCAGAAGGAGGCACCACGCGGGCCCGTGATGGCACTCTCAATCTGGGGAATCGACTTCCTGCCGCAACACAGCACTGGGAAGAACCCATACTAAGTTAAAGTAATCTATACAAAAAAAGATGTTGGTTATAATGTGCATCATCTGACTGTGTTCATTTTTGTGTCTTAAAGGTCTGTGACTGTGCAGCATTTTAGTAAAGATATGAAGAAATGCTAGAATACTAAAATAATCAAGTCGAAACAACCATGATAATTTATTAGAAATTGAAAATGGCAGCCTATTACATTTCAAGAGTTCACGCTTAGCTCATGATTTATCATATAGCTTGTTTGGCATGCTGTCCCGGGAGAGAGCCCTGAGCTCAAGGAATCCTCGAGCCCAGGGCTCCCCCTTTCACATGGCGAGGGGAAATTGAGCTCAGGTCGATCTCAAACTCCCCCGCTGCTGAGGCCAAGGTGAACTTCTTGAGAGTAAGAAATTAGAAAAAAAAAAAGATTTAGGCTTATTTTATCTATAATACAGAGCATATTTGGATGGTGGGAGGAAACCGGGGAACCCGGAGGAAACCCACGCGGACACGGGGAAAATATGCAACCTCCGCACAGAAATACCAGATGGCCCAGCAAGGACCCGATGCCATTGGTATTCTTGCTGTGAGGCAACAGTCCTAGTCACTGGGCCACCGTGCCGCCGATTCTGGATGAAGGTGGAAGAAGGGGAGGAGGGGGGTTTCTTCCAGACGAAGATAGTTGTAGAAAGGAAATGAGGATATATTTATATAGTGACTTGGGATCCTTTGATTGGAAGATCATGATTAGCTAATGTGGGCCAGCTAGGTCAATCATGAGCACGTGCTCCTCTCGAAATTAGTTTAAACTTAAACTTCACTTCAAGAGTTCACGCTTAGCTCATGATTTATCATATAGCTTGTTTGGCATGCTGTCCCAGGAGAGAGCCCTGAGCTCAAGGGATCCTCAAGCCCAGGGCTAACCCCTTTCACATGGCGAGGGGAAATTGAGCTCAGGTCGATCTCAAACTCCCCAAAAAGCAAATGATAAGCGCTCGGGACAGCAGCCGCGTATTTACAACGGGAACTCCCCAAAGTGCAAAAAAAAAGAAAGTGCTATATCCGGCTGCTGGATATAACGTAAAGAGTTGGTTGGTGGGGGGGGGGGGGGGGGGGGGGGGGGGGGGGGGGGGGGGATAAGCTTTTCTAGGGAGTGTGTGAAGGCCAGGGTAGGTTTGGTGGTTATGAAATGAATATAGGAGGCTAAGTTTGACTCCTGCGGGAGTCTGAATGTGGCTAGGAGTGTAGGTGAGGGAGATTCATGGAGAGTTGGGGCTTAAGTGGGGCTTCTGCAGGAGTCAGTGCTTAAGAGAAGGTTTGTGAGAGGTGATAGAGAAGGGTGTGGAGTTGGCTGATTAAGAGGGAAGAAATTTGGCAGCGGGAACATTCGACGCTGCAGGGGGTAAAGAAATGGGAGGAAAGCTGGAAGAAACATAAGTATGCTATATAATTACTGTATGGAATATACAACTATACAGGACGCAGCAGAAGCACTCAATGCTGGCAGGTAGCTTGACACTGGCATGGGAAAAGAAAGGGGAAGGCAGCTGGAAGTAACACAGATAAAATATATGAACAATGCAATATAGACATGAAACATACTAGTGGACTACTATGCTTAATAAATGCACTAAAGCAGCAAAAGCACTCGACGCTGGCAGAAAAAATAAATGGGAGGGAGACCGGCTGTAACACGAATATGCTATACTATTACTATACAGAATATACAAACTATGCAATAAGATACTAATGCAGCAGCAGCCCACTGCACTGGCAAGGGGAAAGAAAAGGGGAGAGCTGTTGGAAGTAACATGGTTACTCTGCAAAATACAGAATATAATAAACATGAAATGCTAATGAACTACTATGCAGAATAAACAGGTTAGTGCCGATACTGGTGAATAACTATACACGATAAATAAACTGATGCAACGGAAGCACTCGATGCTGGCAAGGAAAACAGGAAGGTGAGGGCGATAGGGGAGGCTCTTGCGAGAGCCAAAGCTCATATCAACTCCTGCGGGAGTCGGAGCTTAGGGTGATGCTAAGGTGGAGGAAGGAGGTTGGATAAGAGTCAAAGGTAAGGAGTAAAGGGCTGGGAGAAAACAGCAGAAGCACTCAACGCTGGCAAGGGGAAAGAAAGGGGAGAGCTGCTGGAAGTAACATAAATTATTATGCAGAAATACACAATATTATAAACAAAATACTCATGGACTACTATGCAGAATAAACACAATGTAGACATTTGGTGAATAACTATATGGAAAATAAATAAACTGGTGCAGCAGAAGCACTCAACACTGGAATGGGAAAAGAAAGAGGAAGGTAGCTGGAAGTAACACAGATATACTATACAATTAATATGCGAAAGATACAATACAAGACATAAAAGAAAATAGTAAACTACTATGCACAATAAATGAATTAAAGCAGTGAAAGCACTCGACACTGGCAGGAAAAAAGGGGGGAGAGCAGCTGTAAGTAACACAAATATGCTATACAATTACTATACAGAATATACAAACTATTAAAATAAGAAAGATACTAAAGCAGCAGGAGCACACAACGCTGGCAGGGGGAAGAAAAGGGGAGAGCTGTTGGAGGTGTTACCAACCTCAGACAGTGAAGTATGAGAGCCAGTTACTGTAAGAAAGAATGCAACACACACAGATTAGGATCTGCTGCGTTCTGGCGCTTTCTTTAATAGCTTTTTCTTTTTTTTTAAAAGAAACAGCAAACGCAAAGCATTTAGTTGATAACTATTAACATTATTCCTTCACAGGTTATGCTTTCTGGACAATTCAAATGACAGTATTACAATTTTCATCCATGAAGTCAATAAATGTAACACCTTAACATTTTCTCTTTATACATTTTAAAGCAGCAATAAACATCTGTATACAATTCAACACATTTTGTGTCTTACCACCACCATATGACTTCATTTCACACATAAATTTATCTTACTGATACACTTATCTATTTTAGATATGGTGAGGTTTTATACAAAGGAAAATCAGCATCATTAGAGTACAACAACATTATACATTTGATTAAATAAACAATTATCAAAATCAACAGTCTTCATTTATATATGTATAATGCGTTTAACCCTTACAGACTACCACCATTTTGTGTTTTCCCTTTTCACTTTAACTGCAGTGAGTGACATCAGTATAGCACATTATCCAGTTTAACCCGACAAATCTATCAAGATCATACAGGAAATACAGAAAAGTTATTTAACGTCTTTTATTAACACATTATGTTTCTGAAGTATTATGCAGTGTAAACTCTATTACTCAACTTGGAATTGCATAAACTGAATTGCATATAAAGTGCTCGTTTTTAGAACTCAACAAATCACATTAACTGCACAACCATCATTTATGATGTTTATGAACCTCTTAATTTCAATATAAATGAGTATTGGTTTATAAAACTGATTCTACATACCTGTAAGAAAGAATGCAATACACACAGATTAGGATCTGCTGCGTTCTGGCGCTTTCTTTAATAGCTTTGCCCTTTGACCAGAACATAACTTCCTCATTGCGCTAGTGTAATGCGCCCTCTACAGGCATCTTACCGAACACACTTCAGTACATATAACAGAACACACATTTAGTTTTTATGTCTTTTCAAATATAAAACCAAAAGAAAGATAAAAAAAATTATTTGGAGTGCCCTATTTTTGCTTAAACTTTTATATTTTACTGTTACATTTACAGTCTGTCACAGAGGTAACGCGATTACTATGCAAAATACAATAAACATGAAATGCTAATGAACTACTATGCAGAACAAACAATGTAGATACTGGTGAATGACTATACAGAATAAATAAACTGATGCAGTGGAAGCACTCAATGCTGGCAGTGGAAACAGGAAGGTGAGGCTCTTGCAAGAGCAGAAGCTCGTGCTGACACCTGCGGGAGTCTGAGCTTAGGGTGATGCTAAGGTGGAGCAAGGAGATTAGATGAGAGTCAAGACAAGGGGTTAAGAGCTGGGAAGGAACAGCAGAAGCACTCAACGCCGGCAGGGGGAACAGAAAGGTGAGGGTGATAGGTGAGGCTCTTGTGAGAGCCGAAGCTCGTGTTGACCCCTGTGGGAGTCTGAGCTTAGGGTGATGCTAAGATGGAGCAAGGAAGTTACATGAGAGTCAAAGGCAAGGGGTAAAGAGCTGGGAGGGAACAGCAGAAGCACTCAATGCTGGAAGGGGGAACAGAAAGGTGAGGGTGATAGGGGAGGCCCTGCAAGATCCGAAGCTCACATTTACTCCTGCGGGAGTCTGAGCCGTAGAGGGTGTTTGCTAGGGATGGACAGATAGATGGCTTTGGCTAGAAGATAAGGGGTGGCCAAGATAGGGCTGAGAAGTTTAATAGAACCGACTGGGGTTCTTTGAGATGAAAAGACTGAGGCGAATGTAGGATTTGAAAAGCTTCAGAGGACCGAATAACCGAGGGTCTGGATCTGATGCTGGGAAAGCCTGTTAATAGCTGCTGTGGTGGCAGTGCCAATTCTGAATGAATGGCTGGAAAAGGGTTCGGGAGGGAATCCTTAGAGGTGATACTGGACGATTAGCATCGTCAGTAAAAAGGGGGGACTAGGGGGTTTGTTTCTTGTGATCTGTAGGTATGCTAGAAGGGTTTGGACGGGGTGGGTGAGGGCAGGGATGTTGAAGATGTAAATGAAATGTCCTTTGTCGAATTGATCTATCTTACTTTGTAGGATGAGGAAACCCTATCTTTCTTCCTTGAACAAAATTAGATCTGCCATGGTGGGGTGGAGTGAGGGGTTGAGTTTGAATATGTTCCATGCTGTGATGTGTGACTGAAAGGCTCTGAGGGCTTCTACTTGGAAGATAAGTGATATGGGGTTTGGTGGAGGTTATAAAGCTGTTGGGGGGGGGGGGGTGGTCCTGCAAGAGATGGGAAAGAAAGGGGGCAGTGGAGGCTCTTGCTGGAAGCGTGATGAGTGAGGGGATGGCTGGGGATTGGGCTTGGCTTGACTCCATAGAAGTCGAAGCTCTTGGGCCTCCGTGGGAGATAGAGCTGTGAATGAGTATGAGAGAGAGTGATGGGGGAGCGGAGTATAGCTCACGCTAAGAAAAGAACAGAAAGGGAGGAGTTGGAGCTGAATTTAATAAAAGAAAAAGGGGGGGGGGGGGGAGTAGCGGAGGAACTCGATGCTGGAAGGAAGAAAAGTTAGCGGAGGAACTCAACGCTAGAATAAAGGAAAGCAGCGGAGAAACTCAACACTGGAAGAAAAAAAATAAATAAAAATAAATAAAAAATAAAAATAAATAAATAAATTTATATATATATATATATATATATATATATATATATATATATATATATATATATATATATATATATATATATATAATGTTTTAAAGGAGAAGAATAGTGGGGGAAATCCAGGGCTGGAAGAAAAAGGGGGTTAGCGCAGTAACTCAAAGCTAGAAATGATAGAAAAGTAGCGGAGAAACTTGACGCTAGAAGGAGTGGGAGGAAGAGGAAATGGCAGAGTCGTGCTCATGCTCTTGTACTCTGGATGGTGGATGTCGTCTGGTGAAAGGCAGCTGGGCTTCCTTGAGGTGATGTCTGCTGAGTCGGATGTATTTTTTTTTATGCATCCGAGGACCAGCGGCCAAGGGCCTGGATTAGGTTTTGGGAGAGCCCGTTGTGGGCGGCTGTAGTGGCGGCTCCAATTCTGAAAGAAATGGCAAGAGAATGATTCAGGTGGAAGCCATATAAGCGTAGTATTTCTTTTAAGTGTTTATGAAACCCAAAACGAGTTACTGGATGGTTAGCGTCATCAGTAAAAAGTGGGGAGGAAGGGTTGGGATCTTGGTATTTCTTCAGCTGTAAGAATGCTAGAAGGGTTTGAAAGGGGTGTGTGGGAGAGGGGAGGTCAAAATGTAAATGAAGTGGCCGTTGCGAATTTTTTCTCTGCTTGATAAGGAAAGAAATGGTTTCTTTATCCTGCGAAGTTAAATCAGAGATGGTAGGGTGGATGGAGGGGTTGAATTTGAATGTGATTGTGAATTCTGAGTATCGTAAAAGGTCGTAAAAGGCTAGGGTGAACATGGCACTGAGGGTGCAAGCTGTATGGATAGACTGATAGCCTTTGCGTGGTGAGTGTATAGATTTGGAGAGGATGTTGAGTGTGATGGGGAGTCTGATGGGGAGAGGTGGGATTTCTGAAAGCCTTTGTTGAGTAGTATGGTTTGATTAGATATGGCATCTGAAGGGGATCCGTAAATTAGCTTATGGAAAAATTGGATCCCGCTTAAGTAGCTTCTAATGGTACTGGCTTGTATGTTCCAGGAATATGAGGGTAAGATATGAATGGATGATTGTGAGGAGGGAAAATCAGGGAAAATTGCTTGTACAGTGTATGGAAGTGTTTGAAGGCTTTCCATGCTGAGAGGTATAATTCAAGGGTTCTGGGGCTATAGCTTGTAATATGGGAGATAGGAAATTGGCTGAGGTTATGTAATGGGTGGTTAATGGCAATGTCATTCTGAATAAGAAGGTACTATTGTTGAATGAGGGTCCACTTCTGGAGCCAATAGATGAAATTTCTAGAAATGCATGTGGGTGGAAGTCGGCTTGAGAGGATCAGCTGAGCTTCCCTGAGGTGGCATTGCTCTCCTAAGGTGTTAGAATGCTAAGAGGGTTTGGAATGGGTATGTGGGGGAGGGGATATCAAAAATGTATATAGAATGTGCTTTGCGGAATTGATCTGTTTGCTTTGCTTAATAAAGAAAGATAGAGTTTCTTCATCCTGCAAAGTTAGATAGATACGGTGAGGTGGATTGTGGGATTGAATTTGCTGTTAGTTCAGAGCATGTCAAAACTAAAAAGGCTAGTGTGAGTATGGCATTGAGGGTCTGGGCTGTGTGAGTGGAAATGTATCTTTTGTGTAAAGTATGAATGTATTTGGAATGGATGTGGAGTGTGATAGCTTCGTTGTCGCAGTGTGCGAGGATGGTAGAGGTGGGCATTCATCCCCCCACAAGGTGGCAGATGGATGGAGAGCTGAGGATATGGGGTGTGGCTTGTCTGGTGGTCCTGAAAGTACCTCTTGAAGACGGAGTAGGTGAAGTGATAGTGAAGTTTAAAATCCTCAGTGATATAGAATTTATTTAAAATGCAAATGCATCTAATGCAGAGTCAATGGATGAAGCATTATTCCATTGTCAGAGTGTCCTCCTTCCATTCATAGCAGTCAAGTGGGAAGTTTGTCTCTTTGCCATTTTCACATCCAACCGATGTGTCATTATAAAGTTACATATGACACTTGTGTATGGACATATGAGTCACTGGTGTATTACGATTGGACTTCTGTGCTTGATGTGTTGAATGTTTCTCGCTGGATGGATAATAATCTTTTTAGAAGTTAAATGGCTATCAGATGTTTTTTTTTATTTATTTTTATTTTTTTAAATATATAAATATCAACTGCCAACATCAACTCTGCACTTTAAAAAGTCACCACTTAGTAGGAATTGTGTGAATAGAATGTTTGTTGTGGGCTTCCTTTAATCTATGATTAAATAACATTAAGTTTGGAATGTTATTGGCCAAATTCCTTCACAAGTCTTTTACAGCTGAGTTCATTCATAAATTGTCAAGGGAGTGGGAGGAACCATCTCGAGTTTGGAAGCTCATTGGATGGTGACACTTCTCCTTTCAGCTATTGGCTCAATTAAGTGTCAATCATAGATTGGCGGCCATTTTGTTGTTGTCGCTAGTGTTTGTGAAAGACGCTACTGCACTCCAGCGACTAGTTTGGATGATAACAGCGCAATCCATGGATGTTTAACAATTGCAGTCGAATTACTTTGGAATGTTATGAATCTGTGGACGGGCGGGAGGCTTGAAAGGTGAGTTCTTGGTTAAATTCTTTCTAGTCACGCGAGTCTTGTCTTTCAAAAGATTTGTAAAAGGTTTACTTTGTTGTAGAGTAGTTGTTTTTGCGAGGCTTCCCTTGAAAGCGTGCTATACTTTACCGCGGGTGGACTGCTAGGAGAGCAGAGGGAGATCGGCTTATTGCGATGGCTTGGTTTGTGGGCATCTTGAGTTTAGTTGGAGTTTGTGGACAGCGTAGTGTGAGGCAGTTTGAAGTAGAAGGCGGAAGAGCTGGTGGTCCGGCGTTTTGCGGGATTTCAGGCTCGATTGCTGGCGAGGCTGTGGCTGAATTCTTAGGGAGAGCGGGGCTCTGGCTGGAATTGTTGTTGTTGTAGTTTGTTTGTTTATTCTTCCGTATCGGTAGGTTACATGGTGGGACGCTGGAGCGTTTGTAGCGGGAAGCATTCTTCAAGACGAAGATAACTGGAGTGAAAGCTCTGGTTATTTATAGTGTGTCCGTAATCATCTAATAGGGCAGATTACGGGGCTAATAAGGTGCCAGCCGTGTTGATCATAAGCATGTGATTCTCTCGAAATTAGTTTATAAATAAACCACACTTTTATTAAATACTGTGCTTTACCAACTGCTGCACTTTTAGACCATTGCAATGCAAATCCAAACAACCCTGCTCATCTGTTCAGTATTTATGTGCTTTTGATTGGATCAGGATCATTTACATCAGCAGCCTCAAGTTCAAGATGAAGATGCACTCTGCTTACTGCTGCTCTCATTCAGTCTACAGCGTGAGTTTTAAACTAACATCTATTGACAGTTCTGGAATAAACTTATTATGAATTAAATCAGTCTTTTATTTTTAGGTATAAAATGTGAAAGTATGGAGTCGATTGAAAGCTCAGTTCAGAAAAAGCCTGGAGAAACTCTGACTCTGTCCTGTAGAAGATCCGGGTTCAGCTTTGGCTGCTGTAGCATGCACTGGATCAGACAACAAGCTGGAAAACCTCTTGTGTGGATTGGATGTATTTATAGCCATGGTAATAACCATGACTATGCTAAGTCCTTTAAAAGAAGAGCTGAAATCACCAGAGATAATTCAAAGAGTATGACATATCTGAAACTATCAGGCCTGACAGCAGAAGACTCAGCCGTGTATTACTGTGCAAGAGAATCACAGTGACACAAAGATCTTAAAGAGCTGAACACAAACCACTGTGAGTGTTTTATCTCTCGCAGTGGTGTAAAAGGTAACTAATTACAAATACTCAAATTACTGTAACTGAGTAGTTTTTCTCAGGAATTGTAATTTACTGAGTAGTTTTGTGTACTTTTACTTTTCCTTGAGTACATTTTTAGTGCTGTATCTGTACTTTTACTTCATTACTTTCTTTCAACCTGCAGTAACTACTTTATTTTTCTTGTCCATGGGGATTAGAAAAATCAGTCCTGTGATTCCTGTCCAATCAAATAGAGTAATCAAATCAAATAGTAGAAGGTAAATCGCATCATAATGAAATACCTCAAGACGTGTGCACTTTATAATTGCAGCAAACTGTTTGGAAGTATTAAAAGTGTCCATGAAGATGTTCAAAATCTTTACACGCAATGACCCAGAGACTGTTTAGATGCATGTCACTAGCTACGTTTCCATCCACCCATTTTTATGCGCATTTTGCATATGCGCATTAAAAAAACGGTTGATGAAAACGTCAAGATGCGCATAAATTTTGAAAATGCGCATAAAAAACATATGCGCATAACTGAGTAGGACAAACTTTTTATTCGATAAGAAAAGATGCACATAAACTACGATGGAAACACTTTTACCGCACAAATTCCAGTGTGCGCATTAAAAAGGTCATGTGATTTTGTTATAAGAGATCATGTGATGATGAAAATGTGTGTAAATAGACAAACCAGCAGGCTGAGCACATTATAAACCATCTGAACTTTTGTTTTGGTCATTCTAAAACGCCTTAATCATCTCACTATTAGTGTTATTATATTATTAATTACCTCCAGAATCAAGAGTGTCTGTGCTCCGCGTCTCACGCCACCACATGTTCACTGCGTGCCAGGATTGCCTTCTGAGGCGCAAGTCATTTATTAAATGAAGAAAAGATTGACGCAGCTTCTCCTACTGCAGCAAATTCAGTTTTTACTGTTGATATTTGGCGCCAGTTAATCAGGAAGTGATGATTTTCTTCGCTTTGACTCGTTGGATGGAAACGCTGCTTTATTTGCATGTCTTTTATGCGATAATCCAGTTTTGCGCATTAAGTTCATTAACATTTTTGGATGGAAACATAGCTAGTGATGAGAAGATGACGGATGTTTACTGTATGATGACCGAAATGGCCTTAAACACCCAGCAGGCACAGGACGTCAACATGATGTCTGATTGACGTTGAACCCTAACGTCATGGGGACTTTGCATTCTGTTTGGAAATGAAAATCGGGTTGACGTCAGAACTCAACGTTAGACCAACATCAATATCCAATGTCCAACCTAAAACCAACCAAATATCAACGTCTAATGATGTTACAGCTTGACATTGTGTGAACGTTACCCCTATGACATCTATCAGACGTTGGATTTCGGTTGCCATACCTGATGAATAAATGTCAGTATTTGACGTCATATATGGCGTTGGTTTAAGATGTTGGCTCGACGCTGGATTTTGGTCACTTTCTAACAACCTAAAATCAACCAAATATCAACGTCATTTGACATCATTATTGGACTCCAAAATAACGTTGTCCTTAGCTGCTGGCTTGACAATTAATTTTGGTCACCTGACATTACATCCTAAATCTAACCTAATATTAATGTCTCATGATGTTGTGTGCCTTCTGGGCAATAACTAAATGCACTACAGAATGTTTCGTTTACACACACATGCACAAATTACATGTAAACATATCAGCTTTTAACAGCATAATACTCACTACTCACTACTCTTGAGTACTTTTGAAAGGTCTACTTTTACTCATACTTTGAGTAATATTTACAACAGATACTTTTACTCTACTTACACTACATTTTTAGGCAAGTAATGGTACTTTTACTTGAGTATGATTTTCAGTACTCTTTCCACCACTGATCTCTCGTCACTGGAGCTCAACAGGTGGCAGCAGAGAATGAAAAATCTTTGCTCTGTGACAGTGAACAGCTAAAGTTAAGTGAAATACACCATAAAATATCGAATATAAAAGAGGACAAAAGCAAATATGAATACTTTAACTTTGTTGAATGATGTGTAGATTTGTAGTTTCACCATGTACACATTTTACAGTGAGATTATAATTTATTTAAGCAGAGTCTCCAGCAGCAGTGACTAAAAGTACAGAATATGGTGAAAACGTGAAGATGAAGAACACAGCAGTTTTATGGTGCATGAGAGTGAAGTGGTAGTCATCTTGAATGGAAAACTGAATACACAAAAATGCATAATTTAGCTGTTAAATGTTAATTTGTACATTTTTTAGACACAAATCAGCTCTGGAAAAAACCTAAAATAATTATAATAGTTATTAGAAAAATAATCAAGCACTTAGATCTAGTAGAGGAATGAACTTTAAGTGTAAAGTTACACAAATTATGAAAATATTTTTTAGCACATATAGAGTTGATTTAGCAGCTGTGTGTTTATGTAAATCATCTGTTGCATATTTATACACTGATCTGACCACTGGAGGAAGAGAAGATTCACTTCAGTTCAGTCAAACTGTGCTGTGAAACACCATGATCTCTTCATCTCTAGTGCTGGTTCTGGCAGTAGTAACCTGTGAGTTTTTGTTGCTAAAACACGTTAACAGTCTCTAAACTTGACACTATCTTACTAACTGTATTATTTCATTTGATACAGGTGTTGATTCATATGAACTCACTCAGCCTGAGTCTCTGACTGTCCGTCCTGATGACTCTCTCACTATCAGCTGCAGAGTCTCATATTCAGTCACTAGTGAACACACAGCCTGGATTCGTCAGCCTACAGGAAAAGCTCTGGAGTGGATTGGAGTTATCTACTCTTTTGGAAGCTTAGTCTACAAGGATTCTCTGAAAAACAAAGTTCAGCATCACCAGAGACACTTCCAGTAACACAATAACACTGCAAGGAAAGAATATGAAAGGTGAAGACACAGCTGTGTATTATTGTGCCAGACGTACACAGTGACAGATGACAACAGCCTCCTGTGCAAAAACACCATCATTATTGTAGAATGTACAATATTCTTTTTATTTTCTCCCCAAAGATTTTTTACAAGTTTTCACAAATAAAATGTAATATGTTTATTTAGAAGTCAGTAAAATCCTCTCGTCCATGTGACAATGACGTTGCATTGCCCAAACACCTTAGATGATTAGATTTGTTTTCATAATTCCTTATTTTATGATATGCATACTGGAATATTGTATTGCAAATAAAAGCACTCATTAAATGCACTAAAGAAGTAATATGTAATTTGGCTGCATTTTATTTGTGGCTGCACTTCAGATTCATGCTGCACATACTGTACCTAGTAATTTATTTAAAAACAATTTAACAATGAGATATTGTGAATCTGCAAACATCAAAATGTTAATTAGCAAATTTGACTTGACACACTGTGTGCTCGTAGTCTTCAGAAAATGAAGACAGGGCTTCTCTCTCTCATCAAAAAACTTGATTTATTCTCTTTATCTAACCTCAAGTGAGTTTCTATATTCCCCTAGATGGACACAAACGGAGATATTCTGAAGAATTGTGGAAACTAGCAGCCATTGACATCCACAGTAGGAAAACAAAATACACAATCAATCCATCTATTTTTGTCAATCATGTCAATCTAGACATGTAAAAGCAGAAAAATGCTCATAATACAAAATTGCATATTAAAGAGTATAAATCAACAGTGAATAAAAATGTGAATAGACACTTATTTACTGTGGTACATACTGTATGCATAACTGCATGCAAATCTTCCTCTTCCTCTTTCATTGAGTGTTATAATGGTAAGCAGCATCTTGTTCTCAAACTTCTGAAACCATGACCTCCTCATCTCTCTGCTTGTTTCTGCTTCTTGCAGCTGTCTCTCGTAAGTCTTTATAGGGTCTATAGAAACCATTAAATTATACTAAATGTTTTCACATCTCTAACCTTTCAGGACATATTTCTTCTTCCTCAGGTGTCCACTGTGTTGAACTGACCCAGACTGATTCTATTGTCTTGAGGCCTGCTCAGGTTTTGACTCTGTCCTGTAAAATCTCTGGATATTCAGTGACTGACAGCAGCTACTGTACTCACTTCATACGACAGGCTGCAGGAAAAGCTCTGGAATGGGTTGGAGCAATATGTGGTGGAGGTGACACATATTACAGTGATAAACTGAAAAGTAGATTCACAGTTAGCAGAGACTCTTCCAGCAGCACTGTGACTCTGAGTGGACAGAATATGCAGACTGAGGACACAGCTGTGTATTACTGCGCCAGAGAGTCACAGTGACACAGAGCACTTTCTGCCCTGATCAAAAACCACTCGCCACTCAAACATACAGCAGCACATTAAAAATCATCAGTGCTTCTGGTCCAGATTTAGAGTAAGATTCAGTGTTCACAAATATTCCATTTTTTCAGCATACAGTTTGTGTTTTTGCATGTTTGCGCCCAATGCATGCAATATAAGCATTATCTTTGATTGAGCTTTTATTTTTTAGATTGTTTACTATTTTGTTTGGGAAAGATTAAAAGAAGTGTCGCATTAACGGTGAGGAATTTGAAGCTATGTTCGGAAACTAAAAATACACAACACAACAGTCTTAGGTAGTTTTTTCCAACCCAAAAATATTTAAATTAATTTGCAATTTAAATGCCAATGAAAAACAACAAAAACAACAAAACCACAAAACCTTCCTCAAATTGATTCAATTCAGTCATATTTTAATAGTACTGGAATCATAGGTTACACACTGAATTTCATTCCTGGTCAATTTTATTTGATGCACACGACTTTAATAAACTATAATTTTGTTTTACCGCCAGCACAAAAATATCATTATCAACAATAACAACAACAACACAATAGATACAAGTAATTATAAATCAGAAATTTGTTTATATCTTTTTCTTACAAAGGTAATTTTTTTTGTAGGATTAATATATATTTAATTACTAATAATTAATTATTCATTCATTCATTCATTTTCTTGTCGGCTTTGTCCCTTGCGGGGTCGCCACAGCGGAATGAACCGCCAACTTATCCAGCACGATTTTACGCAGCGGATGCCCTTCCAGCCGCAACCCATCTCTGGGAACTTCCACACACACATTCACACTCATACACTATGGACAATTTAGCTTACCCAATTCACCTGTACTGCATGTCTTTGGACTGTGGGGGAAACCGGAGCACCCGGAGGAAACCCACGCGAACCCAGGGAGAACATGCAAACTCCACACAGAAACGCCAACTGACCCAGCCCAGCCGAGGTTCGAACCTGCGACCCAGCGACGTTCTTGCTGTGAGGCAACAGCACTACCTACTGCGCCACTGGGTTGCCCATAATTAATTATTTAAAATGTAATTACTTGACTAAAAGGTATACTTAAAATCATTATAAATCCATACATATATATAATATATATATATATATATATATATATATATATATATTTTTTTTTTTTTTTTTCTTAAAAATTGTGTCCAAGGCATGACATTTTACCTTTATTTTAAAAATAACAATACTTATTTCAGCATTTAAATAACAAAAATAGCATCCATTAATTAACAAAAATAATCTAAGAATTGAAAGAGAAGAATTGCACAAAAAAGTTAACCTTTTTTAAAAGCAAAGACACCATATTTGATGCCTACCATATATTTGTACTGACTGATTTCTGGCTCAGTTCATTGTTTCATAAGCATGTGCAATAGTCTTGATAAATGTAACAATCTATAATAAAATAAATAATATTTCTTCAAAACATAGCTGTAAAACAAAACCATACAATTGCTCTGCTTCTCTTAATTGATTTATTGTTTGCAGAACGCTCTGGTTACTAAAGTAACCCTCGTTCCCCGAGGGGGGGAACGGAAATGCTATGTGGAAACTTCCACTATGGGGGATTTCATTCAGAAAGCCAATCATCTGAAAGAGTATGTAAACGGGCCAATGAAATGCCAATGAGTTGGCAGCTTCAGCTTGCGCACCTGATGCTCGTTGCAATTAATCTTGCTATATGAGCACATGTGCGAGCAAAGCCAAAGCATCATTTTTTAGCGGAAGAGACTTTCACCTCAACAGCTAAGGGGCAATCATTATGGCGAAGGAACATAGCATTTCCGTTCCCCCCCTCGGAGAACGAGGGTTACTTTAGTAACCAGAGCGTTCCCCTTCGGAAGGGGAACTTCAATGCTATGTGGAAACTTCCACTATGGGGAAATGTTTGGAAAACGCCATAATGATTGAATCTTACCTTCGCCCCCGATGAGAGGTTTGCCAGGCAAAAGAGCGTGAGCGCATCTGCGTCACCAGAGGCGCGGTCTTCCAACGTGTTCCCTGGCCCTTACTTATCCCACTTCAACAGAAGATTAACGGATTTAGATATATTTTTCGGGAGCCGCAAATGCGTCTAGAATAATTTCTAGGAATGTAATACGACAGTACGTTGGGAAAGCGTGCAGTCCCGATAGGGAGGACGCTGCGGAGGCCACCTGCTACCCAAGTGGGGAGACTGGTGGCGAGAGAGCATATGGACTAGCCCTGAGAAGGGGGGAGTACGCATATGAATATAAGATGGTTAGCGGTGAGGGAAGACACGGGTCCGCCTGTGAGGGGGGACTGCACCGTGGCAGTATAAGCATATGGGATCGCCTAGTGGGGATCGCACATAGCGGGCACCTATCCCCAGAACGCGGGCTGACCAGCGGGCATACCAACAACGTAACGGGCCAGCGCCTGACTCCTCCACTGAGTCAGATGCTGGGGGCCTCGGAGGAATATCTGCAGGGTTTGCCAGCGGGGAACTTTACTGACAGAGCGAAAAAAGCGCACGTATCTCCGTGTTAGAGAGAATGGCGCAGCAAGCGTTTTACAACACCTAACCGAATTTCTCATTCACCGCGTGAGGAAATCGGCTCCCCTCAAGATTAATAAATCTCGCAATAGGTGTCGCCCAGCCCGCAGCTCTACAGTGTCTGTTAGAGAGGCGCCGCGTGCTAACGCCCCAAAAGGATGCGCGCTTCGAGGAGCGCGCTCTCACTCCTGGGGGACACGGCTCGCCCTGGCTCAGATGAGCGAGGGAGATGGCATCCACTGTCAGTGGGTAAGTTCCAACCTCTGTTTGGATACGGCACTTCCCTTCTGCCGATCACAGTAACAGATAAAAGAGCTGAGTACGGTCCGTATAATACGCAAAGCGCGAAGGACGCAGCAAATAAAGGGGCTGGGTCTGCCTCCTCTGTTGGCAGCGCTTGCAGGTTCACTACGTGGCTGAAACGCTGTAGGAACCTAGGGCACATTTAGCTGACCGAAAATGCCTCCAGATACCCACCCATTTAGCCGATGCGAACGCGACCAACAGAGCTGTCTACCTGGACAGAAATCTTAAGATACTGAGTCGAGTGATCGAGCAGACCTTTCCTAAGAGAGATCTCCAAGTGGGTATGAAAGGGAAACAGGAAAAATTAATATTCATGTCTCATGCCTCTGGGAACTGGATGATGAGACGATACTTCCCAGCGCGCCGCCATCGCCGCATCCTTAGAGCGGGGATGATCGTAACGCCAACCCCTCAGAGTGGAGGGGACAGCCTTAGCTCCAGTCAACTGAAGGAGGATAGCATCACTCTGATCTGGCATGTTCAGGGTTCCTTCTCGGGGAAAAATGTAACCACACAGCGAATAGACTCCACTTCAGGCGTGGGCATGCCTCGTAGAGGGTGCTCAGCCTGAGTGACAGTGTTAACCACCTAATCGGTAAGTCACCTAAGTCCTCCGCGCTCCATCTATGAACTGTACGTGAAGCATAGATCTAGGCGCGGGTGCCAAACGGTGCCTGTCCCCTGTTTCCAGGGGATGTGCCAGGGAGGGGCCATCACGAGGAGAGAGTTGAAAGCAGGTCCGATTGGGCCAGAGAGACGCAATACGAGAGCTGTTCCTCGACCTCCCTGACTTTACACACTATCTGTGCGAGTAGGCTCACTGGAGAAATGCGTATAACGCACGCCCCGAGGCCAGCTGTGTAGCCAGTGGACTCTGCAGGGTTCGCCAAGTGGGGAACTCAAGCGAGAGCGCACGAATCTCTGAGTTAGAGAGAGAAAGGCGCAGCACAGAACAGCTGGACAGTCGGGGGTGGAGTCTCCATTTTCCCAGGCGAAACTGCCGTGAGAGCGAAAGGGCTGCACGGAGAGCTCGGTGGGGAAAAAATGGAATGCAGCGATTGCGCCGCGTGTGACTCCGGGGGAGCAGACGGCGAGCGAGCTGAGACATGCTGCGAGAGCGGATACCCCCCACACGGTTGATATACGCCCCCGCTGCCATACTGTCCGTCCTGACCAGTACGTGTTGTCGCTCCAGCACCGGTAAAAAACGGCGGAGAGCGAGGAACACTGCCAACAGCTTTAGGCGATTGATATGCCAATGCAACTGGGTTTTTTCAGCTGCATGCCCGCAACACACGGCCCCCCAGCCAGTGCTGGAAGCATCTGTCCAAACGACAATATGTCTGGACGCCTGTCCTAGAGGCACTTAGGCCTGTAGGAACGAGGGGTCGTTCCAGGGGCTGAGGGCGCGGCGACACAGCACAGTGACAGTCACTCGGTGTGTGCCCGCGTGCCATGCGCGTCTGGGGACTCGATCGTGAAGCCAGTGCCGAAGTGGTCTCATATGGAGTTATCCGAGCGGCGT
The DNA here is from genome assembly GCA_903798195.1 of Danio kyathit. NCBI lineage: Eukaryota > Metazoa > Chordata > Actinopteri > Cypriniformes > Danionidae > Danio > Danio kyathit. Next base: position 44,396,422 of record LR812521.1, on the reverse strand, counting down.
ACAGCGGCTGCGGATACCATATGCCCCAGGAGCCTCTGAAGATTTCAGTGGGACCACTATTTTGCTGTCCAAATCTCACAGACAGTTCAGCATTAGCTGAGCGCGCTCTCCGGAGAGGCGCGCTGTCATGGTGACCGAGTCCAGCTCCAACCCGAGAAAAGAGATCCTCTGCGCGAGCTGGAAGGCTTTTCATCGCGTCCCAGACTGGCAGTATTCGGGCTGTCACATCCAGGGAAGGGAAAGATGCTCTCTCTCTGAGGAGCCCGGCCCCCCACCGGGGAGAGAGCAAGTTCCCTCTTCTCCAGATGGCCGTCTCAGGAGCGCTGGTCGCATGCGAGGTGCTCGGCGCTGCCGCTGGCCGGAGCGCAGGCGGGGGCGGAGCAGCACTCGAAGACGGGCACTCTCGGCGACGAGCAGTGGATGTGGATGGTTCAGCAGGGGGGGAGCGGTCTTACATCCCCGCCGAAGGATGGCCCATCGTATCCGACTGCACCGCCGTGAATTCCTGGGTGAATCCACCAACGGTGTCGCCGAACGGGCCAGACTGGTATATGGGGGAGTCAAGAAAGTGAACTTTGTCGACTCCGCGCATATTTTTTTGCCAGGTTTAGCCCGAGGTGGTGCTCCTGGACCACTAATGTGGCCATTGTCCATCCCAGGGCACGCGCAGCGGACTTGAGGTCCGTGGAGCTCAGTCGGGTGCGGTGCGGGGCTTGTAACCAGCCTGGGTCGGAACCACCCTCCTGCAGCTGGGCCAGCGCGGGCGCATGGACCCTAGCGTGCAGGGTGGAAGCGGAGGGGGGGAAAATCCTTCATCAGACCATGACAGCCCAACCTCCGATGCAGCGGTGGACATCTGAGCCTCGATGTCATCAAGTGAGAGGGCGGCCATCCGAGGATGGAGCGCTTCTCTCACTCGAAGCTTGGATGGAGCGCGTGGAGGAGTGAGAGGTCCACAAGCCCGAGGGCGGCAGATTTACTCCCACTGTAACCCTCAGATCTGCCCGAGTGCCCACCGCGGAGCGGGGGACAACTGGGGTGGGTGGCTCTTTTGCAAGAGCGAGCTGCGATCTTAACTGCGCAACAGACATGCCACCGCAGTGATGGCATGCACTGCCCACGAGTACCGCATTAACATGCTGGACCCCCAGACATGAAACGCAGTGCTCGTGCCCATCATCCGAGGACAGGAAACCCCCGCATCCAGAAACGCACAGTCGGAGCGACGTCTTGAAAAAGACGCGCTGCACGACCGTGTTGCTCTTTTAGGAAATTCGCAACAATACATACCGCTCTGGAGGACCAGACCCAAAGGACGCCAGGCAAGGGAGAACTCCAGCTCGACCATCTGCCGCTGCGTGTCACACACTCTGGACCGGGAGATTGCTCTCGTTCACTCTCTGTCTGAAACTCAGCTGGAGGAACCCTCATCGACTCTCTCAGAAGGCTGTTGAAGTCTCTGAAGTGAAAATGATGCTTTGGCTTTGCTCGCACATGTGCTCATATAGCAAGATTAATTGCAACGAGCATCAGGTGCGCAAGCTGAAGCTGCCAACTCATTGGCATTTCATTGGCCCGTTTACATACTCTTTCAGATGATTGGCTTTCTGAATGAAATCCCCCATAGTGGAAGTTTCCACATAGCATTGAAGTTCCCCTTCCGAAGGGGAACTATTATTTATCATTATTAAAGGAAAGTACAATATACATAACTGTAATTCAACTACAGAAAAAACTCACAATAATCACTTACTTTACTTTTTCAGTGGAAAAAGTCATTTCTACTTAACTAGCAATTATTCTTTGTAATTCCATACACTCAACATTGTCTACAAGTGATATCAGAATCATATTATGTGATCCTGGTTTTCTAATTCAAGCGCTGCTAAAAAATAAACATAAATCTGAAATAAAGCAGAGAATAAGCCAAAGGAAAGTCAGTGAGTGAGTAAAACAGAGATGGTACTGCTTATAATTTTACCCTCACCCTCTCCATCCTCCAAAACTCTTTTTGTCTGAATAAGAATTCTGCCTGTTTTGAGCATAAGAATTCCTGGGTTTTGATATTGACCATTCAAAGTTGTCAAAAGACGAATCAAAAGAGGATAAAGTAGTGACATAAGAGTGTTCTGAGGAAATCCCTGGTGTACCATGGAAAATAACAACCCTATATGTGACTAGAAACACAGTGCCGCAATGGTGACAATCACAGCCACTGTGTTGGTCCTGCATGCCCACCGACTGTACTTCTGTGCTTCCACCATGTCTCCCTCATCCATCTTGATTCTTGCCTTAAAACAACAAAGGAAATTACATCAAAATGTTTCTGAAAGATTTCATTAAGATTTAAATTATTTTTAGTCAGCTTAATGGTTTTCATTTCAAGCAAGTTTTGGATTATATTGTTTTAATTTATTCTGTGCCATTGCATCTGTCTTTTTAATTAATTTAATTTGATTTGTAGATCTTTCTATTGAATTCTTTACATATGTTTAATAAATGCACTTACGTTCATGTTTTGTTATCACTTTCAGTCTCTTGCCACTAACATTACACCAAATGTCCCACAAACTAAATGTTACCTTTTTTATCCTCAGACCTAAAATGTAAAGTTTTAACATTCTAGTAAGAAAAGTGGTGATGACACTCACCTTTAATGAACAAATCAAAGCAGCAAGTCCCAAAAATAAACAGTTGCAAAAAACGATGTTGAACACAGAGCAGCATGTAATCTTTTTCACTGTATTTTAGCCCCTTATCGATGATTTCAGGTGAATCCTCTCCATGATCAGACTCTGAGAGGTCAATCATTTCAACGGCCAGTTGAACAGCTGACCTGTCCGGACAGGGAATCTCACATATGGCTTCAATATCCATTGTGTTCACAAAAATTAATCCTCGGGGAGTTACGTGTATGCTGTTGTTTCCTTCAGTTGCATTGTGTTATAGCAGGTTTCTCTTCTTTTAAATGTGTGCCGGTAGTCCATCAATATGCCACTTTGTGGTATAATGACATATTTTCTCTTTTGATGGTAAACCTCTGTGTCCTTTTATCAGCTGCAGCTACAAAGCCACACACAAGTAACATCATATGATCACAATTAGAAGATATAAAACCACTTATGTGTTTAAGGTTTGCATTTAAAACAAGTTTGTTCCAACTAACATATTTAACATCTTTCAAATAGCTGTTATTTGAATATTATACTATTTGTATATGTATTTTAAAGCTGCGACAGCTCATAGCTCAAGAATGAAAATTGTGTTTGTGTGTGTCACAATAATGCGTGACTTACATTAATCTTCCAGTTGTGTGATTTAGATATACCTGGATCCTGTCTTAGATTGTCAAATATTAAATGTTTAGCTACTGACATCTCACATTTTGACTGTTAAATCTGAGGTGAATTTGTGTTAACCTACTCTAAATGGTAATGCTATTCTTGTCTGTATTTGATTTGATCATTTTGATGGGGATGTGCGGTGTTAGACTGCTGGTCAGCTCAGATGAGGAAATCAGATATCTTGGTGTTTTTAAACTGCGAAAAAACAGTTTAGTTTCGACACCTACTGGAAAAAGTACAAAGAATACATGCATAAGCTTGTGCAAGATTGTAGATGAGGTTAGAAATATCATCCACTTGTGTACTGTGCTAATGATGAAATTTGCATTATGTTCATTACACATACCCCAGCATATGTATAAAGCTGAAGAATATCTTGGATTTCATGGTTGTGTTTAATTGACTGAGTAAATTATTGGAGTAGTGCGAGTAAATAATTGGTCACACTTTATTTTGATGATCCATTTGTTAAATTTAAGTAACATTGCAAAGAATTCTCATTAGATTATAAGTAGACTGTTAGGGTGGGGTTAGGGTTTGGGGTTGGGGTTAGGGTGAGTGTAAGTTGACATGTACTTGCAAAGTTTCTTATAGTCAGTTAAATGTCTGTTGAAGGAGCAGAATCAGCATATATTAAGCAGACAGTCTACTAATACTCAAATGGACAATCAAAATAAAGTGTTACCAAAAAAATCACTCATGAAGACAGTCACATACAGTATATGTTGAAACATTCTAAGATAAAAATATAACTTTCAGAACAAATCATTAAATTCTCACCAATCATACACAGACAAGGGAAGTGCTAAAAATAAAGTTCCAGTGCTGTTGGACTGTAGCATTTCTGTAAAAAATCTGACTGGAACTTGTATTAATATATAGACATCTCCCACAACCAAATGTCTGTATGCAAATCTTCCACCTGTTCTTTGTACAAAAGTGTAGTGTGTGTGGATCATCAGAGGAAGTAAAATACATTCAGTTCAGCCCAAAATCATGATCTTCTCACCAGCTATTCTCCTGCTGTTGGCAACAGCATCCTGTGAGCTTTACTAATCGATCCATACATGATACATTCATTTAAGATTTTAACATTCAGAAAATAGCAAACTTTCTTGTTGTTTTCAGGTGGTGTTTACTGTGTTGAGCTCACTCAACCTTCATCTATGGTCGTGAAACCTCAAGAATCATTTTCCATCTCATGCAGGATTTCAGTATCAAGCTACTGCATTCACTGGATCCGTCAATCTGCTGGAGGAGCTCTGGAATGGCTTGGATATCTCTGTAGTGGTGGTGGCACTAACATTAAAGATTCAGTGAAAAACAAGATCAGTTTCACCCAGGACACATCCAAAAACACAGTGTTTCTGCAGGGACGCAATTTTCAGACTGAAGACACAGCTGTGTATTACTGTGCCAGAGAGACACAGAGACTAAACAAACCACAGCTCTGTACAAAAACCTGAATGAGTTAATCAGAAGTACATACTACCAACTTTCATCATTCATCTATCTGTTTAACTTTATCCATATCCATTATGGTATTGAATATTCTACAATTATTCACAATTCATCACCTTAGAATTATAAGCTTCTATCTGACATTTTTGTCAAAATTGGGTTATTGACATATTCTTATTAAATGACAACTTATTTACATTATGGGATGTTTTTTTTATAAGTTGTTTATATTTTAAGACTTTTTATTTTAAAAACAAATGTTACACACGCACTGTTGCTATGGAATGTAAAAACTTTGAAGCTCAATATCTCAAAATCATTCAGAACGCAGATAGAACGTTATAATTCCAACCTGACGAATTATATCAGTCTTTTTAGAATGTATTTATTTATTTTGCAAATATCTTTTTTTGATCCTTAATTTAAATTTAAAAATCAAAAAAATCAAGCAATGGCAGGGTGGAGGAGGAGTTAATGCAAATCTGTTATCTATGTTTCTTATAAGTTGTTTGTCCTGTTGAAGCGTCTTTGTTCACTGACTCACTTGTGTGGTCCTTGTGGAGGAGAATCATCAGCAATGACAACAATAATCAACTCACTCCTGCTGTTACTGTTATTAAATGGTTTGTTCATTAATAAATAATAAGAATACATTCATGTAAATAATTCTAACAAACACTACATTGTGTGTGTATGCACATACATCATGTTACATTTCTCTCTCTTCTACAGGTGTTCACTGTCAGACCTTCACTCAGTCTCAAGCTGAGGTGAAAAAACCAGGTGAATCTTTTCGTCTGGTCTGTACCGCATCTGGATTTACATTCAGCAGCTACTGGGCAGCTGTGGTGAGACAAGCTCCCGGTAAAGGATTGGAGTGGGTTGCAACTATCAGCACATCCAATACAGCATACTATTCTCAGTCAGTCCAGGGAAGGTTTACAGTGTCCAGAGATGATTCCAGCAGTCAATTGTACCTGCAGATGAACAACCTCAAGACTGAAGACACTGCTGTCTATTACTGTGCCAGAGAGACACTGTGAATAATTTTAAGCTCAAAGCAATACAAAAACCACTAGTTTTCCTGTTGACTTTACTTATGCTGCAGGTGCCGTTATATTTCCAAGAGGTGGCGCTATTGTTAAGCAGTTTTAGCAGACTGCTTCAAACATCACTCACTGATTATTATTACATGAAGAAACAGACTGTCCATGTCCAATATTGATATTCTGCAGAAACACAAATCATTTAAGTCTAATATTATAGAGATGTTTTATATAAGTAAATATACAGCAAAATAACACCTTTTGGGGGACGTGGTGGCGCAGTAGGTAGTGCTGTTGCCTCACAGCAAGAAGGTCGCTGGTTCGAGCCTTGCCTGGGTCAGTTGGCATTTCTGTGTGGAGTTTGCATGTTCTCCCCCGTTCGTGTGGGTTTTCTCTGGGTGCTCCGGTTTCTCCCACAGTCCAAAGACATGTGGTAAAGGTGAATTGGGTAGGCTAAATTGTCCGTATGTGTGTGAATGAGTGTGTATGGGTGTTTCCCAGAGATGGGAAAAGAAAATGAATGAAATAACACCTTTTAACAATAGGTATCACATGATACATTCTTTCAAAGAAAAAAATAGGATAATGAGTAAAGGAATAAAAAAAAAAAAACACATTAAATGCAATAATATTATTGAGTTGGGATTTGTAAACTTTTCATGTGCTCACTACACAACTAAACAGGGATACTTTTTAAAAGTCAAATTTTCATTCTTTTATTAATACAATAGATATAAAAAAACAAACAAAGAAGATAAATGTTTTTAGGGCCAATTTAAATTACAACAGTATTTTAATTCATTTTAATCAGTTAAATAGGCACTTATGCAAATTTTCTTATGCAAACTTATGTAAATTAGATTATACAGATGCAATTGTATCGTTATATTTTTGTATTAATATTATATGTTAGGCACCTAGGGTCTGAGAGTAACGGAATTTCGATTCTCTGTATGTCCTGTACATGTGGTTGAATTGACAATAAAGCTGACTTTGACTTTGACTATGGAAATACACAAACTTAAAACAAGTTTCTTAAACAAGTTTCTTAATGTTTCACATTTTGCACAATTGAATACATAAAACTGTAAATTGACTGAACAGCATTCTTAGAATCGTAGAGTTCTTCTAACAAATTAATTCAAATTGTTTTACAATATAAATTGTTAAATAATTGAATATAATTTCATTACTTTCTACACTATTTTGATAAAAATGTCCTGATATTCAAGTTATTTCAATTTGTCCAAGATAGAACTATTAGTCTAAATTATTTAACTTATTCATAAATGAACCATGTGAGAATTGTTTTATTTGCTAAACTAAACTTGCTAATGTAGTTACAATAATTTGTATTTGTAAGTCAGAACTTGTTAATAGCTGTATGTTTTTGTCATTAAGAGGAAGTATGACATAACAGCATGTAATGTATTGAATGACAATTAAAATAACACAAGGTTACACTATATGCTTAATAGTTAATACTTGATACTCGACTTTCTTGAACTTGAGTAAATCTGATGAATATTCTAAGATGTGCACTTCTCAGATTAACATTCCAGTGTTTTTTTTTATTTTTTATTTATTTGTTTATTTATTTACATACACTTGTATAAGTACTAATATAACCAATTGCAAAATCCTGGAAAGCTGTACAAGTAAAAATATCTCTTTACCAACATATTGCTGTATTTTGTGATTCATTGGAGTTTTCTGTTTATTTATGTGGTGGATTTGTTTTATAGGATCTTGATCTCTGCCTAGTCAACTTTTTTCCATATAGAAATCTACAGTAACATATGGCAATATATGCAAATCATACCAGGTCATGTTTGAATTTCACATATATAAAAATATATATGTAAAATATACATGCAACATGTATTTCAAAAGATTGCAAAAATGTCAGTGTAAATTTGACAATTTACAATGTAATAAATCAAGTATACATAATCAGACGCTATGTCACTGTTAACAATTACCATACAAATTATTATTGCATGAATTTTAAATCAATCCAAATCTCCGCCCTTTGCTCCCCAAAAAAACAGAGGCAATCAGACATGATAAAGGCTCACTGAGTGTATTACAGAGCCAAAGCACAGTGAAAACACAAGCAGAATCATGGACTGCATTTCAGTTCTGCTGCTTTTGGCAACAGCACACTGTGAGTATTTTCAGCTCAACACACAAAAAAAATGTTTAAGAAATCAAATGTGTTGCTCAGTCTGTATTTTTTGATTGTTCATAGATTGTTTTTGTATTGAACTGGATCAGCCTCCTGCCATGGTAGTAAAACCAGGAGAAACGTTCACCATCGCCTGTAAGATCACTGGATATTCAGCCTCAGATGGCAGCACCTGCACCAATTGGATCAGACATTCGGCTGGAAAACCGATGGAATGGATTGGATATTTCTGTAGTTCCAGTAGCAACCGTGTCACAGATTCACTGAAAAATAAAATCAGTCTCTCTTCTGAATCCTCCAGCAATGCAGTTATTTTAACAGGAAGAAACTTCAACACTGAGGACACAGCTGTATATTATTGTGCTCGCTATACACAGCACTACAAACTGCCTCAGAACCTGTACAACAAACTCTGCACTGAACACATTTTTCAATAAAATCATTCATTCATTCATTTTCTTTCAGCTTAGTCCCTTTATTAATCAGGAATCACCACAGCAGAATGAACCGCCAATTTATCCAGCATATGTTTTACTAAGCGGATGCCCTTCCAGCAGCAACCCAGTACTGGGAAACACCCATACACTCTCACATTCACACACATATACTACGGCCAATTTAGCTTATTCAATGCACCTATGCCACCCTCAATAAAATTAATAGATAATTTTTATTTTAAACTAATAGATTTTATTTTACATAATATTTGTGTTCCTTGTCTTCTTTTGTCATCCCTAATAGAGTAGAACGTGATTCTTTTTTTAATCAATATGATTATAACTTTTTACCATGAATTACAGAAGACAACCACCAAAAGGTCCTACACTGTAACAATAGCTGAAATGCCAAAACATGTTGTGGTCAGAATAAGCTTGCTTCATTCACATGCATGCACATATTTTGTATTAAATTATGATGGAACATTATTTAATACATATTTATTTTCCGAAACATTATATAGATATATTTAGGTAGATGCTTTATTTGCATTCCATGGGCATTTTATGTAAAATCACTTTTTCTTTTCTTTTACATTTAATTTGGTTTAAGCATGAGAAATACACATAAATCTATTTGGTAAATAAACATTATCATTCATTACTCTCATTATGTACCTCTATCATAACTACTCAAAAGACACTTTTTATAGACAACTTAGAAGGCATAGTCAAATATATTACAGTAAATCAATCATTTCTGATTACATGAATGCTTACAAGCTAATGTACGTTGGTGTTTTTGTTTGTCTAAAAATTTAATGCAAGCAACAATGGTGTGCAGTTGAAAATAAAGTTTAACAAACACATTTATAAATAGCTATTCTGTTGTCTGCATCATTATTGACAACCACCAAATAACTATGATCAGATAGATTTTTACATCAATGCAAATCTCTGCCCTTCTCTCACTATAGCACACTGACATGATAAAGGTTCTCTCTGTCTTACAGAGCCACAGCACAGTGAAAACACAAGCAGAATCATGGACTGCATTTCAGTTCTGCTGCTTTTGGCAACAGCACACTGTGAGTATCTTCAGCTCAAAACACACACAAAAAAAAAGCTTAAGAAATTAAATGTGTTGCTCAGTCTGTATGTTTTCATTGTTCATAGGCTATTTCTGTATTGAACTGGAACAGCCTTCTGCCATGGTAGTAAAACCTGGAGAAACGTTCACCATCGCCTGTAAAATCACTGGATATTCAGCCTCAGGTGGTGGCTATACAAACTGGATCAGACATTCTGCTGGAAAACCCATGGAATGGATCGGCTGGTTTTATACTTCCAGTAGCAATGGTGTCAAAGATTCACTGAAAAATAAGATCAGTTTCTCTTCTGAATCGTCCAGCAATGCAGTCATTTTAACAGGAAAAAACTTCCACACTGAGGACACAGCTGTGTATTACTGTGCTCGCGATACACAGCACCACAAACTGCCACACATCCTGTACAAAAACCCTGCACTGAACACTTTTTGTTATTAAAGTTTATTTGCTATCATAATATTAGATTTTTGGACACCGGATAAGCCTGATGATGCACATTATCAGCCTTTGTAAAATTTGTATTCTTGAAGTGTATTTATGCTCAAATCACCTGTTAAATGGCATGCCATATCTAGCTAAAAATAAATAAATAAATAAATAAATAAATTAATTAATTAATTAATAAATAAATAAATAAATAAAATGTCCATAAGAGGGCACCATTACTCATTGGACAATTGGTGCCTGTTTGTTTGAACACACCTACTCTGTTAGTCCATGACATGCATGGGTAAATACTAATACTAATGCAAACTTACTGCCATGTTTCCTATATAAAATGCTACAAAATGAGGGTTGGATCTGAGCAGGAGAAATAATGTTCTTCTTAAAGCTCTTTCTGCAGTTGGCAGCTGCACACAGTGAGTGTTTTATTTAGAAAGTATATGTCTGGTTTATTAAAACAGAGGGAGTTAAACTACAGAAGCCAATACTATTTTATCAATAATTTTGTCTATATTAAACATTGTATTTGTTTGTGGTTAGGTGTTTATTCTCAGGTTGTGCTCACACAGTCTGAACAGTCAGTAAGTGTGTCTCCGAGCGGATCTGTTAAGCTGACCTGTGCATGCAGTGGATTCACTCTCAGTGGCTACAGGATGCACTGGATTCGCCAGGCACCAGGAAAAGGACTGGAATGGATTTTGCACTTTTATACAAATTCTGACAATGGTGCAGCTCAGTCAGTGCAGGGCAGATTCACGGCATCTAAAGACAGCTCTAATTTCTATCTGCACATGAATCAACTGAAGACTGAGGACACTGCGGTGTATTACTGTGCAAGAGAGACACTGTCCTTGTTTTCATTCATCTACTCGTACATAAACCATCAGGGGAGAACTGAGGAATGGAGATCATTGGTCAGACTGTGTTTTAATATCGGGGGACTTTAAATGTATTCATTCCCAAAGTAATTTATTTATTTACAGTTTTATTGTATTTTCAGGTGAATACATTATTCTTATACCATCTCTCTTCTTCGGTGTCTTCAAGTTATGAAGTTGAATTAAAAATGCCAACATTTCAAAAGTTGTCTTGGAATTTAAAATGATGGATTTAAAAATGTTGATTCTGATTAGACACTTTTAATGCAGATTATTTCATATTAAAGGCATTTGCATTGAATCGTCTAGCAGATACTTTATGCAGCCCAAGGACAAAGAAGCTATTAAACCTACAAACAACAAGTTTTAAGTTCTGCGACAAAACTCTGTTATTGTAATGCATTTCATAAAGAGAAATTAAGAGTGCTAGTGTTAAACAGTCACGTGGTAATGAAAAATATTAATCTTTAGTAATTTTTTTTATTCTGCTTGAACTGACATGCAGGTCATTTCAGGATAATAAATATATTATTACAATCAATCAACAAAAAAATAAAACAAAACATTGTGACAAAACTTTCCATGTGATTTTCTTTCAAAGAACACAAAAGGAAAATTTTATAGTTTAATTGCATTAACACATTAAATGTTTTTTATTTTATTGTCATTTTGGAGTATACAAACTTGCAGAACCTGATTTTACCAAGTGCAACATGTTCATTCAAAAATTTGTGATTAGTTTTAAAATCAGGATTAGATGCTTATTGATAATCACCTATCATTTCCTTCAGATGTTTGGAATAATTTATGGTTATGTTTATTGGTAGGGATTAGATTGTGCGAAACTGCTAAATCCTTTCTCAGATGTTCCACTTTAAACTCATTTTATTTAGTTGGCAATAAAATATTAATTAGGGGCAGCGTGGTGGTGCAGTGGGTAGCGCTGTTGCACCTCGGCTGAGCCAGTTGCCATTTCTGTGCGGAGTTTGCATGTTCTCCCCGTGTTCGCGTGGGTTTCCTCCTGGTGCTCCGGTTTCCCCACAGTCCAAAGACATGTGGTATAGGTGAATTAGGTAATTTAAATTCTCCATAGTGTATGTGTGTGAATAAGAGTGTATGGGTGTTTCCCAGTCATGGGTTGCAGCTGGAAGGGCACCCGCTGCGTAAAACATATGCTAGATAAGTTGGTGGTTCATTCTGCTGTGACAACCCCAGATTAATAAAGGGACTAAGCTGAAAAGAAAATGAATTAATTACATTTTAATTTAAATTAAAACTAAAATCTGGACAATTACAGACAAAAAACAAACAAACAGAGAAAAAACTAAATACCCTTATTAATACAAAAAGTTAAACCACAACTATCACAAAAAAAATAAAATAAAATAATTGCTGTTAATATGCAGATGTATACATCAGTGTGGGAAACAAGCAAGCAAGCATAAAATATTGTTATATAAATATATAAAACAATAGAAATATATGGCAAATCCCCATCAAGCTGTACATACAAGCATACTGCTATTTAAATACAAGACAACCCAAATCGAATATTTAATTGCATTCATGCAAATGAAGGTTCTGCTTAAAACCTCAAGTTTAATTCTGCATCACTGTATAGCTCAAGAATTCATCACACAAATATGGAGCACATAACCTTAGCATTTACAATACTGTTACTGGCTTCTCAAAGTATGATTCCAGACTTCACTGATAAAATATAATGGTCTATTTTTATCTGAAACCAACTGATCAAGTTTTACTTTGCAGATTGTTGGTGTCAGACGCTGACTGAATCTGAGGCAGTGACCATTAAACCTGGAGAATCCCATAAACTGACATGCACTGCTTCTGGTTTTGATATCTCTGGCTACCGGATGGCTTGGATCAGACAGAAATCTGGAAAAGAGCTGGAATGGTTGGCACGGATCAGATATGATAGCCAGTATATTTACTACTCTCAGTCTGTCCAAGGACGGTTCACCATCTCCAGAGATAACAGTAAGCAGCAGGTGTATCTGCAGATGAACAGCATGAAGGATGAAGACACCGCTGTATATTATTGTGCAAGAGAGTCACAGTGACTGAAATGACTACAGCACTGTGCACAAAATACAGACAGTAGGTCTCTAGAGACTTTACAATATATCATTGTAGAGAAACACACACTACACAGCTGTAGTTGTTAAGTCTTCAAACAAAGAAAATACAGCCCTGTACCCACTTTCACCAGAACATGTCACTGTTCATCTGTCTAAAGAAGCAGATAAGTTAGATTCATGTACAAAAACTGCATATATTTACATTGTGAAAGCATATGACATGACATGAAACCTCAATAAATTCCACCACTGCACCTTTGACTCCACTGTCTTAATTAAAGTTTATGCAAATTAACTGATGTTCATGTCATATTTAAACAACTGCACTGTTAAGTGAATATATCATCACTCATCATGTTCACTTTGTGTCTCTTACTGCTGCTGACTGCTGTGTCTTGTATGTCAAACTTCTCTCATCAGGCTGCACTCTATTGCCATTTTAAATAGACACTTAATTCTAACTGTTTGTCAATGTTGTGTTTATCCACAGGTATTGACTGTCAGGTTGTCCTCACACAGTCTGAACAGTCAGTAAATGTGGCTCCAGGAGGTTTCCACAAACTGACCTGTGCCTGCAGTGGATTTAGTGTTAGTGGCACTAGCATGCACTGGATCCGTCAGGCACCAGGAAAAGGACTTGAATGGATTATTTATTATTATTCAGATTCATCTAAAAGCACAGCTCAGTCAGTGCAGGGCAGATTCACGGCATCTAAAGACAGCTCCAATTTCTATCTGCACATGAATCAACTAAAGACTGAAGACACTGGTGTGTATTACTGTGCAAGAGAGACACTGTGAAAACAAAAATACAGGCAGCTGTTCAAAAACACATTGTGAACAATGGGGCGAACATAATTGAGTTACACAAGATGCAAAAAGAGAAGAGCCGCTGTAGTTACATTAGGGCTGTCTGGAGAGTTTTGAATGTATATTACTTAATTAAAAATCTATATTTCAATCATACTTGCTTTCTCAAGTCAGTAGTATCTATAAGTGGTCCATTTTTCCACAGTATTTTTTAGAATGAAGGAATCAGTCTACATAATTAATTCTCTAATTTTAATAATTAACTGAACTCTTATTTCAACTAAACTTTTTATCATGTAAATCCTTTAACTCAACTTTTCCAGTAACTCAGTGTCTTCAAGTGGCTCAAGCAATACAGAATGCTAACAGTAAAGCTAGTATAGGTTTGATTCCAACTGAAGGCATGAACTGATACTACTGTATATGATAATGTGCAAAAACTATTTTTGTATCTTTCTATCATAGATTGTTACTATCTACTATCTCTGATACATTCATAACAGTATAAATTAATTACTGTGGTTCTTGCACTCATGTGTTTCACTGTGCCTGGGTGGGGGTGGCACGGTGATGAAGTCCCATTCAAATACCTATGTATGGAGATCTATAATTCCAGAGATCCATATTATAAATATAATCGTATGCAAAAGCATTGAGAAAATAGGCATGTCTGACTATTCCTAGATTGTGATGACATATTATAAAATAGATAGATGAACATTGCTGTTAAACAACAGAGAGAGAAAAGCCTTCAGGGATGTCCTTCAAAGAACAGCAAATTAATTGGTAAAAAACAAGTAAGTAGTATTGGGATAATATTTACCAGTTTCTGTAAATATCCTTTCATATAAATACTACAGTACGTATGTAATAATCTGATTGTATACATTTATTTCTTTAAACTTATATAAAAACATTTCATGTTATTTTTCTAATATTGTTAAAATATCTATTTGTTTATCTGCACTTTCAATGGGGTAAAATAAGTGTTATGTGTGTTTTTTAAAAAAGCATCATGATATCATTGTATGTCCCAGTATGGGCGCGTCCGTGATGCTCTTCATACATGCCGAGTATAAAGGCGGGCTGTTTCTCAATATGCGTTCTTCAGCGATCTTGTGTCCTCGTGTTTTCGTGTAATGTCATCAGCAGCAGCCAAAGTTCAGTTCCAAAACTAAACACCACAAGAACGGAGGAAGCGTGAAAGTTCTCGGATGTGTTCTTGATATTGAGGACGCATCGATGCAGACTTGAGCACCGAACTCGCTCTAGAAGTCCCAGAAGTCTTTGCGATGGGTTAAAGGAGGGTTGTTGCCAGATCGGATATGGCTGCAGCCGGAGGTTAACAAGACTTATTTATATTATTTATAAATTTTCTATTTTCTTTTATTCCATTTTATTAACCTCTACCCTCACCCCAACCCTAAACCCAACCAACACAGTAATGTAAAAACAGTAATTGTACTGAGTATTATTTATGATATCAATTAAATTACCCATTTCTTTCTTCTTGTCGGCTTTGTCCCTTGCGGGGTCGCCACAGCGGAATGAACCGCCAACTTATCCAGCACGATTTTACGCAGCGGATGCCCTTCCAGCCGCAACCCATCTCTGGGAACTTCCACACACACATTCACACTCATACACTATGGACAATTTAGCTTACCCAATTCACCTGTACTGCATGTCTTTGGACTGTGGGGGAAACCGGAGCACCCGGAGGAAACCCACGCGAACCCAGGGAGAACATGCAAACTCCACACAGAAACGCCAACTGACCCAGCCAAGGCTCAAACCAGCGACCTTCTTGCTGTGAGGCGACAGCACTACCTACTGCGCCACTGGGTTGCCCTTAAATTACCCAATAAATTGTAATTTTTAATGCCTACCACCACCCCCACCCCCACCCCAACCCTAAACTCAACCGTCACTGTACTGTAAAAATATGAATTATTGTTATACAGTGTCATAAAAAAATGCTGCTATATTGATGTGCATATCGCACTTCCAGTTGGCCGCGTATCCGATCTAGACTTTACCGTAAAGGAGGTGGGAAGCACAGCATTTTATATATAGTTACTATAAAAGTGCGAAGATATAACTTATTTATCTCAGGAGTTTTTCTTAATGAGAAGGTAAAAGCAAACATTAACATGAAAATCTTAATAGAGACATAAACACAATAAGGGTGTTTATTTGTTGAAATTTGTATTAAAATCTGTTTTATTTGGATTGTGCAACGTATGTTTGTAAGGTCTTATGGGAATTTTTGTGATATCAAACAACATATACAGCGATTTACTGTATTTTTAAAAAATCGTGTATTATACTGTATTTTCCACAACGGCTTCGACTTTACCTTGTGGCGATTCGACTACTCTGCACCACAGGATTTGACAAATTTTGTCTAAGGACCCTGGAGCAATTCTGGAGGACAATTTATCAACGTGCCTAACGAACATGCTGGATTTAACAAACTTTACTATGGTAAGCTTGGGTAGTGTTTCATTTTACAGAATGTTTTGTGGACGAGTAGCTATAAAAAAGTTATGTATAAAGTTGGCGAAAATTATCTGGTTTGGAGTTATTGCCCATTTGAGAAATGTAACATCTATTTAGTTGTTACATTTATTTAGTTTATTACATTAACACTGCTATTACTTTAAATAGGACTGTTTCTGAATATTAGCAATTGTTCTCGTCTTATCTTTTTTAATTTATTTACATAGGAACCGCTGTTGCAGCGGGTTTTGGTTTAGGGGGGAACCAAGAGTGATGCAGACAGTTTCGGAGGACACATTAACACAAACGACGGTCCGACGGAGAGTATTTTCCACCAGAAGAATATGAATGAAAGACCAACAAATAATCCAGGTAAAAGCGCGTCTGTCTGTGCTGACAACACTCGAAGTTGATTTGAGCACCTCTATAACTTAGTTAGCATTTTTTTGCTAGGCAACATTTGGCTGAAGCGATCTTAAAATGGTAACGTTAGCCAAACTGAGATAAGTTAACACCGAATTGAACTCAAAATCATTTAACGAGCAGCGTTTTACTTCTATTGATTTTTTTATTATATATATTAATTGTTGTGAAGTCATTTTTCTCTGGTTTGGAGTAGCAAACGTTACCTTGAGAAAATAACATCGCAACGTAATGTATAATCATAAATATTTATGATGTATAATCATATATCTATGGTGTATAATAACGTTACTCACACTAGCGTAAATCTGTACAGTATGCTGAGAACCACGTTTTTGCTATTGTTCTGGATTTCGTTTGTTGGGTTCCAGCCAGCCAGATAGTTTATTTTGTAAATTGATATCAACTGTAAAGGCTTCTTGGTGCAAATGTAGTCTTTATTTTATGAAGACGTTTTTATTTTCTTTATGACAACTGACATTTGGTTTAACATAATTTTTACCATTATAATTTTTGTTTTGTGTATTTATGAACCGGTACAGCAGCGCTTACAGGTTTTTTCTGAAGAAGGAAACAGCATTTCGGAGGAACATCTTGATCAGCACAGCCTAATGCTTAAAAATAAGCAAGCGCAGTAAGCAATCAAGGTAAACACATTTTAAAAAGTTGTATGGAGGTTGTGGATTATAGCAATGCATTCTTATCTGTATTTTTTGCTTTTTCTATGGTTTCAACATAGAATACTGGGAGCCTGCCTGTGCAAACTGGAACTCATACAACAGTAAGTACTGTACATCTATTTGTCTCAATATAGTACTTTTAATACAAAACGTTTCACATGTTTAGTTGCTAGCTAAATTAAAGATTTTTTCCCCTTTTTATCAAGCACTGTTTTTTTTATCTTTGTTTATTAAACTTTTGAGCAGATTGAGGTCTGTCATGGGTCAGACATTACGTAATACAATAATTAGTATTGGGATATATGCATTTGTCTATGTATTAAATGTGTTTTTTCCCCATTTCATGTTGCCTGAATTTTTATTTGCATAAATAAATCCAGAGGATTAAACAAAAGACAAGAGAAGTAGTGAAGAGAAGAATGACAGCCATCAACAACAGAGTGTTATCCTTCTTTCACCAGCTAACTGAGAACTTGGATTAGGTGAGACACTGTCATTAGTTGTATCAGCATTCAGTCTGTGTTAGTTTATTAGGAATACCTAAAACTAATGGTTTAATCTGTCCTGCAGGCAATCACCCCATCACAAATGCTACAATATTTTTGTAAAGCCTTGTTGGGAAAAAAAAAATAACAGGACATTCTGGTTAGTCATCTTTTAAACATGGTAGTGAGCTGGTCATGAGCAGAAGCCAGTTGCTCAGTACCAGCTGAAAACTAGTTTTTTAAAACAAGCTTGCTCTGTGCTTATGTTTGTCTGTTTCTCCTTATCCAGAGGTCTCCATAATCCTGACCAGATGCTGTGGTGGTCTTGGAGAAGTGGAGAGCAGACCCCAGTGACAGACGAGTCTCTGCATTGATCTCGTGGGCCAGCCTGAACACCCGCCGGTGACCTACTCACACCTGCAGCTTCTCCATGACAGACGTCTAGCGTTCTCCAGCCTCCGGTGACTAGACTGCGGCTTTGCACAGGAAGTTTGGCCCGAGGAGAACTGGTCATGCCCAATTGACCCTGGTTTTTCTCAAGGGCTTTTTTTCTTCACTTTCGTCAATTGGTGAAGTTTGTTCCTCTCCACTGTCGCCACTGGCTTCGTTTGGTGGATCGATGGATTTGCTCTTCAGTGTTTAAACTTTCAGCAGTGACATTTACATTACACTGAACTTAACTGAACTCCAACTCTGAAAACTGGAATGAAGCAGTTTCAATTAACAAGAACTTCTATGTTAAGCTGCTTTGACATCTTTGATCTACATTGTAAAAGTACAAAGAAATAAAGATGAATTGCATTTGAACATGTGAATTCAGACATTGTTGAGCATTTGACACCAGAATTAGTAATATTTTAAAACTGGGATCTTTCTGAGTCTGCTAATAGTTACAAATATTTATTTTTCCAACAATATGCAGTTCAGACAATAAAATTATATTGTACATGTATGTTCTTGTACAATTTCTTAAAATAAGATAATTTGGATGATTGAAATGTAATTTTTTTTTACACATTTTTCTTAAATGTTTTAAGCATCTCCAATGTTTTAAATAACGAATGCTTATTTTGTTAATATTTTGTAATTGTCTTTTTTTATGTCAGTAGTACAAAGATAATATTAAAATTATATGATATAATCTTTAGGACAAATGAAAAGGTTTACAGTAGCTAACTGTTTACTTAATTTTTTACAGTAATTAACCATTTTTAGACATTTATATAATTACGGTAACATGCTGTAAACTGATTTACAGTTGTATACTGTAAATCTCAAATACAGTAACTTACTGGCAACAGTGTTCTAATCACATTAGGATTCCAAATGGAACGTTAATAATTTATGGATTAAAATAAACATTAACACTGTGGTGACAGATATTGGCAGATAATGTTTATAAAAAAATAAATAAAAAAAAATAGTAAAAAAAAAAAAAAAAAAAAAAAAAAAAAAACACCTCTGCCACATCTGATAGCCATTTAACTTCTGGAAAGATTTTTACCCAGCTATTGAAAAACATTCAACACATCGAGCACAGAAGTCCAACCGTAATATGCCAGTGACTCATATGTTCATACACAAGTTTCATTTGTGAATTCATAATAGCAAGTCGGTTGGATGTGAAAACAGCAAAGAAACAAAATTCCCGCTTGACTGCTATACATGGGAGGAGGACATTCCTGATGAATGGAGTAACGTTTCATCCATCGACTTTGTTTTAGATACACTTGCAATTTAAACAGATTTCTTTATCACTAAAGGGTTTAAACTTCACTCCACTATCACTTCACCTGCTCAGTCTTCAAGAGGTACACTACTTCCAGGACCACCAGACAAGCCACGCCCCATATCCTCAGTTCTCTATCCATCTGCCCTCCCATGGGGGGGATTAATGCCCACCTCTACCATCCTTGCATTTCGACTACGAAGCTATCGCATCATGCATTAACAAAAGGCGCTTCCATTCACTGTTGCCCATGCCCTCATTAAGTATTATGTCTGCTGAACATGTGCCATGTTGCAAACAAAATCACTGACTTGTTTTTTCTTTCCATAAAATCTGGTCATTGGGTCCAGAAGCGGACCCCAACTCAACACATGTCCCTCTGTTTCCATGGATGACACCTCCACCTTAACATCACCCTAAACCCAGGCTCCCGCAGGAGTCAATACGAGCTTCGGCTCTCGCAAGAGCCTCACCTATCACCTCACCTTTCTGTTCCCCCTGCCAGCAGTGAATGCTTCCGCTGTTCCTTCCTACTGCTTTACTCCTTGCCTTCGACTCTCATCTAAACCTCTTCCTCCATCTTAGCATTACCCTAAGATCAGACTCCTGTGGGAGTCAACAAGAGCTTCGGCTCTCACAAGAAACTCACCCCATGGCTCTGATCCCTGCAAGGGTCACTCCGAGCTTCGACTCCCACAGGAGTCATCACAGCCCCCCCCCATCCATTAGGAATGCGTATACACATGTGTATATATGCATATATATGTGTATGTGTATGTATGCAAGTGTGTATGTATGAGTATGTGTGTGCGTGCATGTGTGTACATTTATGTGTGCGTTGCGTGCGTGTTTATGCACGTGCACGAGCTTGCATGTGCGTGGTTATCCCTTCTTCTTTTCTTCCTTCCGGCGTCGAGATTCTCCGCCCCTGTGGGGACTGTGGGGGAAACCAGAGCACCCGGAGGAAACCCACGCAAACGCAGGGAGAACATGCAAACTCCATACAGAAACGACAACTGACCCAGCCGAGGCTCGAACCAGCGACCTTCTTGCTGTGAGGCGACAGCACTACCTACTGCACCACTGCGTCGCCTACTCATGTTTTATGTATGCAATTTTTTATGTATATAATTTTAAACATTTATAAAAAATAAGTCAAAAACAACCAATGAAACAAGGAGAGTGTAAATAATTTGCAAAACTAGATTATGTCCAAAACTATTCATGAAAATGTTATATATTTAACATTTTTATGCTTTTGAATTTTAAAAAAAGTATATGACAGTAATTATAACATTTGTTGTGATGGTGGCAGTTTTATCTTCAGGAGATCCAGATATTTTATATAGTCTTCTTGTGCGTGATCATGAAGTGGATTTAAAATGACAAAGGTTTTTGTAAACCACCTGACGTCTAACGTCACGTAGTGATGCTTTTGACTACTGGGGTAAAGGCACACAAGTGACCGTCACAAGTAAGTTCTTAACTTTTTTCAACTCTTTTAGTAGCCTCTAGTCTATTTTGAATTTAAGAAAAATATATTATGCAGACAAACCTACTTGCCTATAGGTGAACTGTTTATATTGTAAGAAACATCTATAATTTTTAATTTTTATCTATAATGTTTGTAATTTATTCATTCTTATTCATGCAAATAAGGTTTTAGCCTAATTGCAATCTAAAAATTCTATCTTATTTATTTATTCATTTGTTTGTTTGTTTATTTAGTCAATCAATCCTCCAAATTTTCGACTCTACTCTTTTACTGTTAGTGCGACCCATAACCGTGTTGACTTTTAATATTGGTGCGAAAATAGCATTATAGCCTAAATGTACAGTATGTCGACTAAATACAGCCTGTAGCATTAAGATGATTTAGTTTTGCGAGTTCCGATGCAAAAAAGCTCTTTTTTTCTCTCTGACTCTTCTGTGTAGGTTTAATAATTTAACTTTTATGTCAAAGAACAAGTTCAGTTTATTTAAGTTTTTTTTTAAATATTTTTTTTATGTGAAAAAGTTAGAATACAAAATGTTAATTCAAGACGAAAATGTCCAGCGGCATTCAGAATAACTAATTCAGATTAACTAATGACAGATAATCTTGAGTTAATGTATGCATTAATGCAATGAAGAAATAAAGCATTTATTACTGCATGAGCAACAAATTAAAATTCTATATGATTCATACAAGTAACCAAATTGTCATTAGTTAAATAAGTCATAGGCCTACACTGTAAAATGTGTTTTTTTTTTTACTTGCAAATAACGATAGCATAATCATTTTACGAATAATCTTATTTTGTATTTCTTGTATCTTATCTTGTATTTTTACAATCTTATTTTGTATTTTTACTTCAAAATGCAACGTTTAACTCAATAAGCTACTTGAAGTTCCATTTTATTTATTGTGCTTAAAGAAAACAAATTAAATTCAAATAGACCAGGGGTGCGTTTCCCAAACAATGACATAACTTGCTGAACTATCACAGTACAATGAATGGTTTGGGAAAAAACAATGTAGTGACGAGTGTTTCCCAAAACCGTAGTTGCTCTGTTCTGGATCCATTATTTGAACCACATTACTTATAATGTAAAACGTTTGTAATGATGCTCTACATTGGGTGGAGTAACGGTAACACTTTATTTTGATGGTCCATTTGAGTATTAGTAGACTGTCTGCTTAATATCTGTTGATACTGACATTTAACAGTCCTTCAACAGACATTCAACTGACTATAAGAAACTTTGCAAGTACATGTCAACTTACACTAACTCCAACCCTAACCCCAACCTAACAGTCTACTTATAATCTAATGAGAATGAATTGACATGTAGATGCAATGTAACTTATATTCATCAAACGGACCATCGAAATAAAGTGTGACCAAAAAAAAATCCAATATTATTTTTGGTAAAAACATGCACTCATTTTCCATATTAATTAAAATGTATATAAACGACACATATAGGACCTATGCATAGTTCTTTTACAAATATTATTGAGAATAGACCTATGCCATATAAAATCACTAAGCTGACACGTATTCTAATCTCATATATAAATCATATAAATCGTTAATGATTGTAGGCCTAATTTACAGTAGGCTATTTATTAAGAAATAAAAAATATTCATTCATTCATTCATTTTCTTGTCGGCTTTGTCCCTTGCGGGGTCGCCACAGCGGAATGAACCGCCAACTTATCCAGCACGATTTTACGCAGCGGATGCCCTTCCAGCCGCAACCCATCTCTGGGAACTTCCACACACACATTCACACTCATACACTATGGCCAATTTAGCCTACCCAATTCACCTGTACTGCATGTCTTTGGACTGTGGGGGAAACCGGAGCACCCGGAGGAAACCCACGCGAACCCAGGGAGAACATGCAAACTCCACACAGAAACGCCAACTGACCCAGCCCAGCCGAGGTTCGAACCTGCGACCCAGCGACGTTTTTGCTGTGAGGCAACAGCACTACCTACTGCGCCACTGGGTTGCCCCAAATAAAAAATATCCTACTTATTATTAATAATAATAATAATATACTAGATGTATCTGTCATATACAGATACATTTCTTAAAAAATAACCTACTATAAATTAAAACCATTAGGCTAACGTATGCTATATTTTTGTTTTCACAAGCTTTGGAGACGTAACGTAAATTCCACTTTTAAATAATAGGTCACCTATAGCTTTCATGAGCCATGGCTGTGTTCAAAATGGCATAAATGATTTCAAAGTACACTACGAAGGGAACGCAATTGTCAATATGAAGATTGCTAAAACTGAACTGTAAAATACTTTGAAAGCAAATTACATCTAAGAGAGAATTCTCTTTAATGTCTTTTTTTTTTATAATAATTCCAAGTTTAAATGTTGGGATGTTCTAAATGAACAGGGCATAGGGGGATAACGGGGGATAGAGCACAACCAGGAACTGATTAATATCTAGAATGCTTCATAATCTATTGAACAAAGCAAAAAATGACATATGCTAGTAGAACTCACTTCACAAAGCTAGGAAATCGCATGCTCTCTTGGACTGAAACGTACCTTAATTCAATTTGATTCACATAAAATTAAAGAAAACATGTAATCACTATGCATGCATTTGTGTATTTGACATGATGCTAAAAGAGACAATTAAACACAGCTTCACCAAACATCAAAAAACAAAACAAAAAAAAAAACAATCTATAAATTGTAGACATTTACCAAAAAAAAAAAAGAGTCAATAAAGTTTGCTGGGATTTCCCAAGTAAACTTAACTTAAACATTTTTAATTAACGTTACTAATAATTATGGTTAGGTTTTTACTAGCAAAGTTTTAAAATATTACTAGCCTTTTCTGAGTGAAAAGAGTTTCCAAGCTTTTTTGAGAACCCTGCTCCACATTTTTCTTTCAGTGTAATGTAATAACATATTTTTTTAACTAATGATGTAAATTCATGTCAATTACAACTATAGTCAAAGTAATATACTTCAACTTTCAGTTGACTGCTTTAATTAATCATTAGCTAATGATTTTAGGCTACTATAATATTATGACTTTGCTTGTTGAGGAACCTGTATGTTATCTTATTATAGAATACAATTATTTAGTTCTGTCTGTGCCTCAGCAAGTAAAATAAATACAAAAAGATACCTTAAATTATTATTATTTATTAATGATTAATTAAAGCACACAACATGAATGTGGTAATTAGCACATGCATTTACATCATTGGTTAAAATAATACTGTAATATTGAATAAATCACAACACATTTAAATATTAACAATTTACACTATAGATTACTTAATCATATAGAATGTTTATTTGTTGCTCATGCAGTAATCAATAAATGGGTTAACTTTTTATTAGTTATACATTATCTCATGACTATCTGTGCATTAGTTAAATATTATTTAAATAATATTAGTGCACCCAAATTGTAAAGTGTTAATTAGATTTCAAGTCCTTTTTAAGTGATTTACAGCGATTTTTGAAGTAGATTAGACAGTGAAATTACAATTAGATTGACAAGGAAGTTGGAGGAAATTTTTTATTCTCTCTCAGCAAATACTGCTATGACACAGCACATTCAACCATTAATCCATCCTCACCATACAACAATGCAAAAATAAATAAATAAACAAATAAGAACATGTAAAAGACAGCACAATGTTATAATCAATATTTATTAGCTTTTATTTTTCTTTCTTTGATTTTTTTCCCAAGTGTTCTCTCTCCTTTAGATGAAATTCTTAAGCCACCAGTTGTGTTCAAAATTTCTCAGTGTGATTTTTCAACTGATTCCTTAATTCTTGGATGTCTGGCCTCTGAGGTTTCACCAGACAATTCAGTAAACTTCAAATGGAGTAGTAATGGAAATGAAATTACAAATGTCATCCAGCATTCTACAGCAAACAAGCTGAAATTCAGCTACATCACCATTACCAAAGAGCAACGAGACCAAAGTGACATAATGTGTACAGCAGAACATCCAACAAAACCAGTCAGCAAAACATTCAAAAACATTCAAGTTAATGACAAACATTAGCAGGTTGAGCATAACATTACTGTACAAATATGCTGTTGAGGTATAAAGTAAAAATGTACATTTGAAAAAAAAAAGTTTTGTTCAGTTTGTCTAAAAAAAAAAAAAAAATATATATATATATATATATATATATATATATATATATATATATATATATATATATATATATATATATATATATATATATATATATATATATATATTCATTATAGCTCCAACCCTGGGTTTGGTTCTTGTACCATCTGCGAAAAATGGACAATGTGCATATAAATATTGACAAGTCACAATATATAAGAATTCACAATGTCAATGTTCATACAAGAAAATGGTTTAATGGTGGAAGAGTCACCTGTACCACCCGGGACACACTTAATAACAGAGACATCAAGCAGGAGATCCATATTAATAAAGGAGGTAAGCCAACGTAAATCTTCAATATAATCACCTTTTTGATTCTCTGTTTATTCACAGATTATTTAAAAAAGACACAACAACAATGACTTCACTATTACTGTTTGGATCATTTATACTCGTTTAAAGCTCATACTGTCTTGATACACAATTATTATTCATTAATTTGAGAATCTTCTGATTGACTGTTGAATCTTTATCATTTTCTCCAATTCAGATGGACTGACACCCAGTGTTAAAATGTACAAATCTGATGATATCGACACAGAGCATATCTCTCATGTGTGTGAAGTCTCCAGCCTTAACCTCTCTGATGTCTATATTATGTGGAAAGTGAACAATAAGCCTTACACAGAGGGCAAATCCAGTGGTCTCATCCAACAACAGGGCTCCACGTCTGTTCTCAGCATTCTTACAATCTCAAAAAAAGAGTATGAGGATACCAAAACCACCATCACCTGCACTGTCAAACACGCCAACATGAAGGATACTGTACATCATCTTCATTACTAGCATCAGCAAGCAAAGGTAAACAGCCAGAATCAAAAGCTTGTGAATGTGATTGTGGTCCTTCCTAACTTTTGTCTGTTTTTGTGTGCATTTCCTAATGTTTTTGCTTCCTGTTGCTTACTTTTCAGATTACGTATCTTTGATGTTTCTGTGTATTTGTCTGTTTGTGTCACTATACATGGGTCAAACTTCAAAGCCACATTTCAATCTATACAACTGCATGGAAATTTTATGTGAATAAATATGTAGTCAGTGTAAGCCATAATGTAATAAAACAATAGTTTTCAAGAGCAAAACTTAACTCTGACCTGTGTAAATGTGATACTTTTGTCACACTTTATTTTGACGGTCTGTTTGTTGAATTTAAGTAACATTGCAAATAATTCTCATTAGATTATAAGTAGACTGTTAGGTTGGGGTTAGGGTTGGGGTTGGGGTTAGGGTTAGTGTAAGTTGACATGTAATTGCAAAGTTTCTTATAGTCAGTTAAATGTCTGTTGAAGGACTGTTAAATGTCAGTCAACAGATATTAAGCAGACAGTCTACTAATACTCAAATGGACCATCAAAATAAAGTGTTACCGATACTTTTCTTGAAACCATTCTTGAATGTTTTGTCCTGTGTTTACTGCACCTCTGTAGCATTTTATGCCCTCTGAAATAACATATTCTCATATTTCATTTACATTTAGTTTCATATTTTATTTACTAAATGTTTCAAATAACTTTGATTTGAGTTCTTATGCTGTTTCACAATAAATCTTTCCGTTTGCATGATTAAGTCCTGCAGTTGTATGCTTTATTTTCTGGTTTGTTTTATTTTGTAGAATAAAACAGAACAAAGATACCCTGCACAAAGGTAAAAACACATAGTCATTTCCAAATGTGACTTTCATAATCATCAGTAAATACTGACATTTACAATCAGTGCAGTGTGCAGATGTCTTGTGAGGATGATATTTTTAAGTGTATTTATTATTAGTACAATATATTAGTTTCAGTATAAAGTTAAGATAAGTGTGTTATTAATGTAAGAATACTGAGAACATTTTATAATGTATTTGAAGTAATATGGTTAAAATTATTATTCATTCTCTATTTATTTGTCTCCCTCAGTATAAAAATTTGATTGTATGTGATAATATGTAGTGCACTTGATCATAGTTGATGTAATTGTTTATGTGGCACTAACAAGAAGCATAATAATACTTTCTGGACTATAAACTAAAGATGATTGATAAACGTCCTTGTAAATATTTTGCACATTGTGCTTACTGTACACAGGATTTATTTTGTGTGTTTGTTTCAGCGGAGCCTCCTGAGCCAGAGACAGGTTTTGCTCTCCTCTGCAATAAAGATGTTCTGGAGGAGGATGAGTTCAGAAGTCTCTGGTCCACTGCCACCTCATTCATCTTCCTCTTCCTCTTCTCTCTGACCTACAGCGCTGTGCTCAGCCTCTTCAAGGTAAGATCGATATGAATAAATCAAGAGTTTTATAGAAGGAGATGCTTCATTAATGCTTCATATTGGTTTGTGTATGTGATTTGTTTTTCTAATTATATATAATTAGATTTTTCTCTTTCTTTCAGATGAAACAGTGATGGTTTGTTGAAAGAGCTGATCTATCTATCTATGAATCAAATGTTGTAAAACTTTTAAGAGGTCTGTAATAATGCCAAAAAAAATGTTATTCTGATCAACTCCTATTTTCAGTTGTTCAAAAATTCTGAATTATGCTTAGAAACTCCTGTAGGTTTCAGTTGTTGTATTTGAATATTTTGTCTCTGGAGAGCCGCCACTGCAGATGTGCATTAAACAGGGTGCAGGTGCAAACTGTTCTCAAGGAATGTTTTAAATAATAATAGCTATATGCTATAGCCCTGTAATATCATTTAAAACATTTAAACATTTAATTCAAAACAAGCTTGATTAGCAACCATACTGTAAAATGAAATCCCTGTTTTCTTTGAGAATTAGTTTAACTTTATTCACATCCTCTTAATGTTTAGGCTACATTTCCAAACAACACTTAAATTTTCTGTTACATTTTGTGTTCCAAAATCATGTTGCTTAAGAATGTTGCAATAAAACTTAACAAAAAATAAATAAATTAATGTCCAAACTAATAATGTTACTGTTTACATGTAAAAACTCTCTGTTTACTTTGACTAAGAGCCCTCAGAGGAATTTCAGTACTGTATGTCAAAATTAGATCTATTCTAAAACATCTTTTCAATTTTGTATCTGGGGCATTGCTTTCTTCCTCTTTTTTCCTTACACCTGCTGAAGTGAAACTGCATTCATGTTGATAAAAAACAACTCTTAGAAATATTCAAATTTAAAATCAAAGCCTGCAATAATTAAACAAGAATTTTAGTTAGGTTTAGTATTAGTACAGTTGATTTTACACCTTCAAGGTGATTATCCAATAAGCTCTGAAAAAAAGCAATATATTTACTTTCTGTAGTATTTCACTTCCTGACATTTTAGAAAAGTATTTTGGAGCACACCTTATCTTTATGTGCAGTGTTGTACTTTCTTTGCACATACCTTCATATCAGATCCCAAAACTGTAGAAATGCATAATATAATGCAATAAATTACAGTTTTTCTCAGTGGCTTTGGTGCATTTCTCACAACACTATTTACATTTGCACAACAGTTAATGCATTTCTCAAAACAATTAGTACAAACTGCAAAACCTAGTTGATAACCTGCAAAAGCGTGTCACTTGCTCAAAATGGATAGCTCATTCCTCAAAAGCAAGTATTGATGTCAATAAAAGTGCCAGTAGCATCAAGATGAAAAGTCCTGACACCATTGTTTATGAACAAGATAGTCAAATGGCTTTGTCATGTTTTCATTATGACAGTTTACTCTTTAAATCTTTTCCAATGCAAAAAGTCAGATTTTGGTGACACTTCTTGAAAATGCTCAAGGCAGCACTACATATATACTATTTGTATAGCCATTTGAAAACTACAGTAAAGTTAGAAATCACTGCATTTAGTGAGGTATCTGAGTACAAGACACTGAATATGTATGATTTACATTTTTACTGCATTTGCTCTTTGCAATTCTAATTTATTCACAGCATTGTGCAAAAGAATAAATACACCCTTATTTACAACAAACATAAATTTCCTTTTAGTAGAGTAACTGTAAACAATATTGCAGTACATATTGGAACTGAACCTACAACATACATAGGTCTGTAAATCATTCATGAAATTGTTCAATTTAGAAGACATTTTCAGGAAAAAAATATTTAAAATATTTTATAAAATTAGCTGGACAGATTTTGACAACTAGTTCAACATTTTTGTATGTAATGACTCAAGTAATGAAATGAGGACTATTAGTTTTATATGGCATGACTATTCAGCATTCACAAGTTTAGTTCATTTTGACTGACATGACATAAGCAAATGATAATGTTATAAAACAGCAGAGAGTTGTATCAAAGCAGTTGATGCATGTCCAAAAGCATTTGCAATTTGTTGGAAGGAATGAGAAACTGCTACTACAAATGACTAATTGTTTTGAGAAATGCATTAACTGTTGTGCAAATGTAAATAGTGTTGTGAGAAATGCACCAAAGTGACTGAGAAAAACTCTAAAAATGATCATGGCAATATGCAGGTGTATCTGTGGACAAGTTTAGTGCAGATACAAATTTATATTAGTATTAGACTATTAGTATTAGTATAATATTACTTTTAATAAAATGTATTAAAAAAGTATTTACTTAAGTATTTGGCAGATGCAAATTTTTAATGGTTGAAGGTTTGATTCATTCATTAATTTTCTTTTGGATTAGTTCCTTTATATATCAGGGGTCACCACAGCAGAATGAACCACCAACTTATCCAGCATATGTTTTACCCACTCATGCCCTTCTAGCTGCATCCCAGTACTGAGAAACACCCATACACTCTCACATGCACACTTTATTCAAATCACCTATACCACATGTCTTTGGACTGTGGGGGAAACTGATGAAACTCATGCGAGGAAACCCACATGGGGAGAACATGCAAACTCCACACAGAAATGCCAACTGACCCAGCTGGTACTCGAACCAGCGACCTTCTTGCTGTGAGGCGACAGTGCTAACCTCTGAGCCATTTTTAAATTACATAAACATTAAGTGTTTTTTATGAAATAATTTTTAAAATGTTGTTTATGTAAATGTCATTAAAAATGAAAAAATTATGGACATTAAATTGGCCCAACTGCACATGAAATAACAATATTATTAGAATTTAATTGAATTTTAAAAGGCATGATTGAAAGTTTTTAAAATTTTATTTTTACAATTTTTTTAGTTTTATATTACAGTTTTCTCAGTCGCTTTGGTACATTTCTAAGATCAGAATTGAAATTTGCTAAACAGTAAGTTGAACAGGTAGTTCTGAGAACTTCTATTCTTATCTGAGAAATGTACCAAAGCAACTGAGCAAGCACTGCATTTTAAATTCTTCTCTCTTTGTGTTCTCCACTAAAAAATTTGCTCAAAATTAAATAAGGCTTCTCTAAAAATATTGTGTATGGCATGTATGGGTATGAAGCATGACCAGGCCTCATTGGTTAATGCTGAAAGTTGCACACACTGTCAGGTAATGCTGATGAGGATTCTAGAGAGAAGGCTTCCAAGGACAATCCGGTTCTCTCTGCAGTCCCTTCTTTGGCTAATGATGCCAAATCTTCTCCTCCGCACGATCTTGCTTCGTGGGGGATGTCTCGGAGTTAGAGTCCCCCGAGTTTTAACCGCTGTTAGACCAGCAGCTGCTGGTGGACAGCGATGAGATGGACGGGGATGAGGAGGTGGATGAGGATGAGGAGATGCTAGCTCCTCTTCTTCGAGATGAGCTGGACAATGAGGAGGAGGATATGACAGGAAAAGCCCACTTCCCAAGCTCTCTTAGCAAAACAACTGCCACTCTGCCAGCCTGTGTCACAAAGATGAAGTGCTCATGGAATAACCCCCCGGGTAAACCCCCATAAATCTGGCACAGCAGGCATTCATCCGGCACTGGCATACAGCATGTGGGCCAAACTTGGCCCTGGTTTGGCAGAGGTGGCACTGTCTTTAAGGCGGCACACAATACTTGGGCCAGATATCAAACGTAGTATTTGGTTCAGATGCTAATAATGGATATGTGGGCCATGTAAGGCCATGTACATTTAAAATACATTTTTATTATCTTTGAATAAAGGAAAAAAAATTCTACCAATCAAGTAACTTCGAGAAAAAGCATGCGCATAGCGCACCTAAAGGGCAATCGTGGGTTTATCAATTTCATTGCAGTCATGACACACCAACATATGTGGCCCAGTTCAGGCTCAGTTATGGGTTGTTAACTTGGCTGGGACTTGGCTCAGATATGGTCCATGTTTTGCCCTTGGTCCAGTCATGTACCATAATTCACTGCGGAATGTGGGCCAAGCAAAAGCTGGTTGTGTGGGCCAGAGCTGGGCCAGAAATATTTTGCTCTTTGGGCCCTTTATTAACCGCATGCCCATCAAGGGTTACTTGTCTCTCGATGTGAGGAAAATGGAGGGCCTGGGGCTCTCTAGCCTTTTCACAATCGGTGAATCCAATTGATATACTGTGGCATGATATTTAAATTGCAGTTCATGCTCAAAAACCCTCAAATATGGCTGAATTACAACAATTCTGCAAAAATTAGTGGGCAAAAATTCCTCCACAGCCCTGTAACAAACTCATTGCAAGTTATCAAAAACACTTTGCAGATTGCAGTTGTCACAGCTAAGGATGGCCCAAC
This sequence comes from Danio kyathit, assembly GCA_903798195.1. Taxonomy (NCBI): domain Eukaryota; kingdom Metazoa; phylum Chordata; class Actinopteri; order Cypriniformes; family Danionidae; genus Danio; species Danio kyathit. The sequence continues at coordinate 44,364,526 of LR812521.1, read as the reverse complement.
CAGTAATTAGCTTTAGGGGGCAAAAAGTTTTCACACAGGGCTAGGCAGTTTTGTACTTTGTTTCCCCTTAATAATAAAAAACGTAAATTCAAAACTGCTTGATGTGTTTACTTGTGTTTTCTTTGACTAAAATTTACATTTGTTTGATGATCTGAAACAAGTGTGACAATTATGCAAAAAAGAAATCATTAGGGAACAAAAGTAACAATTTTTCAAACCACTGTAGATTAGTCCTCCAGTTGTGTGCTTTAGATATACCTGGACCCTGTCTTACATTGTCAAATATTAAATGTTTAACTACCTACATCTCACATTTTGACTGTTAAATCTGAGGTGAATTTGTGTTAACCTACTCTAAATGGTAATTCTATTCTTGTCTGTATTTGATTTGATCATTTTGATAAGTTATGTGGTCTTAGACTGCTGGTCAGCTCAGATGAGGAAGTCAGATATCTTGATGTTTTTAAACGGTGAAACAGCAGTTCAGTTTTTACACCTTCTGGACAAATTAGTGCAGAAAAATGCATATTCAAGCTGTGCATACATTGTAAATGAGATTAGAAATATCATGTCCTTGTGAACTGAGCTGATTGTGAAATCTGCATTATGTGCACTATACACATACCCTAGCATCTGCATAAAACTGAAGAATACTATGGGTTTCACGTTTGTATTTAGTTGGCTGAGTAAAATATTTGAGTACTGCGAGTAAATAATTCACTCACAAAGACAGTCACTTATATGTGTCTACCTACTAGGATAAAAATATAACTTTCAGAACAAATCATTAAACTCTCACCAATCATACACAGACAAAAGAAGTGCTAAAAATAAAATCCCAGTGTTGTTGGACTGTAGCATTTCTGTAAAGAATCTGACTGGAAATTGTATTAATATATAGACATCTCCCACAACAAAATGTCTGTATGCAAATCTTCCACCAGTTCATTGTACAAAAGTGTAGTGTGTGTGGATCATCAGAGGAAGTAAAATACATTCAATCCAGCCCTAAATCATGATCTTCTCACCAGCTATTCTCCTGCTGTTGGCAACAGCATCTTGTGAGCTTTACTAATCGATCTATACTTGATACATCCATTTAAGATTTTAACATTCAGAAAATAGCAAACTTTCTTGTTGTTTTCAGGTGGTGTTTACTGTGTTGAGCTCACTCAACCTTCATCTATGGTCGTGAAACCTCAAGAATCCTTTTCCATCACCTGCAGGATTTCAGTATCAAGCTACTGCATTAACTGGATCCGGCAATCTGCTGGAGGACCTCTGGAATGGCTTGGATATCTCTGTAGTGGTGGTGACACTAACATTATAGATTCAGTGAAAAACAAGATCAGTTTCACCCAGGACACATCCAAAAACACAGTGTTTCTGCAGGGACGTAATTTTCAGACTGAAGACACAGCTGTGTATTACTGTGCCAGACAAACACAGTGACTAAACAAACCACAGCTCTGTACAAAAACCTGAATGAGTTAATCAGAAATACAGTCCAGACATCCATTTAAATCTATTCAGGTCCATTATGGTATTCCATATTCTACAATGATTCATTATTCTACAATCTTTCTAGAATGTATTTATTTATTTATTTTGCAAATGTCTTTTTGAAATACTCATCAAAATCAAGCAATGGCAGGCTGGAGGAGGAGTTAATGCAAATCTGTTATGTATGCTTCTCATAAGTTGTTTGTCCTGTTAAAGCGTCTTTATTCACTGTTCATGTGGCCCTTGTGGAGGAGAATCATCAGAAATGACAACAATAACCAACTCACTCCTGCTGTTACTGTTATTAAATGGTTTGTTCATTAATAAATAATAAGAATACATTCATCTAACTAGTTCTAACAAACACATCACAGTGTGTGTGTATGCACATACATCATGTTACATTTCTCTCTCTTCTACAGGTGTTCACTGTCAGACCTTCACTCAGTCTCAAGCTGAGGTGAAAAAAAACAGGTGAATCTTTTCGTCTGGTCTGTACCGCGTCTGGATTTACATTCAGCAGCTACTGGGCAGCTGTGGTGAGACAAGCTCCCGGTAAAGCACTGGAGTGGATTGCATACATCGGCAGATCCAGTTCCCCTATCCGCTATTCTCAGTCAGTCCAGGGAAGGTTTACAGTGTCCAGAGATGATTCCAGCAGTCAACTGTACCTGCAGATGAACAACCTCAAGACTGAAGACACTGCTGTCTATTACTGTGCCAGAGAGACACTGTGAATGAGTTCAAGCTCAAAGCAATACAAAAACCACTCGATCTCCTGTTGACTTCACTTATGCTGCAGGTGCTGTCATATTTCCAAGAGGTGGCGCTCTTGTTAAGCAGTTTTAGCAGACAGTTTCAAACATCACTCAATGATTATTTGTTAGATGAGGAAACAAACTGTCCAATATTAAAATTCTGCAGAAACACAAATAATAAATGTAAGTATATTATATAGATGTTTTATGTAGGTAAATTTACAGCTAATTAACAGCTTTGATCAATAGGTGTCACATGATACTTTTTTCAGGAAAAGAAATAAGATAATGAGTAAAGGACTAAAAAACATACATAAAAAAACAATAATAATATTGTAAGTTGGGATTTGTAAACTTTTCATTTGCTCACTATAAAACTAATCAGAGATACATTTCTTTTAGTCAATTTTCAATTGGTCAATTGGTAAAATTGGTTGGGTTTAGGGAAGGAGGAGGGTGGGTCAGTCGATTGGCCGGTCGCCCAGTCAATCATTCAGTCAGACAGACAGACGGTAGGTCGACAGCGGCCTCTGGTGGGTTTACGCGGCACTCGCGAGAGACATTTGATATAGGAAAAAGCACACACAGCGGCCTCTCGCAGATTCGTGAAAACAAAAACTGCAAAAATACGTACCTCCCGAGACGTATGTCGCGGTCTCCAGAAACGTCCACGGGACTACGTTTTCAGAATGAGCCTGGGTTGGAACAAACTGTAATGCTTGGGTAATAAGGGGTAACAACCAGATATTCAACATGCAAAGAACCGCGTAAGTACAGTGAAATAACGGTGTACTTTTCTGTACGTATAGTATAGGTATAATGAACGTATGTGTAGGTATAAGGGAACAAACTGTAATGCTTTGGTAATAAGAGGGTAACAACCAGATATTCAATACGAAAAGTACCGCGTAAGTATATTGAATTTATGGTGTACTTTTCTATAAATTGCAAAGGAACAAACCATAATGTTTGGGTAATAAGAGGGTAACAATAGAATATTCAACACGCAAAGAACCGCGTAAGTATATTGACTTTACGATGTACTTTTCTTTAAGCATTGTATACATGTAAAGAATGATGCTAGGGTGGTGACAACCTAATGCAACCTGCAAATGTACATGCACCTGCATAAGTACATTAATAATAGTACCCTTATTCAGGGTTTTATATGGGGTGTTTAATGAATAAAAGGTTTACAACCTGTGAAATTATAAAACCTTATTGTATACTGTATGCATTTTAAATCTGCAATTCACTGTAGTTTACAGGGTAAAATTTTGAAGGTAGTGAAACAAATATACAAACACACAAAATATTTCTTTACTTTAACCTTTATTTTAATAAATAGACATTTTAAAACACTTCATCTTAATCAAACATTGTCTTGTCTGTCATTGCCTATACTCATTTTCTTTTCGGCTTAGTCCCTTTATTAATCTGGGGTCGCTCCAGCGGAATGAACCGCCAATTTATCCAGCATATGTTTTACGCAGTGGATGCCCTTCCAGCTGCAACCCATCACTGGGAAACATCCATACACACTCATTCACACACAAACACTACGGGCAATTTTAGCTTACCCAATGTCAGTAGCTACATGTTTTTGGACTTGTGGGGGAAACTGGAGCACCCGGAGGAAACCCACGCTAACATGGCGAAAACATGCAAACTCCACACAGAAATGCCAACTGACCTAGCCAAGGCTCAAACCAGCGACCTTCTTGCTGTGAGGCGATTGTGCTACCTACTGCGCCACCATGCTGCCCTGCCTTTACCCAAACAACAAAATAAAACATTATTTCCTTCCCACTTTTTCTGGCATCCCTTGCTTGGCTTCTTTTTTCTTCTCTTCTTCTTCTCAGCTTCCACTGAGGACTCTGATGGTGAGTGGCTGATGGAATCTCATAGGTATTGCTGCTCTGCATTTTATATAAAAATATATATACATACATAAAGGCTTTTAGTAAGCTATACATGTTTCTTTTGCTGTTTAATATGTGTGTGTGTGTTGGTTGTCCAACAATTCCACACACTAAACATTTACAGATACCATATAGACACTATACATTATGATCAAACAAAACATAATCAGAAACGATATACATTACTATCAAACAAAACATCATCAGATCATATGGGAAATTGTGATAATTTATAGTGATAATAATTAAAGCGCAGAGGAAGAAGGTTTAAATATACAGTAGGCTACTGTGCAAAAGTATTAAGAGTAATTTCGGGGGGGGGGGTTAAAGTTGGTTATTTCTATATTTTTCTGTAGCATGTCAGTTTGAAATATCAATTTAAATTTCCAAACATTATTTTTGCCATTAGCTGTTATTACGTATAGAGGGAGAATATTGTCTGCACACTGAGTCTGACAACAGCCAGTGCTCCACACACACAGAGAGATCTGATTTGATCATCATCCAGTCTGGAATGACATAAAGAAACTGAGACAAACTAAATCCAAAAGAACTTGGGCAACATCTCTAAGATGTGCAAAAAAACTAAGTAAACGACAGTAACCATTGGTAAATATTCGTTGCTGGCCGTTTAGATTCGGGCGTGAACTAACGTTAACCTACGCTAAAACAAATGAAATAAAATAAATATAATCTGGTTAATGCACAATTTCTAATCGTAACAGTGACCTCCATTTACTAACAACGATTTACTCACATGAGTTACAAACGTCCCAAAAGTCTGAGCAAAACCTTGTGGTACTGCCGTTTGATTCGAATCTTTAAAGACTCCTTGATTCACAACTTGAGTTTTAATTTGATTTTTTATAAGTAATGTTTATTTGTATTTACGTATGTATTATATAATGTTTGCATAAAATTACATATGCGAGGTGTTTCAAACAGTGTCTATGGGCAGGACAGTAAATTAGATGTTATTCTCTCTTTTTGCTACCGTTATCAGTTTCACACTATTTTTTTTTGTCTTTTTCTAAATGTCGAGAAAACACCATCCTGAAGTTTTTATTTTATTTGAGCAAAGAAGATTGTAAAAAAAATCTTTTTCCCATTCACTGCGTTTGCTGCTGAGAAACTCGGAAATGTGAAAAGGGTCCATAACAGTTTATCATCAACCATATTATGTAACCTATTACTTTATTTAGGACTAATGATGGGCTAAGACATGCACTTAATCAAAAACTAACCTTAGGGGTAGTTCACCCAAACGTTAAATTTATATACCATTTACTAGGTAACACAGAATTTAAATATATACTGAACTGCAATTAATCTTTACTTCAAAGACTATAATGCCTGCACGTATATTTAAACTTTTTCCCTCTGCGCTTTAATTATTATCACTATAAATGATCACAATCTTCCATATGATCTGATGATAGTAGTTTTGTTTGATAGTAATGTATAGTGTCCATATGGTATCTGTAAATGTTTAGTGTGTGAAATTGTTGGACAACCAACACACACAAGTATTAAACAGCAAAAGAAACATGTATAGCTTACTAAAAACCTTTATGTCTGTATATATTTTTATATGAAATGCAGAGCAGCAAGACCTATGGGATTCGACTGGGTCAGTTGGCATTTATGTGTGGAATTTGCATGTTCTCCCCATGTTAGTGTGGGTGCTCCAGTTTCCCCCACAAGTCCAAAACATGTGGTGACATTGGGTAAGCTAAAATTGTCCGTAGTGTATGTGTGTGAATGAGTATGTATGGATGTTTCCCAGTGATGGGTTGCAGCTGGAAGGGCATCCGCTGCATAAAACATATGCTGGATAAGTTGGCAGTTCATTCCGCTGTGGCGACCCCAGATTAATAAAGGGACTAAGCCGAAAAGAAAACGAATGAATGAGAATTCAGCCGCAGCCTCGCCAGCAATCGAGCCTGAGTTCCCGCAAGACGCCAGACCACCAGCTCTTCCACCTTCTACTTCAAACTGCCTCATACAACGCAGTCCACAAACTCCAAATAAACTCTCAAGACGCCGGCGATCCAAGCCATTGCAATAAAACCGAACTCTCACTGCTCCCCTAGCGAATCACCCGGGGTAATGGACATAGCATGCTTTAAAGGGAAGCCTCGCAAAAAAATAACTACTCTACAACAAGACTAAACTTCCTAAATCTTTTAAAAGACAAGACTCGCGTGACTAGAGAGATTTTAACCAAAGAACTCACCTCTCAAGCCTCCACAGATCCATAACATGTGAACAGCATTAAGTAATTCGACTGCAAGGATCCAGGCAATCTAATCCGTAAAACATTAGTCCACAGCATATCCATACGTTGATAAAATCCATCGAATGCACTCTTATCATCCAAACTAATCGCTGCAGTGCGTTCAGTAGCATAGCAACTTTTACATATAAACAATAGTAATTTTTGGTCGACAAAATGGCTGCAGATCTTTTGCACTTTTGATTGACACCCCATTGAGCCAATAGCTGAAAGGAGATATGTCACCATCCAGTGAGCTCCCAAAAGTTGAGATGGTCCCACCCCCTCTCTTGACAAATTATGAATGGACTTTGTGAATGAATTGGGCCAGATATGTTTGTGATTTTAATCATGTTAAGATTCCAAAAGTAAAGCCCATAACAAACATTCCATTCACACAGTTCCTACTAAGTAGTGACTTTTTAAAGTTCTGAGTTTGATGTTGGCAGTTGATATATTTATTTAAAAGAAAAAAAAAAAAAAAACTCTGCCACATCTGATAGCCATGTAACTTCTGAAAAGATTATTACGCAACCAGTGGAAAAACATTCAATACATCGAGCACAGAAGTCCAATTGTAATATGCCATAGTGACTCATTTGTCCATACACAAAAGTGTCATATGCAAGTTTATATTGGCAAGTCGGTTGGATGTAAAAATGGCAAAAAAACAAACTTCACGCTTGACTGCTATGAATGGGAGGAGGACATTTCTGACAAATGGAGAAATGTTTCATCTATTGACTCGGCGTTAGATACATTTGCATTTTAAACAATTTTCTATATCACTAAGGGGTTTAAACTCCACTCCACTATTACTTCACCTAAACAGTCTTCAAGAGGTACTTCTAGGACCACCAGACAAGCCACGCCCCATATCCTCAGCTCTCCATCCATCTGCCATCTAATGCAAACCCCTACCATCCTTACACATTGCGACAACAAAGCTATTGTACCATGCATTAACAAAAGGCGCTTCTATTAACAATTGTCCATGCCCTTATTAACACACCTCACATGGATATCAGCTAAACAATTCATTTTGTATGCCGTACATTTACCATGTTGTAAAAAATGTCATTTCTGATTCTCTCTCGTTTTTCATTTCAGAGATCACTGCAGCCGGCTCCAGAAGCTGACCCTCATCCAACCTATTACACTCCACATCTATTCTAAATGCATCCACACTCTACGCAAAGGATACATTGCCACTCACACAGCCCACACCCTCGATACCATGTTCACACTAGTCTTTTTGGTTTTTTAAATGTTCTGAACTAACATCAAATTTCAATCCCACAATCCACCCCACCATATCTGATCTAACTTTGCAGGATAAAGAAACTCTATCTTTCTTTGTTAAGCAAAGGAAACAGATCAAATATGGAAAGGGCATTACATTTACATCCTCTCCCCCACACACCCTTTCCAGACCCTCCTAGCATTTCTTCACTTAAGGGAGCCCAACCCCCTTGTTCCTCTTTTTACTGATGACGCTAACCGTCCAGTAACACGACTCTGCCATTTCCTCCTATTCCCCCTCCTCATAGCCTTTTAGCTACCTTTCTATTCTCTTTCTTCCATCCTTTCAAGCGCAAGCTATACTCCGCTTCCCTACCACTCTCACTTACCGCAGCTCTGACTCCCGCAGGAGTCCCGCCAAGCCCATCCCTAGCCCACCCCTTAGCAGCCACACGCTAGCAAGAGCCCTCATGGTCCCCTCCCTTTTCTCGTCTCTTGCTAAGACCCCACCCCCCCATAGCTCTGACACCCGCAGGGGTCGCTCCGAGCTTCGACTCCCGCTGGACTCTCTACTTTTCTTCTTTCTGGGGTCGAGTTCCTCCGCCCCTCTTTCTATCTCCCTTCCGGCACTTATCCGCCCCTTCTTTTACTTCCTTACAGCGTTGTGTGCTTCTGCTACCTTTTTATTCCCCAAAATTATTTTCATTTCTACGTTTTCTCATACTTCATCACCCCACACCCCTCTTTTTACAGCGTTGAGTTCCTCTGCTAATTTTCTTCCTTCAGTGTCAAGTTTCTCCACTATCCTTCTTTCTTCTAGCGTCGAGTCATCTGCTGTCCTTTCCTTCTTTCTGCATAGGCCCTCACTCCCCCAGTTCCGACTCTTACAGAGTCCCCTTAGCTTCAACTCCCGCATGAGTTCCAGGCCCCCCTCTCCCGCAGGAGTCTTCACTGCCCAAAAATCTCCCCTAACTCCCGCAGGAGCCCCGCCCACCCCGGCTCTGACTCCCGCAGGAGTCTCCCCAGAGTCTCGACTCCCACAGGAGTCACTCCCAGCCCCTCCCACGCCATTTGTCCAGACTCCTGCTGAGTCGGTTTCCAACTTCGCTCCAACAGGAGCCTCTCTCCTCTAACGTATTCCACAATATTATATCCAGCAGCCAAATATAGCATTGATCTATGCCTCTTGGGGGGGTCCTTCAATACGTGGCTGCTGTCCCGATTGTAAAAAGGCTTCTTTGGGGAGTTCATCGAGATCTACCTGAGCTCAAACTTCCCTCTCGCTTTGCAAATGGGAGTGAGCCCAGGGCTCGAGGATCTTAAAAGCTCAGGGCTCTCTCCCAGGACAGCATGCCACACAAGCTTTATTATCAATCATCAGCTAAGTGTAAACTCTTGAAATGACAATTTACTCTGTACATTTTTTCCAATGCAAAAAAAGTCAGATTTTGGTGACACTTCCTGAAAATGCTCAAGACAGCACTATATGCTATTTGCACAGCCATTTGAAAACTACAGTAAAGTTAGACATCACTGCATTTAGTGAGGTATCTGAAAAAAGACACTGAATATGTATGTTTCACATTTTCTCTTTGCAATTCTAATTTATTCACAGCATTGTACTAAAGAATAAATACACCCTTATTTACAACAAACATTAACTTTCTTTAGCTGTGCAGTGTGTGCACAACTTTAAACAATATTGCAGTACATATTGGAACTGAACCTACAACATACATAGGTCTGTAAATCATTCGTGAAATTGTTCTATTTAGAAGACATTTTCAGGAAAAAAGTGTATAAACCTTGCTTGACATTTTGATAACTAGTTCATCATTTTTTTTTTGTAATGTCACAAGTAATGAATGAGGACTATTAGTTTTATATGGAATGACTATTCAGCATTCACAAGTTTCACATAAGCAAATGATAATGTTATAAAACAGCAGAGAGTTGTATGAAAGCAATTAATGCATGTCCAAAAGCATTTGCAATTTGTTGGAAGGAATGAGAAACTGCTACTCTGATGTGCACAAATGACTAATTGTTATAAGAAATGGATTAACTGTTGTACAAATGTAAATAGTGTTGTGATAAATGCACCAAAGCGACTGAGAAAAACTGTAATACATTAGATATCAAAAACAAAGAAGATGTTTTTTTAGAGCCTATTAAGTTACAGAAGTATTTTAATTCATTTTGATCAGTTAAATAGGCACTGATTCAAATTTTCTTATGTAAACCTATGTAAATTAGATCATACAGACACAACAAAGAGCTTTTCCAGACTTGCAGTGAAGAGAGTCACAAGTTCCACCTGAGAGACTGCAGACAGACAAAATCATGTACTTTATACTATTGGGGATAATTTTATCTACTGTGTCTAGTGAGTATCTTTAGCCTCATCATGACAACGCTACTGTTTTATTAATGCATCTACTTAAGGTGCTACTCTTTTAAAACACAATCAGTCCCAATTCATTTTCAAGTTTGGTGAGAATAATGTGCACAGTATATTTCAGATCATTTCAGTTTTTAAATGGATGTTCGCAGGTGTAAATTCCATTGAGCTGAATCAGCCTGCTTTCAAGTTGGTAAAACCTGGGGAATCGTTTTCTCTTGGCTATAAGATCACTGGATATTCAGCATCAGATGGCTGTACCAACTGGATACGACTCTCAGCTGGAAAAGCCTGGGAATGGATTGACTGGCTCTGTAGATCTGAAAATACAGACACCAGCAGCACAATGAAGAATAAGATCAGCTTCAAAGCCAAAACATCCAGCAACACAGTTTTCTTACAAGGTCAAAACATCCAGTCTGAGGACACAGCTGTGTATTATTGTGCACGTGATACACCGTGCTGCAATTTGCTTCAGGACCTGCGCAATAATTTGTGTTTTCTTTCCACAGCACATCGTTATGGAAATACACAAACTTAAAACAAGTTTCTTAAACATATAATGTTTTACATTTTGCACAATTTAATACATAAAACTGTAAATTGACTAAACAGCATTCTTAGAATCTTAGAGTTCTTCTAACAAATTAATTAAAATTGTTTTGCAATATTAATCATTAAATAATTGAATATAATTTAATTAATTTCCAGTTACAGAAACATCTTCTGATGCACAACTTTGGACACATCATCTGTGTTGTTTCATGGACTCAGGGGGTGTTTCGGGTCTTGCAACAGACACCCTCCTCCAGGCGACCCAACCGAGGCTGATCAGACCACGGCCTGTGTCCAAGTGGCATGTTACCACCCCCAATGTTCCCCCCTCTTCAACCAGAGCCATCTGGATGCTTTCTCCGCTGCCTCCACATTGTTGCTTATGGCTCTTCTTCAGTTGGCGCATGTTATTCCTAGTGTACCATAGGCTTTGTTCAGGGTGTAGATGGCAAATCCCCTTTTGCCCACTTCCACTGGCATACACCTGGTCCTCCACCCATTTGTCTGACACTGCTCCACCAGCTTCTGATATTTTTCTTTCTTTCTTTCCTGAGCCTCCTTCATCCTCTCCTCCCAGGGCACTGTTAACTCTACCAGGATTAGTTGTCTTGTGACCTCAGAGACCAAGATTATGTCAGGTCTCAATGTGGACTGGGTGATGTGTCGTGGAATCTTCAATTGCCTCTCTAGGACAACTGACATCACCCAGTCTCGGGTCGCGGAGAGCAACCCAGCAGGACAGCTCTTTGATGTTTTCTCTGGAACTTTGTCCTTCCTTAATGAAGTGAATGGCCTTGGCTGTGGCTTGGCGGTATCAGCTGTCCTTGATCCCCTTGCTTAGTGCCTCAGCAATGGATTTAAGGACCTGATCGTGTCTCCATCAATACCGACCCTCGCCTAGTGCCTTGGAGCAGCTGCTCAAGATGTGTTCTAGTGTCCCTGGCTTGGAACACAGCGGGCATGCAGGTGTCTCACCTCTGCCCCATGTGTACAGGTTAGATGGGCTGGAAAGAATGCCATAGACCCCTTGGATCAAAAACCTGATTTTCAGGGGGTTCCATGTCCAGATGTCCTTCCAGGTGACATTCCGCTCCATCACCTGCTTCCATTTCATCCAGGCACTTTGCTGCCACAAGGTTACTGCTCTGCTGGTTCTCTCCTCCTCAATTGAAGCACACACCTCCTCCTGCACAAGCCTCTGCCTCTCCCTCCTGCTGGCCAAGTCATACCGAGTTGCTGCTAGGCTCCCAAGTCCGGCTCTGCCTTGCGCTACTGCCCCAAGGATGACCTTGTGCTTCAGCCAGGTTTCAGCTTGTTGGACTGCCTCTGCTGCCCTCCACTTCCTCCCTGTCCTGACAACAATCCCTGCCCCGGACACTTTCGCATCTCTGGATCCAGAATATTTCAGATGTTTGCATGCCCGTTCCACAATTAACTTCTCCCTGACTGAGCCAAAAGGAAGTCTGAGCTTGTTGGTGTTCCCATACAGAGCAATGTTGCTTAGGCTTCGTGGCATTCCCAGCCATCTGCATAGATAGCTGCTCACCTTTTGCTCAAAACCTTCAACCACAGTCATGGGGGCCTCATAGATTAGCAAGGGCCAGAGGAGTCTTGGGAGAATTTCATGTTGGTAAACCCAAGCCTTAAATCTTCCAGGGAGCCCTGATCTATCCACTGCTATCAACCAGCCCTCCATGTCAGTGCTGGTTTCCCTGATAGAGTCTCTGTCATTGAGGATTCAGTTAAAGGCCTTCCTGGGGCTCTTTACTGGTCTCTCAGTGACTGATGGGATTTGATATTATCTCAGACTGAAGCGGAACTCATCTCTGACTTTCCCCTTCTTTAGCACCAAGGATCTGGATTTTGCAGGTTTGAAGCTCATGCGTGCCCATGCCATGAGCCTCTCCAACCCTTGGAGAATCCATCTTGCTCCTGGTACAGCAGTTGTTGTCAGTGTGATGTCGTTAATGAAGGCTCTGATGGGAAGTTGCTTTACTCCAGACTTGCTTAAGGGGTCTCTGCACTCTGTCTCGGCTGCTTTGACCATCATGTTCATTGCCAGCACAAAGAGGGTCACTGAGATGGTGCAACCAGTGATAATCCCTACCTCAAGCTGGTGCCAATCTGATGTTAACTGGCCAAAGGAGACTCTCAAGCTGAACTTGCTGTAATAGTCCATGATGATGCCTTTCACCTTCTGGGGTACATGATGTTTCTCTAGTGTGACCTCCACCAGCTTGTGGGGTATTGAACCATAGGCATTGGTGAAATCTAACCACAACACAGCCAGGTCCCCCATGCCTTCACTTTGTCTCCCTAATGAGCTGGGTTACCACGCAACGTGTTCCAAGCAACGTGGGACACCTGGTATGCCTCCTTTCTGCACAGACATGTCAACAGGAAGTTGGAGAGTCTCTTGGCCACAATGCTGAAGAATATTTTGCTCTCCACACTGAGCAAGGAGATGACCCGAAACTGGTCGATATTCTCAGACTTCTCTTTTGGGATGTACACTCCCTCCGCATACCTCTATGGCTGGGCGATCTTCCCTTTTCCCCAGATGACTTTCAGGGCCTTCCAGAGCCTATGTAGAAGCTTCGGGCAGTACTTATATACCTTGTAAGGTACTCCACTTGGGCCTAGTGCTGAGTTTGACCTTGCTCTCCTCACCACTTCCTCTACTTCTCTCAGGCTCTCAAAGCTCCTTCAGGCTGAACTCAGGGCTCAGGTGGTGTCAGCACTGCTTCGTATGGGCCCAGCAGTCGTTCTCTGTTTGGGTCAGATTAAGTGGCCTTGAGGTGGTTGTTGACAGCATCCTTGGAGCAGGTGAGTTGGCCAGTCCTCTTTTGGCCAAGGAGCTACTTGGTCAACTTGAAAGGGTTGGCCAAAAATGCTGCCCTCTTCCTTGCTCTCTCTTTCTGCCCTACAACGGTTTAAGAGTTGTTTTCTTAGGATTCCTCTCAGATCTACTAGGCCAGCTCTCTCTACTTCCCCTGCTGCCTTGTACTGACTCACTTTCTTTGAGGATTGGGGCCACTGAATCCTTTGTTGAGCCACAGGGACACAGTCTGTTCTTGTGGCTGCCACTTGCTGGCTTTGGGGGCTCTGTGGACTGTCCAGAGGTGCTGTCACTTGAGGGCAGCTTTGAATGGCAGGCGAGTGGCTGGCAGCAGGTGTTGGCGACACTAGGAGGCTCTGGGCACTGTGGGTTGCCTCCGGGCCTGGCTCCTCCTGCGTCTTACCAGAAGTTGTGACTTCTGCGCGATGTGTCGTCGTCGCTACTGCTTTCAGACATCTCTTCATTCCACACTAATTTGATCTCTAGGAATCATTTTGAATCTTGCTCAGCCAAAAAATGTCCTGATATACAAGCCATTTCAATTTGTCCAAGATAGAACTATTAGTCAAAATTATTTAACTTATTTATAAATGAATCATGTGACAATTGTTTTATTTGCTAAACTAAACTTGCCAATGTAGTTACAGCAATTTGCATTTGTAAATCAGAACTTGTTAATAGCTGTGTTTTTGTCATTAGGAGGAAGTATGACATAACAGCATGTAATATATTGAATGACAATTAAAACAACACAAGGTTACACTATATGCTTAATACGTAATACTTGATATTCAACTTGCTTATACTTGATTAAATCTGATGAACATTCCACTTTCCAGATTAACATTCCAGGTTTTTTTTTTTATTCATTTGTTTATTTATTTACATACACTTTTATATGTACTAATATAACCAATTGCAAAATCCTGGAAAACTGTACAAGTAAAAATATCTCTTTACTAACATATTGCTATATTTTGTGATTCATTGGAGTTTTCTGTTTATTTATGTGGTGGATTTGTTTTATAGGACCTTGATCTCTGCCCAGTCAACTTTTTCCATATAGAAATCTACAGTAATATATGGCAATATATGCAAATCATACCAGGCCATGTTTGAATTTCACATATATAAAAATATATGTAAAATATACATGCAACATGTATTTCAAAAAATTGCAAAAATGACAGTGTAAATTTGATAATTTACAGTGTAATAAATCAAGTATACATAATCAGACGCTAATCTTATTCACTGTTAATAATTGCCATAAGAATTATTATTGCATGCATTTTTACCTCAATGCAAATCTCCACCCTTTGCTCACCAAAAAACAGAGGCACAAAAACATGACAAAGGTTCACTGTGTGTGTTACAGAGCCAAAGCACAGTGAAAACACAAGCAGAATCATGGACTGCATTTCAGTTCTGCTGCTTTTGGCAACAGCACACTGTGAGTATTTTCAGCTCAACACAAATAGAAAATGTTTAAGAAATCAAATCATTTTTCAATCAAATTAATGAATTATTATTATTATTTATTATTATTATTATTATTATATATATTTTTTTTTTACATATTATTAGATGTTGTGTTCCTTGTTTTCTTTTGTTTATTTTGTAATCAAAATATAATGACTCTAATATTTTACAATGAATTACACAAGACAACCAACAAAATGTCATCCAATGTAACAATAGCTGATATGCCAAAAAAAACTTGTTCAGGCATATTTTATAAAGCAGAAATCAGAATAAGCTTGTTTCATTCATATGCATGTACAGTACATGGTTTGCACTGAATGATGATGGAACATTATTTAATCCATTTTTATTTCCCCAAAAGTTACATACATATATTTAAATAGATGCTTCATTTGCATTCCACATGGAGTCTATGAATATAAAATCACTTTTTTACATTTAATTTGATGTCAGCACAAGAAATACACATAAATCTATTTGGTAAATAAATGTGTTTATTCATTACTCTCCTTAAGTCAATTTTTTTTCCTTAATCACTTAAATGCTTACAAGCTACTGTACATTGGTGTTTTTTGTTTGTCTAAAATGTGAATGCAAGCAACAATGATGTGCAGTTGAAAATAAAGTTTGTCAAACACATTTATAAATTGCTATTTGGTTGTTTGCATCATTATTAACAACCACCACATAACTACGATCAGATAGAGTGTTACATCAATGCAAATCTCCACCCTTCTCTCACGTTGGCACACAGACATGATAAAGGCTTTCTGTGTGCTACAAAGCCACAGCACAGTGAAAACACAAGCAGAATCATGGACTGCATTTCAGTTCTGCTGCTTTTGGCAACAGCACACTGTGAGTATCTTCAGTTTAACAAACAAAGAAAATATTTAAGAAATAAAATGGGGATATCAGTCTGTATGTTTTCATTGTTCATAGGCTATTTCTGTATTGAACTGGATCAGCCTCCTGTCATGGTAGTAAAACCTGGAGAAACGTTCACCATCGCCTGTAAGATCACTGGATATTCAGCCTCAGGTGGTGGCTATACAAACTGGATCAGACATTCAGCTGGAAAACCCATGGAATGGATCGGCTGGTTTCATTCTTCCAGTAGCAATGGTGTCAAAGATTCACTGAAAAATAAGATCAGTTTCTCTTCTGAATCCTCCAGCAATGCAGTCATTTTAACAGGAAAAAACTTCAACACTGAGGACACAGCTGTGTATTACTGTGCTCGCAATACACAGCACCACAAACTGCCACAGAACCTGTACAAAATCCCTGCACTGAACACCTTTTTCATTAAACAGTTTATTTGCTATCATAATATTAGACTTTTGGACACAATATAAGCCTAAGGACACACAGTATCAGTATTACTCATTAAATGAACAATTGGTGCCTGTTTGTTTGAACACACCTACTCTGTTAGTCCACGGCATGCATAGGTAAATACTAATACTAATGCAAACTTAACTGCCATGTGTCCTATATAAACAACTAAGACATGAGCGTTGGATCTGAACAGGAGAAATAATGTTCTTGCTAAAGATCTTTCTGCAGTTGGAAGCTGCACACAGTGAGTGTTATATTTTAGAAAGTATATGTCTGGTTTATTAAAACAGAGGGAGTTAAACTACAGAAGCCAATACTATTTTATTATTAATGTTTTTCTCTACAATATAAACATTATTTTCGTTTTGTGCTTTGCTGTGTTCAGGTGTTTATTCTCAGATTGTGCTCACACAGTCTGATCAGTCAGTAAGTGTGTCTCCGAGTGGATCTGTTAAGCTGACCTGTGCATGCAGTGGATTCACTCTCAGTAGCTTCAGAATTTTCTGGATCCGTCAGACACCAGCAAAAGGACTGGAATTGATCTTAAACTATTTATCGGATTCTGACAAAAGTTCAGCTCAGTCAGTGCAGGGCAGATTTACAGCATCTAAAGACAGCTCTATTTTTTTATCTGCACATGAATCAACTGAAGACTGAAGACACTGGGGTGTAGACACTGTGCTTGTTTTCCTTCATCTACTCTTACAAAAACCGCAGGGGAGAACTTAAAGTTATGAAGTTGAATTAAAAATGCCAACATTTCAAAAGCTGTCTTGGAATTTAAAATGATGGATTTAAAAATGTTGATTCTGATTAGACACTTTTAAAGCAGATTATTTCATATTAAAGGCATTTGCATTGAATCGTCTAGCAGACACTTTAAGCAACACGAGGACAACAGAAGCTATTAAACCTACAAACAACAACGTTTTAAGTTCTGCGACAAAACTCTGTTATTGTAATGCATTTCATAAAGAGAAATTAAGAGTGCTAGTGTTAAACAGTCACGTGGTAATGAAAAATACGAATCTTTAGTATTTTTTTTTTATTCTGCTTGAGGTCACGCTGGTAGACAAGGAAGACAGAGATGGTTATCTTTTCACAAGGTTTATTCAAAGTAAACACAATAGGAATATCACACAGGCTGTGTGAGAGGCAGATGTTATGTGCCTGCGATCTCACTCGCAGCACTGCAGGAAAAAAGCTGGTGTTAGAGCTTGACAGTGCTGCTCGCTGTAAACACAGCGGGGAATCTCAGTCACACGGTTCAGGGGAATGAAAGATCAGTCGAGGAACACCACACAAGTCTTCACCTTGCAAACACGGTGAGAGTTAAGCATGGGTTAACATCCAAAACCTCCGTTGATGGAAACAGGCATCGAATGCATGAGGGTGAGTACAGATCTTCAGATATGGTCAGATAATAAAGACACTTCCCTTTATCAGTGCAATGGTTACGAAGACTCAGAAGGAACATCCATGGAAGAAGAAAAGACTAAGGAGCTTGGGTGAAGACAACCATTCGAACTTCAATACCGGTCGAAGAGTGAACGGAGGAGGTGAGTGTTTATAGTGTCCAGACTGATGAGGAACAGGTGCAGATGGTTAGTACTCAGGGGAAGGTTCTCGTGATTGGATGGGACTGGTATGAGGTGGTGAAACAGGATTGGGTGAGCAGGAACGAGCCGGGGATGTTACACTTGAATTGACTTGCAGGTCATTTCAGGATAATAAATATATTATTACAATCAATCAACAAAAAAATAAAACAAAACATTGTGGCAAAACTTTCCATGTGGTTTTCTTTCAAAGAACACAAAAGGAAAAGTGCATAGTTTAATTGCATTAACACATTAAATGTTTTTTTATTTAATTTTTGTATTTTATTGTCATTTTGGAGTATGACAAACTTGCAGAGCCTGATTTTACCAAGTGCAACATGTTCATTAAAAAAACTGTCCAATCGTCCAATCAGATTTGAGGGACAAGTTTAAAATTCATGATTACTTTTACAATCAGGATTAGGTGCTCATTGATAATCACCTATCATTTCCTTCTGATTTTAGGAATAATTTATGGTTATGTTTAGTGGTAGGGATTAGGTTGTGTGAAACTATGCAAAATCTTTTCTCAGATGTTCCACTTTAAACCTATTTAGTTGGCAATAAAATATTAATTAGGGGTGGCGTGGTGGCACAGTGTGTAGCGCTGGTGCACCTCGGCTGAGTCAGTTGCCATTTCTGTGTGGAGTTTGCATGCTCTCCCCGTGTTCGCTTGGGTTTCCTCCTGGTGCTCTGGTTTTCCCCACAGTCCAAAGACATGTGGTATAGGTGAATTGGGTAATTTAAATTCTCCATAGTGTATGTGTGTGAATAAGAGTGTATGGGTATTTTCCAGTGATGGGTTGGAGCTGGAAGGGCATCCGCTGCGTAAAACATATGCTAGATAAGTTGACTGTTCATTCCGCTGTGGCAACCCCAGATTAATAAAGGGACTAAGCCGAAAAGAAAATGAATAAATTACATTTTAATTTAAATTAAAACTAAAATCTGGACAATTACAGACAAAAACAAACAAACAGAGAAAAAACTAAATACCCTTATTAATACAACAAGTTAAACCACAACTATCACAAAAAAAATTAAATAAAATAATTGCTGTTAATATGCAGATGTATACATCAGTGTGGGAAACAAGCAAGCAAGCATAAAATATTGTTATATAAATATATAAAACAATAGAAATATATGGCAAATCCCTATCAAGCTGTACATACGTGCATGCTGCCATTTAAATACAAGACAACCCAAATCGAATATTTAATTGCATTCATGCAAATGAAGGTTCTGCTTAAAACCTCAAGTTTAATTCTGCATCACTGTATGGCTCAAGAATTCATCACACAAATATGGAGCACATAATCTTAGCATTTACAATACTGTTACTGGCTTCTCAAAGTATGATTCCAGACTTTACTGATAAAATATAACGGCCTATTTTTTATCTGAAACCAACTGATCAAGTTTTACTTTGCAGATTGTTGGTGACTGAGTCTGAGGCAGTGACCATTAAACCTGGAGAATCCCATAAACTGACATGCACTGCTTCTGGTTTGGACTTCTCTGGCTACTGGATGGCTTGGATCAGACAGAAATCTGGAAAAGAGCTGGAATGGTTGGCATTGATCAGATATGATAGCCAGTATATTTACTACTCTCAGTCTGTCCAAGGACGGTTCACCATCTCCAGAGACAACAGTAGGCAGAAGGTGTATCTGCAGATGAACAGCATGAAGGATGAAGACACTGCTGTATATTATTGTGCAAGAGAGCCACGGTGACAGAAATGGCTACAGCGCTGTGCACAAAATAAAGACGGTAGATGGATTACAAAGGTCTCTAGAGTCTTTACAAAACAACATTGCAAAGAAAATACAGCCCTGTACCCACTTTCACCTGAACATGTCACTGTTCATCTGTCTAAAGAAGCATATATAAGTTAGATTTATGTGCAAATAAATGCATATATTTACATTGTGGATGCATATGATTGCTGTATCAAGAGGTCGTACTAATGTCTATATTTACCTCAATAAACTCCACCACTGACTCCACTGGTCTTAATTCAAGTTTATGCAAATTAACTGGTGCTCATGTCATATTTAAACAACTGCACTGTTAAGTGGAGAAATCATCTCTCATCATGTTCACTTTGTGCCTCTTACTGCTGCTGACTGCTGTGTCTTGTATGTCAAACTTCCCTTAACAGACTGCACTCTTTTGTCATTTTAAATAGACACTTAATTCTAACAGTTTGTCAATGTTGTGTTTATCCACAGGTATTGACTGTCAGGTTGTGCTCACACAGTCTGAACAGTCAGTAAATGTGGCTCCAGGTGGTTTCCACAAACTGACCTGTGCCTGCAGTGGATTTAGTGTTAGTGGCACTAGCATGTACTGGATCCGTCAGGCACCAGGAAAAGGACTTGAATGGATTATTTATTATTATTCAGATTCATCTAAAAGCTCAGCTCAGTCAGTGCAGGGCAGATTTACGGCATCTAAAGACAGCTCCAATTTCTATCTGCACATGAATCAACTAAAGACTGAAGACACTGGTGTGTATTACTGTGCAAGACAGACACTGTGACAACAAAAATACAGGCAGCTGTTCAAAAACACATCATGAACAATGGGGTGAACATGATTGAGTTACACAAGATGCAAAAGGAGAAGAGCCGCTGTAGTTACATTAGGACTGTCTGGAGAGTTTTGAATGTATATTACTTAATTAAAAATCTATATTTCAGTCATACTTGCTTTCTCAAGTCAGTAGTATCTATAAGTGGTCCATTTTTCCAAAGTATTTTTTAAGATGAAGGAATCGGTCTACATAATTAATTCTCTAATTTTAATAATGAACTCTTATTTCCACTAAACTTTTTACCATGTAAATCCATTAACTCTTCTTTAAGCAGCTCAAGCAATACAGAATGATAACAGCAAAGCTAGTAGGTTTGATTCCGACTGAAATCATGAACTCATACTATATGATAATGTACAAAAACAACTTATCTTTTTATCATAGATTGCTACCATCTGCTATCTCTGATGCATTAATAACAGAATTAATTACAGATTAAAGGTGTTCACTTATTGACCTGATTCTTCAATGCGGAAGTAGGCTCGTTTTTGTGATTGTTTTAGAAATAAAAGCTTTAGCTATAGTTCTGCCAGGAAGACTGAGATGTCACGTCATTCATAATAATTATCTCGTCAGCCTATAACAACCAAGCAAGCTAATATATAAGCCCATCTCAACAATCAGCCAGCCCGCCGGGGCTCCGTCTAGCATGGCCAGCCCGCCGGGGCTCCGTCTAGCACGGCCAGCCCGCCGGGGCTCCGTCTAGCACGGCCAGCCCGCCGGGGCTCCGTCTAGCACGGCCAACCAGCCGGGGCTCCGTCTAGCACAGCCAGCCCGCCGGGGCTCCGTCTAGCACAGCCAGCCCGCCGGGGCTCCGTCTCGCACAACCAGCCCTCCGGGGGTCCGTCTCGCACAGCCAGCCTGCCGGGGCTCTGTCTCACACAGCTAGCATGCGGGGCTCCGTCTAGCACAGCGTGCCTGCCGGGGCTCCGTCTTGCTCAGGAAACCCGCAGGGGAAACTTCTCTCTTCTGCTCTACTCTGCCCGTCGGGGCACGCTCTCAGTCTCTTCGGCCCGTCGGGGCACGCTCTCAGTCTCGTCAGTCTCTTCGGCCCGTCGGGGCACGCTCTCAGTCTCTTCGGCCCGTGGGGGCACGCTCTCAGTCTCTTCGGCCTGTGGGGGCACGCTCTCAGTCTCTTCGGCCCGTGGGGGCACGCTCTGTCTCTTCGGCCCGTGGGGGCACGCTCTCAGTCTCTTCGGCCCGTGGGGGCACGCTCTCAGTCTCTTCGGCCCGTGGGGGCATGCTCTCTGTCTCTTCGGCCTGTCGGGGCACGCTCCCAATCTCTTCGGCCCGTCGGGGCATACTCTTAGCTCTGACTATCAGGGCATTTAATATAAGCCATCTCACGTAAATGTCATTCTCTGTTTTAGGATTGCTACAAAACTGAACCTCAAGTTTTGTCTTTTGGGGTTGGCTTCACCCTGCCTTCATCTTCAGGCAGCATCTGCCAGCTCATCCAGAATTCTCCACCATAGATGAGGCTTACGCCAAAGGACTTTATGAAAGGATCGTAACGAACTTACACTTATGCAAACAATTCACAATAAATGTTAAAACATTTATCTGCCTCCTGAAAAGTCTTTCTGGTAGAAATAAAAGCTTTAGCTATAGTTCTGCCAGGAAGACTGAGATGTCATGTCATTCATAATAATTATCTTGTCAGCCTATAACAACCAAGCAAGCTAATATATAAGCCCATCTCAACAATCTGTTTCGCTGTACTCAGGTGACGTTGCGGAAGTTTCCCTCCATCCTCCCCACCACCACCACCAGGTTGGCCTCGTCTCCACTCAGGGGGTTGGCTTCGCCCTGCCTTCATCTTCAGGCACGATCTGCCAGCTCATCCAGAATTCTCCACCATAGACGAGGCTTACGTCAAAGAACTTTATGAAAGGATCGTAACGAACTTACACTTATGCAAACAATTCACAATAAATGTTAAATCATTTATCTGCCTCCTGAAAAGTCTTTCTGGTAGAACTTGCGATTCAGTTGTCTATAGGAGAAATTACTAGGAATAATAAACTGCAAAAATCGGTCAAACTATTTGCTCTACAAGCAAGTGTTGGCATTATTATCCAGACAAAGCAGAATCATATAATAAACAAATATTAGTTTGCAACATCAAGCAGCAGAATGAGCTGTTTTTAATGTCTATAAATGAATGGAAGTGAATGAGACCGGAAGTCTTGAGCCAAAAAGATTCAAATGGCAACACACGCTCATACGCAAAGAATAAGGTGAATAAAACAATATTCATAAGCAACTACATATTTCACACAGTGTTTTTGTGTCTACTGAAACAACATTCAAGAGATTATCTGGACTCAACACATGCTGTATTTAGAGGAGTAAAGTATGAAGTATTAAAGGGAATAGTTCACCAAAAAATTACATTTACATCATAATTTACTCACTCTTCACTTGTTACAGATCTGTTGTAGTTACTTTTTTCTGTTAAACACAAAAGATATTGAAAAGCACAGGATTTTTATTTCCTACTATGAATCATGATGGCTACTGGTTTCAGGATTCTTCCAAATATCTTCTCATAAAGGTTTGAAACAACCTGAGAGCGGGCAATTTTCCATTGTTGGGTGAACTACCTTTAGGTTTTAATAAATATTTGAGTTTTGTATATAAAGCACACTGAAGAAACGTTGAACAAACTAAATAGGCTTCAGAAGCAGCTACAAACATTCTTATTAATGTTCCAGAATATGTAAATTTGCCTTTAGAGGGCAGCATATGCAAACATACTTCTTTTCTCCCCTTTAAAAATCCCCCACGTGGAGACACATAACTTGTTTACGACTTTCCTGTATCAAGTTCCTGTTTTTTTTAACATGACAATGGATATTGTGTCTAAACTGGCTTTTATCATGTTTGCTCTCACAAAATGTAAGAGGACAACTGTTGACAGTCATGTTTATTCATGTGTAAATAACGCTGTAAAAGTTCATGTTTAATTGTTTGTATTTCAGTCTGTTGGTGTCAAACACTGACCGAGTCTGAAGCGGCGGTCATTAAACCTGGAGGATCTCATAGACTTACCTGTACAGTCTCTGGATTCAGTAGTGTTCCATATTTGGCTTGGATCAGACAGACTGCAGGAGGAGGTCTGGAGTGGCTGGCTTACATTTCTGATAGTGGTGGTAGTACATACTACTCTCAGTCGGTTCAGGGGCGCTTCATCATCTCCAGAGACAACAGCAAGAAACAGATGTATCTGCAGATGAATAATATGAAGATTGAAGACACTGCTGTATATTATTGTGCAAGAGAGTCACAGTGATGAATACAACTGCAGCACTGTACAAAATCTGAAAACAGCAATATAAATACATTCCCTGCACTATAGGTGAATTGGGTAAGCCAAATTGTCCGTAGTGAATGTGAAAGTGTATGAGTATTTCCCAGTGTTGGGTTGCAGCTGGAAGGGCAACCGCTGCATAAAACATATGCTGGATAAGTTGGTAGTTCATTCCACTGTGGCGACCCCTGATGAATAAAGAAACTAAGCCGAAAAGGAAATGAATGAATGAATGAATGAATGAATAAAATCTTATTTTTCCAACTTTTCAGGTAATTTGTTTTTAATGCAATTTGATTTTTTCCAATAAATCATTACAATCATTCAAAAAAAAATTGCAAACCCATAAAAATTCACAAAATGTAATGTGACTTTTTTGTCCATGATTTTTCTTCTTTTGCCTTTGTATTGCAGTATATATATATATATATATATATATATATATATATATATATATATATATATATATATATATATATATATATATATATATATATATATATGTAAAGCTTGAAACTTACGCTGCTATTCTGAACCAATAATCGGAAACAGAAAGCAGTTGAAGGATGGCGTGTTTAAATCATTTATTTATCTGACTCCATTGTAATTAATCTGACTCCGTTAAAGTTGTTATCATCATTGATAAAGAGAAAAGAATCTCAACGCCTTAAAGCAGGCAAAGTTGTTTATTACGTTACATGTTTAAATATACAGACAGTAGAATGAAACAAACTAACATACTGTATAAAGAAATTAGCTGTAACATATGCACTGCTGAGCAACAAAGACAGTGAAACTGCCTTTGTTAGCATATGAGGCTACGCACCGGTGTGTGGGAGAAGCAGAGTAAAAGCCATTCTCCCAGATCAACAGTTACCTTTCCTTATTATACCCTGAGCAAAGCATTGTCAAACATGAGTAAAAACCAACCTCCAAAACCAGCTGAACATGAGAGCAAAGTTGAGGAGATAAAATGGGGGAGAAGAACATTAACATACTCTCCTCAGGCCATGACTCAACAATAGTAAATATATTGTATATTGAAATACAATCAATCAATATCTCTGTTGATTTCATCACTACAACGCTGAAGTCATAAACTGTCAAATGACACCAAACATGACAAAGTTATATGAAGGAAGATCACAAGCAGATTAATTGTGTAAAGTGAAAAGCACATGGTTACTGTAAGCAAATGGCAGAGATGTGTATTGAAGCTGTGATGAACTCTGCCACGCCAGGAGGACCCGTCCCATGCTTGGAATGTCTCAGTAGTCCTTCATTAGCATAGAAGGAATAGCATATAATATTTTCTCAGCTTACAGTCCCCTCTCAGGTCCATTGGACCTCAGAAATTATAAAAGGTGCACATGTGACCTCAAATTAAAGCTGAATAGAGTAATCCAGTGTCTCCTTTGGCAGAG
This sequence comes from Danio kyathit, assembly GCA_903798195.1. Taxonomy (NCBI): domain Eukaryota; kingdom Metazoa; phylum Chordata; class Actinopteri; order Cypriniformes; family Danionidae; genus Danio; species Danio kyathit. Next base: position 44,339,265 of record LR812521.1, on the reverse strand, counting down.
TAGTGCAGACTGATAATGATCGTTGTCAATGACGCTTAGAAGATATACATACAGAACACCTTTTCCCGTCAGGTGTAGACATAGTCAGATGATCACATGTTCATATGTTCACTTGTCAGGAATTCGTGTCTGGATCCTAATGTCCATTTCACAAGATGTACGCCCGTCTTTGGCTTAGCAAGCCAAGTAATCTCTGATATCTGTGGGATTTAGTATATCCTTGTGGAGGGTGTCTTCAATTCTCTGCTGTTTGTGTTCCACACTGAGGCTGCCTTTACCTTCATGCACAGAAAATGATTGGCAGAGGATAGGAAGCCATGGAAACTGAAAGAGGCATTCATTGACGATGTATAACTGGTGACAGAACAGCAAAGGAATGACCATGGCTTGACCATGAGAAGAAAAAACATATCTGCAAAACTGGCATATGTTATAAAGGTTATATGGCAATTTAAGCATGTAGTAGTTCAAATATGCAATATCATGGCATTTCAAATGAAAACTCTACATCCAAAGACAAAATAAATGACATATGATGGAATGTTTGCTCAGAATATAATGAAGGGAGAGTAACAAGATGATGGGGATTACAATCTTTCTGGTGTTTAGAAACAAAGCAAATAAAAATAAAATTAAAACAATTTGGTTGATTATAAAGTGTCCAAGTTAATCAGTTTATGTTAAAAAGATAAAGTATATGATACAGGATTTAAGAGTAAATGAAAAAGTTGTGAAAAGCAAATAATGAGACTTCTGGAAAGATTGAAATATTGTAATATATGTTGATTCCAAACCCCTCTTTGATAGTAGGAGCGTCAACAATATAAATGAATATGGTGTAAAAACAAAAAATGAGACTTTTAATGTTTCTGGAAACATTTACATGTCTTTGAAATAGTCAACTAGTATTGAATTCACATCCCTCTCTGATAGTAGGAGCAGCATCTAAAAACATAAAAGACATCGTTAATGTTTCTGAAAACATTTGTCTTTATGAAAAAGTTGGTTGACTTCAGAACTTTCTGTTATAGTAAGAGTATAATATATTTAATGTAATCAAATTCAGAAATTTCAAAGAATTGTTTTTGTGATTACTTAACTGTAAAAATAAAAATTAATTTAAAAGGTTAAAATGTTGAATTTAAGAGTAAGTGAAAAGTTGTAAAAAAAATAAATAAATAAGACTTAAATGATTATGGTGAAGAAGGAAAAAATTAGACGCCGTTAATGTTTCTGGAAACATTTACATGTCTTTGTAAAAATCAACCGGTATTGAATTCAAACCCCTCTCTGTTTGTAGGAGCATCATAAAGTTTCTAATAACATTTGTTTTTACAAAAAGGTTGGTTGATTTTAGACCTTTCTGTTATAGTAGAAGTAATGTAACCAAATTCAGAAACGTCAAAATTTTTTTTTTTTTGGAGATAATTTAACAGTAAAAATAAAAAGCGATCTAAAAAGGTTAAAATGTCTCAAATGGAAACATCATGAAAGTCCATTGAGTTATTGAAAACAAAAACTGCTGTGAGAAAGCATAAAAAGATTCAAAAAGGTAAAAAGCTAAATAGTGTAGATGAACAAAAAGTAAATGAAAATTTTCCTTATTGAAAAGCACACAGCTGATGTATAGCTTTCCAATATAAAATATTTCAGTTAAAAGAATAGTTTAATTTGACTCTGTGTGTAGAGAGACAAATTGTATTGTTTATGTGATTGTATTTAACTGTGTGAATGTGTTGGTGTGACCATGCTCCAACCAAAGGTAACAAAGGCTACTATTGACAATTGTGATGCAAATTCGGTCCTGTTGTTTTAACTGGAAGCCCTTGAAATGTATGATGGGGTTGTGATTGGGCTCAAAGATCCACACCTTGGTTTGTTACTAGAGCATGGTAAAAAGGACAAGTGCTTTGATACTGAATCCTGCTGTAAGGAAAGCATTTTCATGTTAATGCAATTGTGTATAACACTGTAGCCAGGTGGCAAGTTTTGTGCTCCTGTTTCATGGGTCGACTGCAGCTATATGGAAAATAGCAGAGTGGTCCACTTATAGGAGACAATCAAATCCAACATTAACACAGTTAACTAGAGATTGATTAACAATTTTAGCAGCCTATGATACAGGTAGTACAAATAACTATTGTGTGTTTATGAGAAAGGCTGCATGTTTAACACAATCACAGATTTGAAAATGCAAAAAGGATCAGCGCAGTCAGGGTGTTATATTATTAGGTTATTTCTATTGAGCTGTTAGTCCTCTAGCAAATGACGCTAATAGCTGGAGACCCTGCATAGCCATGTTTGTCAACTCAGTAATAGTTTTACTTGAAGTTAAATTTTGGATGCTTCTAGAGTGTTGTTTTGTGTCCTTAGATTGAGACTGTCTACATCTCAGAAAATAGGGCGGAGGTCTGCCTCTGTTTAGAGACCAACACTTTTGTTCAGTGTGGCCCATTTTCAAACAGGAACAACAGAATCGATCTCGTTTCTTGCCAGGTTTTTTGCTAGATTGTCTAATAGCTTTAACATCTTCATGACACCCTGATGCTGCTAACTCACTATGCATTTGTCTGCGTGACTCGACCTTTGTTCCCCAGTTCACAATGTCTTCAAATGTGTTTTGTGGTGGACTAGCATCAGCCATGAGCACTTTCTGAACGTGGGGCCCTGCATGTTCAACTAGTAATCCCAAAAAAATTGGATTGTTGCGTGTAACTTCATCTATGCCAGAATATTCTTCAAAAAGTTCAAACAAATTTTCAGCACATGTTTCAAACGATTCTGCAATATTCTGTTTCCGGTTGTAAATCAACTCCCATTCAACAGGGCTTTTACCACGCAGGTCACAAAGGCAGAGTTTTAGTCTGTTCAAGATCTCACTCTCAGACTCATTGGGGTGCATTGGCTGTACAATTGTGCCTTCAATTAAAACATGTGGGGCCTTATAGATCAGAACATTTGGAATTGAGGTGAAAACAATTTGCCAAATGTCTTTTGGTTCGAGTTGAAATGCATGTTTGTGTCCAACAACTCGCCTCCACCAAGGTTGGAAGGGCCCTTTAAGAGGGAACGGTCCAATCTCTGCTTTAAACGAGTTACATTCATGTACTGTTAAAGCACGTTGTATGCTTGTCTCTGTGCCGTTTGGGTGTTTCATTACCTTTAAAGCTGAAACAGGCACCTTTTGCAGAGATATGTCATCAGCTTCCTCTGATTCAGAAGTTATAGGCTTGTTAGCTTTTGTAATTCTGCCAGGCATTAGTTTTTGCCTAATCAATTTGTTTTTCAAATCTTCACTTATGTCCATGTATTTCTCACATCTTTTAGCCAAGGCTAATTGATCTTCTAGTAGTTTGTCTAGCTGTGATTGAAGATGTTCAATTCTTTCTTGTGACTTTTGTGCTTCAGAATCTGCTGTGACCAGTTGTTCAGTTTTATCCTTTAAATTTGCAAATACCTTTTTTAGATTATTGCGTAGGCTAGAGGCATTCATGTAATTTAAAGCCTCAATGATTTCTTTGTGTTTACATTTCTTTTGTTTGATGCCCACTGTGTTCCACCATATGGAAATTTCCTCACTAGTAGCGTCCAAATTAAGGCCTTTTCTAGTGAGTTTGTATAGTACAGGCTCAACATTTTCAGTCCATAATGTAAACAGATCATAATCGTTATAAGTATTCCACTCCATATTGGAGGACATTTACTTGGATTTCACAGTGAGATGATAACTTGGATTATTCTGATACAATTCATGCAAATGGAGACTTTCCCTACCATGCCATGAAGCAATGAAAACAGACTTACCCACTCTGTGGTTAGAAGTTCAGCTTTAATCCACTCAGAAGACTTCTCATTCTGAGGACCATCATGTGTCCAAGAGCAAAATAATCCATTTCCAGGATAAGCAAAGTAGATGTTGATACAAAAAGTATCTTGCGATTAAAACTCGCCAAAATTTTATCACGTCGAGTTCGCCAAACTGTAAGGCTTGAAACTTACGGTGCTATTCTGAACCAATAATCGGAAACAGAAAGCAGTTGAAGGATGGCGTGTTTAAATCATTTATTTATCTGACTCCATTGTAATTAATCTGACTCCGTTAAAGTTGTTATCATCATTGATAAAGAGAAAAGAATCTCAACACCTTAAAGCAGGCAAAGTTGTTTATTACGTTACATGTTTAAATATACAGACAGTAGAATGAAACAAACTAACATACTGTATAAAGAAATTAGCTGTAACATATGCACTGCTGAGCAACAAAGACAGTGAAACTGCCTATGTTAGGATATGAGGCTACGCACCGGTGTGCGGGAGAAGCAGAGTAAAAGCCATTCTCCCAGATCAACAGTTACCTTTCCTTATTATACCCTAAGCAAAGCATTGTCAAACATGAGTGAAAACCAACCCCCAAAACCAGCTGAACATGAGAGCAAAGTTGAGGAAATAAAATGGGGGAGAAGAACATTAACATACTCTCCTCAGGCCATGACTCAACAATAGTAAATATATTGTATATTGAAATACAATCAATCAATATCTCTGTTGATTTCATCACTACAACGCTAAAGTCATAAACTGTCAAATGACACCAAACATGACAAAGTTATATGAAGGAAGATCACAAGCAGATTAATTGTGTATAGTGAAAAGCACATGGTTACTGTAAGCAAATGGCAGAGATGTGTATTGAAGCTGTGATGAACTCTGCCACGCCAGGAGGACCCGTCCCATGCTTGGAATGTCTTAGGAGTCCTTCATTAGCATAGAAGGAATAGCATATAATATTTTCTCAGCTTACAATATATATATATATATATATATATATATATATATATATATATATATATATATATATATATATATATATATATATATATATATATATATAAAGATATATAGATATATAGATAGATAGAGACAGAAACAGTGTTACTTAAATTCTTAAAGAACTGTACAAAAAACAAATTTTCAATCAGTGGCTGTTTGTAGCTTAATCACATACAGCTTCCTAAATTAATGTTTGCAGTATATGATGGTACATGATGGTTTAGAGTTTCTGACAATAAATGGGCTAATTGATGGCTAAATATTTATTGGTACTTATATCAATATTTATCAATCATAAAATAAAGATCTGAGACAGAATGTCTGCTCTGTAGTGAGAAATACTGCTCACAATGAGAAAGATATATCCAAGGCTTTACATGTAACACTTCCCAGAATGCAGTAATAAACTCACAGTGGGCAGTTGCACATTGAAGATGATTGTTTTATTCTGAAAAACATGAATTAATTGTTTTAGTAGCAGCACTTGTGTTTTGCATGCATCAACTCTCACTCTGGAATTCTCTCTGTATCAAACAGTACATTTCTTTAATGTGGGACTATTATCATGTATTCAGTACACATTACTTTGAACAACAACTTAATAAACAACATTTGTGTCCTCACATGAAACCCTGCTACATGTGCAAACTCTTAAATCCACATAACATAGTGAATTTTAACAAATACATGCTTCACTCACTTCTTCACACATGCTGGGAAATATATATATAACCATACGAAACATAACACACTTATTCTCTCATACTTCCCACCAGCTTACCTGAAAAACATGAATCGGTCTTTTTCAGTCACGTGCGTTTGTTGTGTGTGACGTCACACCTGCGCCATTTTTGTGGTATCGCTTAACGAGACAACTTGAGAGAGACACACACAACGCTAGAGAGATACATGCCATAAAAAGGTCAAGCTGGAGAAGTACAAGAAAATCGAGAGTACGCGGTACCGCAATAAACTAAACAACGATGCCAGGGATCGTCATTTTGATAAACTGTCTTAAATTCAGGATATAGATCCGTTTGAATTAACTGCAAACCAACGGAGTGCGCTGCCACCGAGCCCTCATTGCTGATAATAATAATGACATTTCATACTGTATATCATCAATGTCTTAATATACGTTTAGTTTGAACACCATTAAACTACAGTAAGTATTTCTAAGTGAAGTTTATTTATAAACTAATTTCGAGAGGAGCACGCGCTTATGATTGATAGCAGCTGATCCTCGTTAGCTAATACACGATCCAACAATCGGAAGATTCCTAATCACTATAAATAACCAGAGTATCTTACCTTAGCCATCTTCGTCTTGAAGACTGCTCTGCTCCGCATCCGCAGCAACAACTACTTCAAAAACAACAACACTACATCTTCAACTATAACTTCAACAACAACTTCAAAACCTTCCACTTCAAGTGCCTCACACAATGCTTCTTCTGTGTCTTCAACCCAATTCTCCAAAACCACACCACTCCAACTCTCACCGCTCCTATTAGCGGTGCAACTGCGGTAACGTAGCACACTTTAAAGGGAAGCCTCCCAAAAGATAACTACACTTCAAAAGTGTAAACATTTCATAACTTTTTAAAAGACAAGACTAGCATCAATAGAATATCTCAACCAAAGATACTCACCGCTCAAACTTTCTGCCTGTTCATAGATCCATAAAATTCAACAGCTTGTAACTTGACTACAAGGGTTCTAGCAATCCAGGCCGCAAAAACATTAGTCCACAACATATTCACATGTTGATAACATTCATGGAACGCACTGTTATCTTTTAACTAGTTGCTGAGTGCTTTCAGTAGAGCAGCATATCCAGTCATAAACAATAGTGATTTGATCAACAAAATGGCTGCCACTTTTTGACTGACACTCCTTCGAGCCAATAGCTGAAAGGAGAAGCGTCACCATCCAATGAGCTCTAAAAATCTAGAGATAGTCCCGCCCTCTCTCTCGACTGTTGCAAAAGTCTTTGAATTGAGCCAAATACGCTTGTGATTTTAACCAAGTTAATCCCATTAACTAACATTCCATTCACACAGTTTCACTAAGTGGTGACATTGTTTTTTAAGTTCAGGGTTTGACGTCGGCAGTAGATGTATTTAAAATAAAATAACTAAATAAATAATAATAATAATAATAATAATGACAATAAATATATATATAAATATAAATAATAACAATAAAATAAATAATAATAATAATAAATAAAAGTAATAATAAAATACTCTGCCACTTCTGATAGTTATTTAATTTCTGAAAGATTTTTACCCACCTAGTGAAAATCATTCAAACACACCGAGCATAGCAGTCCAATCGTAACATGACACAGCGACTCATATTCACACACAAGTGTCATATGTAAGTTTTATAATGGTAAGTCGGTTGGATCTGAAAACGGCAAAGAAACAAACTTCCCGCTTGACTGTTTCGAATTGGAGGATATTTCTGACGAACGGAGTAATGTTTCATCTATCAACGTTAGATACACATCGCATTTAAACAAATTATTATATCACTAAGGGGTTTAACTCCACTTCATCTGCTAAGTCTTCAAGAAGTACTCCCAGGACCACCAGACAAGCCACACCCCATCTCCTCAGCACTTCATCCATCCGCCATCCCGTGGGGGGACGAATGCCCACCCCTACCATCCTTGCACATAGCGACGATGAAGCTATCTACCATGCATTAACAAAAGCACTTCCATTCACAGTTGCCCATGCACTTTTTACAATTTATTATGTTTGCCGTACATGTACCATGTTGTAAAATATTTCATTTCTGATTCTCTCTTTTCTCATTTCAGAGACCATGATAGCCGGCTACAGAAGCTGATCCTCATCTAACCTATTACATTCCACATCCATTCCAAACGCATTCACACTCTATACAAGGATACATTTCCAGCCACCCAGCCCACACCATATACATTTTATATCCCTTCCCCCACACACCCATTCCAACCCTCCTAGCATTCTTACATAACAGGAGAGCAATACCACCTCAGGGAAGCCCAGCTGATCCTATTAACATAGGAGCTCCTTCACTACCCCTTTAACTTTTCCCTCCAAATTCAAACTATCCCATACTTCTATTCACGCTCATTCACCACACCGCCGACCCATTTAAGGGTTGCCCCGAGTTTGTTACTGCAGCAGCAATGCTTTAATGAACTCGTATACACTTTAATTTCCAAATACCACCGTCACACTCCCCCGCACTCATACAGCAGTAAATGCTTCTGCGGGAGCGCACATTGCCTCCACACTGACCCACTGCACCTCTGCAGCAGCAGAGACACTCCGCTGAGCAACACTCACTATAGCACCTCTGCAGCAGCAGAGACGCTCCGCTGAGCAACACTCACTATAGCACCACTGCAACCGCAGTGACGCTCTAGCTAAGCTCCTATTAACCTTCATCTCTACATATCACTATTGACAGTATTTATATTCCCGTGGGAGCAGTCACAACTCTCTAGTACTGACCACCACTGCACCTCCGGACTCGCAGAGGGCCTGCTGAGCTACTCTCACCCATAGCAACATTGCAATTGCGGTGATGCTCTATGTAAGGACTTAACGATGCAGACACCAATAACTGAGTCGACACCTGTGATCAGAATCACCTTGATCGAGAGCCATTTTTGTCTCTGACCAAAATCAGAATGTCATGCCACATTTGTTGCAGTACAGAGCAGGAAGCAGATGCCTTGAGGCTATCGGCCTCATGATGGTTCATCATCAGTTAAGTGTCATCGGACCCACAATCTTGATCAAGTTAATGATTGAAACCCTTTCCCTTTCTTTCATTCCCTTTTAATTATAGATATGTAAAATGTATCATGTTCATATTATATGTATGCTTAATACTATATGTCTAAGCACCATGGCTCATGTGAGTGAGTCACGCCAAAGTGCATGTGCTGACATGGGACTGCCACGCAGATCCACAGACAATGCCTTATTGATCCAGCTCTGTTAGGGGCCGGAAACATTGGTGGATAAAACCCATCACCCCAAAACTCTTTAGGCAAATGGCAGCAGGCAGCAGCAGCAAGCGGAGCGAGCAGAGTCTGAGCAGAACAGAGTCGTCCAGTCCAACAGAGATGCACCAGCAGCAACCGTTGAGAAGTGGAGATGCTCCACTTCCAGGACAACTCTTCTCCAGGTCCAGTCCAGCCGGACTTGGACATTAAGATGGGATTAAAACAGCCTCAAACTTCCCCATCTTCCGTTTACTCTTCTTTCTTTTATTTCCGTCGAGAGTCTAGTTAAGTTGCGTCGCGAAACCAGTCAACACGACAACAGTTTGGCCGTCTCCAACTTAAACTACCGGACTTGACTTCAGCAGCCTCAGAAACGTCACTTCAATGACCAACCACCAGCGAACTCATGTGGGAATCCAGCTCCACGAAGGGATTTCACCACATCACTAAGGAACGCAAGTACATCTCCAGATCCATTGCTGAACTGGTGTATGATCTGCTAATCATGTTAAATGATAGATAACCCTGTCTAAGACACAGTAAAGTTTGAATTGATTATTTGGTTTGCTTGGTTAGGTTTTTACATCTTGAGGTTTTACATCACATCTCTCCTAACTCTTATTTCCTTTTATTCCTTGTCTGCAACCAGTATGAATGCGTGTGTGTATGTGTGTTTTTGTTAGTTTTGTTTGTAGTCAATAAAGTCTCTTTTGTATTGAAAGGAAAGTGGCCTGTGTATACTTATGAATCTAATGCCTTATACCTAGATCTTGTTACCCTGCTTAAATATTAAAGTGTTTTTACTTTAGTTCGAATAGCAATATTCATTTTTGAGTCAACAGCCCTGTCTGTTCAAACGAGCGCTGGACGAGTCGTTTGTTCAGTTCAAGAGAGTTGATTCTTTTGGAGCCGCTTTAAGTTCTGTTATATTCCCTTTGAGCTAATTTAAAGTTAACGCACTACATAATTATGTATTACGTGTGCGAGGCCCTACATCTAGCTGAGCCTTATTCACTTTCATCTGTACATATCACTACTGACAGCATTTAACATTCAACAATGCTCCAATACTGACTACCACATCACCTCCACAACAGCAGAAACGCTCCACCGAGCCTTTTGTCTCTCCATGTTTTCACTGCCACAGCAGCGACCCTTTGCCTGAGCTCACACACAACTCCATTTAGCCACTCATTACCGGCACATTCCCCAGCACTGCTACAGCAGTTAAAACGCCTCCGCGGAAGTGCACTTGCCTTCCAACAGCAGAGAGGCTCCGCTAAGCTTCCCCCTCTGCACCACGGCAGCAGCAGTGACGCTCTGCCTGAGCTCACATACTCTTCCATTACCATACCACTACTGACACACTCCCCAGCACTACTATAGCAGTTTTAACGCCTCTGTGGAAGCCTATTTACCTGTTATTATTTACTTCCATCGCTTCTCTGCAACTAGTGATGCTCCACTTAGCTAAAATCTCCTCTGCTGCTGCAGAAGTGCGATGAAAGTCAAAGGTGCAGAGACGCTCCGCTGAGCTTATCCTTACATTTCAGCACTGTCATTTCAAGGGTCTCTCTAGCAGAGCTCTTATATCCTGCATTCAAATCATGACACTCTCCCGCCCGGTCACGGCATTTAAACACTGCTACGGGAGCACACATAGCTCCCCCCCTCCCCCCCCCCACACACACACACACATATTTAATCCCACTGCAGGAGTCCTCACTGCCCCATCCTTTTCCCGACTCTTGCAGAACACTAGCCCGCAGCCTCACTCCCGCAGGAGTGCCCCGCAGCCTACTCCCGCAGGAGTCACCCTCCCCCACATCATCCCACAGCAGGAGTCTCCACTGCCCCCATCCTTTTCCGACTCTTGCAGAACACTAGCCCCGCAGCTTCACTCCCGCAGGAGTGCCCCGCAGCCTACTCCCGCAGGAGTAATCACTTCCCCCGCCCGGCCATTAGATAAACCTTTTATCTTTGAGCGTCGAGTGCTCCGCTTCCTTTAGCGTTGAAGTCTTCCGCTCCTTTTCTTCCTTCAGCGTCGAGTGCTCCGCTCTTTTTAGCGTTGAAGTCTTCCGCTCCTTTTTCTTCCTTCAGCGTCGAGTGCTCCGCTTCCTCCAAGCGTCGAAGTCTTCCGCTCCATCTCTTTTTCAGTATCGGTTGCTCCGCTTCCCTCAAGCGTAGAGTCTTCCGCCCCTCTTACTCTAGCTCTTTCTTTTCCTTCCAGCATTTAATATTTCCCTACTTTCTTTTTCTTAGCGACTAGTTCGCAGCTACTAAACTTTCTTCTGCATAGGCCTCATTCCCTCATGCCCGGCCCTTAGAAAAAAAAAAAAAAACCCTTTCCTCTTTCTAGCGTTGATGACTCCGCTCCTTCAGCATCGTGGTACTCCGCTCTTTCTTCCTTCAGCGTCGATGACTCCGCTTCCTTTAGCGTCGCAGTACTCCGCTTTTCTTCTTCCTTCAGCGTTGATGACTCCGCTTCCTTTAGCGTCGTAGTACTCCGCCTTATTCTCTTTTCTTGGCATCGATGCTTTACTTTAAGCATCAAAGTATTCCGCTTCTCTCCTCTTAACAAGAGGACTCTGATTCCTTGCTCTCCTTTTAGGTACTAAAGCTCTTCGCTACTTTCCTTCCTTCCAGCATCTTAGCTTCTTCAAGCCTCCACAGCATTCTTTCTTCTTTCCGCATAGGCCCTCACTCCCCAGCTCTGACTCCCGCAGGAGTTGCTCGCCGAGCTGACTCCCACAGGAGTCTACAGCCCCTTTTCCGCTGGAGTCTTCACTAGCCCCCATTTCGACCCCAGCGGGAATCCAGCACAGCTAGCTCCCGCAGGAGTTTCCCCAAGCTTGACTCCCGCAGGAGTTATCCCCGTACTACACCACCCGCTCAGGCTCCCGCAGGAGCCCCCCCTCCTTTTGTTTCCTTCTTTCCAACGTTATATCCAGCAGCCGGATATAGCAGCAATCTCTTGCCTTGTGGGGGGTTCTTCAATGTGCGGCTGCTGTCCCGAGCAAGAAGGCAATTCGGGGAGCTCTCGAGACCTACCTGAGCTCAGACTCCCCTCTCGCCCTGCAATGGGAGGGAGCCCCGGGCTCGAGGATCTCACGAGCTCAGGGCTCTCTCCCGGGACAGCATGCCAAATACGCATTGTAACCAATCATCAGCAAGGGCGAACTCTTGAATTATGTATTGCAGCTTTTAGTATCATTTCGTTAATTACATCCAATATTTACATATACAAACTATTGGACAGATGTTTGTATCCAAAGCATTTTACAAATATGAACAATAAATGTAATGAAAGCAACAGAACAAAATAGTAAGTCACTTTAAACTATCTATTCAGTTCAAACTACTGATTGACCTAATGTTTAACTTGGAGCAAAAGCACTTGTCTCAGTTCTTTAAAGGATTTAGTTCAAGTAATAACTGCTTACCTTGTGTTTGGTTCTGATGTACCAGTTTTGTTATTGTGAAGAACAAACAATAAATGAGTAAACAACAAATTTTATGTCATCCTTCATTTATTTACATTTATACAAATGATATTTTTATTCAGGCACTGAGGGAAAAGTCATTTCTGGAGGAATGCATTATATCGCTTACATAAGACAGGATGAAACATCAGCAAAACACACTCATACACACTGTGGAAGAAACAAAGTTACAAAAATGTAAAGGAATTAGCAAATAACGTATCAGTTAAGCACAGAATGCATTTATACACCTGGGCTTTTAACTCTTATTGATAACTCCAGCTCTTCTACACTACAGTTGGACATTGGTTTGTTTGTGCACAACAGACAGTTACAATCCTATTCTCTAATGTGACATCTTCACCTTCACAAGGGAGTATTATGTTGATGGGTCAGTGCTTATTAAGATTGTTTTTTACCAATTAGTACTTTTAGCATCATTCTTGTTGCAAAATCCATCAGACATCCTGTATTCTTCAAGTTCACACAGCAGCTGTCAGTTCTCCCCTCCAACAGGTGGTTTACTTCTACACATCTGTCCATACACAATTTACACTCAGTTGGTCTCGGCTACCTCCTTAGTGTTGTGTGTCTCCTCATCAGTGTCTCTCACCATCTTCAACCTCACATGTCTCCTTCTCTGCATGTTGTTCGTCCACATCTTCAGCTGACTGCAGTGTTGGTTTTCTTTCCTCCTCTTAGTTTGTCTTGCAGAGTGTGCAGTGTCTGTCTGTGTAGTTTCTGTGTGGCCCAGATGTAGAGATGGTGCTCAGTCTGGGTCAGTCTCCATCATCTCATATGCAGGTTGCAGGCTGGCAATCACAAAGTTAGAAATGTATATACAGCAAAAATATTACACATAGAAAGAATGTCAAAATTAATGTACTATAATGCTACATACTTATGAAAATATGACATGTCTGAGCATAAGAAACCTGAATTGAATTTTAAACTTTTAAAGCATTAACTCCCAGAAACAACATTTACGGATGATTTACTCATCCCTTTGTCATCAATATATTTATATCTTTTCTACAGAGGAAAAGAACAGTTTTTTTTGGTAACGCTTTCATTTACAACCCGCAAAGTACCGCGTAAGTACAGTGAAATAACGGTGTACTTTTCTGTACGTATTGTATAAGTATAATGAACGTATGTGTAGTTATAAGGGAACAAACTGTAATGCTTGGATAATAAGGGGGTAACAACCAGATATTCAACACGCAAAGACCCGCGCAAGTACAGTGAAATAACGGTGTACTTTTCTGTACGTATAGTATAAGTATAATGAACGTATGTGTAGTTATAAGGGAACAAACTGTAATGCTTGGATAATAAGGGGGTAACAACCAGATATTCAACACGCAAAGACCCGCGCAAGTACAGTGAAATAACGGTGTACTTTTCTGTACGTATAGTATACGTATAATGAATGTATGTGTATGTATAAGGGAACAAACTAATGCTTTGGTAATAAGGGGGTAACAACCAGATATTCAACATGAAAAGTACCTCGTAAGTATATTGAATTTACGGTGTACTTTTCTATAAATTGCAAAGGAACAAACCATAATGTTTGGGTAATAAGGGGGTAACAATAGGGTATTCAACACGCAAAGAACCGCGTAAGTATATTGACTTTACGATGTACTTTTCTTTAAGAATTGTATACATGTAAATGATGCAAGGGTGGTGCAACCTAATGCACCTGCATAAGTACATTAATAATAGTACCCTTATTCAGGGTTTTATATGGGGTGTTTAATGAATAAAAGGTTTACAACCTGTGAAATTATGAAACCTTATTGTATACTGTATGTATTTTAAATCTGCAATTCAATATAAAAACATATTTCCATACACTACTTACCTTATGAATGTTTACTCGTCGATCTCACCACTGCCAGCAATGTCTCAACATCACTATCAACAAATAACTTTGCTTGATATAGACCTACAGTGAGGGTTCAATGCGGATTAAAACAGACTAGCATCTTTACTCCTGTTTGCAGAGAGAGAGAGAGGGGGGGGGGGATGAGGGCGGCAAGTGTTGCATTTCAGTGGATGTATAGCTGATGTTTTATAGAAAAATTTAGTAATTTGGTCTTCAATCAATTAAAACTGCTGCTGTAGTTTTCTCTGTTCTTAGTGTTCAATATACACTAGTGCATTGAACTTTAGCTTCTTCCCTCCTTGTTCCCTGTACCTAAAGGGTAAATACAGCATTTGGGGGTTGTAAATTAAAGTGAAGCACTGTTCCCACCTTGTTCCCCCCTTGTTCCCTGTAGTTACATGGTAAATACAGCATTTGGGGGTTGTAAATTAAAGTGAAGCATTGTTCCCACCTTGTTCCCCCCTTGTTCCCTGTAGTTACACGGTAAATACAGCATTTGGGGGTTGTAAATTAAAGTGAAGCATTGTTCCCACCTTGTTCCCCCCTTGTTCCCTGTAGTTACACAGTAAATACAGCATTTGCGGGTTGTAAATTAAAGTGAAGCATTGTTCCCACCTTGTTCCCCCCTTGTTCCCTGTAGTTTACATGGTAAAATCTTGAAGGTAGTGAAACAAATATACAAACACACAATATATTTCTTTACTTTGTAACCTTTATTTAATAAATAGGCATTTTAAAACACTTCATTTTAATCAAACATTCTCTCATTCTCTGTTTAGTGTTGGACAACTAACACACACACAAAAAACGACAGTAACCACCGTAAATATTCGTTGCTGGCCGTTTAGATTCGAGCATGAACTAATGTTAACGTTACGCTAAACAAAAAAATAAATATAATCTGATTAATGCACAATTTCTAATTGTAACAGTGGCCTCCATTTACTAACAACGATTTACTCACATGTGTTACATGGTGACGAAACGGAGCAATTCCAAACGTCCCAAAAGTCTGAGCAAAACCTCGTGGAACTGCAGTTTGATTCGGATCTTTAGAGGCTCCTTGATTCACAACTCGTTTGAATCAACGAATCTGTAGGCATGTACCTGAAGTGATAAAATACCGCGAGAGGGATTCAAATGCATACGCAGATGTCTGCTGTTCTCGCGATAATTTGATGTCACACTGATCGGTCTGTTGACGAATCGATTCAACTCCATTCCCAGAATTTCCTGTTCATGGCAGTGAGTACAAGGACGGCAGCGCGAGGTAAATAAAATAAGTATTTTTATGAGATTATGTTCATAGAAGTGTTTGTTTAGGTTTTTTTGTTTCTATCTGATGTTTGTTCCCATTTTTTAACCATTGGACCTTTTTCATACTGATATGACGCGTTTCCTTGAGTTTTAATATGATTTTTTATAAATAACATTTATTTGTATTTACGTATGTATTAGATAATGTTTGCATAAAATTACATATGCGAGGAGTTTCAAACAGTGTCTATGGGCAGGACAGTAAATTAGATGTTATTCTCTCATCTTGCTACAGTTATCAGTTACACAATTTTTTTTTTCTTTTTGTAAATGTCGAGAAAACACCATCGTGAAGTTTTTATATTATTCAAGCAAAGATTGTAAAAAAAAAAAGTGTTGTACTTAATCAAAAACTAACTTTAGGGGTAGTTCACCCAAACGTTAAATTTACTTACCATTTACAAAGTAACACAGAATTTAAATATATACTGAACTGCAAACAATCTTTACTTTAAAGTCTATAATGCCTGCACGTATATTTAAACTTTTTTCCTCTGCGCTTTAATTATTATAACTATAAATTATCACAATCTCCCATATGGTCTGATGATGGTAGTTTTGCTTGATAGTAATGTATAGTGTCTATATGGTATCTGCATTGTATTGTTGGACAACTAACACACACACATATTAAACAGCAAAAGAAACACGTATAGCTTACTAAAAGCCTTTATGTCTGTATATATTTTTTTATGTAAAATGCAGAGCAGCAAGACCTATGGGATTCCATCAGCCACTCACCATCAGAGTCCTCAGTGGAAGCTGAGAAGAAGAGAAGAAAAAAGAAGCCAAGCAAGAGATGCCAGAAAAAGGGGTAAGGAAATAATGTGTTATTTTGTTGTTTGAGTATAGGCAGGGCAGCACGGTGACGCAGTAGGTAGCACAATCGCCTCACAGCAAGAAGGTCGCTGGTTCAAGCCTCGGCTGGGTCAGTTGGCATTTCTGTGTTTTTGGAGTTTGCATGTTCTAACCCCGTGTTAGCATGGGTTTCTTCCGGGTGCTCCAGTTTCCCCCACAGTCCAAAACATGTAGTAACATTGGATAAGCTAAAATTGTCCGTAGTGTATGTGTGTGTGTTTCCCAGAGATGGGTTGCAGCTGGAAGGGCATCCGCTACGTAAAACATGTGCTGGATAAGTTGCCAGTTCATTCTGCTGTGGGAACGCCGGATTAATAAAGGGACTAAGCCGAAAAGAAAATGAATGAATAAATGTATGTGTGTAAATGAGTGTGTATGGATGTTTCCTAGTGATGGGTTGCAGCTGGAAGGGCATCCGCTGCGCTGCGCTGCCAGATTAATAAAGGGACTAAACCGAAAAGAAAATGAATGAATGAATGAATGAATGAGTGAGTATAGGCAATGATAGATGAGACAATGTTTGATTAAGATGGTGTTTTAAAATGCCTATTTGTTAAATAAAGGTTACAAAGTAAAGAAATATATTGTGTGTTTGTATATTTGTTTCACTACCTTCAAGATTTTACCATGTAAACTACAGGGAACAAGGGGGGAACAAGGTGGGAACAATGCTTCACTTTAATTTACAACCCACAAATGCTGTACTTACTGTGTAACTACAGGGAACAAGGGGGGAACAAGGTGGGAACAATGCTTCACTTTAATTTACAACCCCCAAATGCTGTATTTACCGTGTAACTACAGGGAACAAGGGGGGAACAAGGTGGAAACAGTGCTTCACTTTAATTTACAACCCGCAAATGCTGTATTTACCGTGTAACTACAGGGAACAAGGTGGGAACAAGGTGGGAACAATGCTTCACTTTAATTTACAACCCCCAAATGCTGTATTTACCGTGTAACTACAGGGAACAAGGTGGAAACAGTGCTTCACTTTAATTTACAACCCGCAAATGCTGTATTTACCGTGTAACTACAGGGAACAAGGTGGGAACAATGCTTCACTTTAATTTACAACCCGCAAATGCTGTATTTACCGTGTAACTACAGGGAACAAGGGGGGAACAAGGTGGGAACAATGCTTCACTTTAATTTACAACCCCCAAATGCTGTATTTACCGTGTAACTACAGGGAACAAGGGGGGAACAAGGTGGGAACAGTGCTTCACTTTAATTTACAACCCGCAAATGCTGTATTTACCGTGTAACTACAGGGAATGACGAAGATCTAATATAATCAAGATTTGATATTCTCCCCTAAAGTGTGCAGTGAACATATATTCTCCCCAACTGTGTGCAGTGAACATCTATTTATTAAAGTGTGCAGTGAAGGTGTAGTGAATATCTCCAATAATGTGCAAGTGTGCAAGTAATCATATATATATATATATATATATATATATACATATATATATATATATATATATATATATATATTTATATATATATATATATATATATATATATATATATATATATATTTCTATATATATATATATATATATATATATATATATATATATATACATAAAAGTGTGCAAATGAACATGTTAAATAAGAGCAAAGTTATCAGTTAGCAGAGTACATGTAAACCTAAACCAGCACCAGCTGGGCAAAGTGCCAATAATATACCTTAGTTCAAATGGCCCAGTGCCTAAAATATATCAGGTAAACAACACTGGACCATATTTGTGGCAACTCTACATGTATAAAAGCATGACAGGGACACAGAGAAGCAGAGGTTCGGGGAGAGACAGTTGTTTGTCTGTTGGCCTCTCGTTTTTATTGTCTGACAATAAATCCACCTTCTGAAATCAAGACTCTCTGACTCGCCTGCTGATTGAAAGACGAGGAACAAAACACATCAAATTGGTGACCCCAGGACGTGATTTGGCAAGGAGCAACGGAGTGGGAACCACGCGGGTGGAGTCTGATGCGAGCGACACAATTGCAGTGGCCACTGTGAAAATAAGAGGTAAGCAATTTATTTGCTTATTTAATAGAAAATTGTGTGGCTCGGCAGACTCTGCTTGTGAGGGTAAAAAACACTCAATGTGCTCTTCCAAATTTAAATAATTAATCAAATTTAAAAAGAGTTTTGATTTCAGAAGAAAACGTTGCATGCAATGATCTGTGTCTTGCTTTAAGAGGGCCTTGAGGATAAAGATAAGACATTAACAACTAATTGTTATCTATAATAAAGATTTTTTGAAGTATTCAAGAGTAAAATCTTAAAAAATAGTGACAATTGGTAGGTTAAAACAGATTAATAAAGTAGGAAGAAGCGCGCAAAGACCTCAGAGTACCCGTTCTGTTCTTAATAATATTAATAAATATTATTATTCAGGAGGCTGGGGGAAAAAAAGGCAAAAATCCTGTAAAGTGTTATTTTTACTGTGTATAGAAATAGAGCAGTAAAGAGTGAGTAGAATTAACAGGTCACTTAGGAAAGTGCAATAACTTAGGAAAGTGGGAATAAAGGTAAATGCAATTTGAGAAAATTTTGGGAAGACATAAAAGCAGAATAGAAAGAAAAAGATAAATAGATAAGAAAAATAATTAGGTTTGTGCTGCAGCAATTAAAATTTAAAATTAAGTAAGGTTCAACAATAATAATAAGTAGAAATAAAGAGATAAAGAAAATTAAAAAAATAATAATAAATAAAATAATAAAATTTAAAAAATTAATATTGGTCGATATTTACAAAGGAAAAGAAAAGTGCAACAAAAAAGCATTACAAATTATACTTACAATTTGAATTTAAATTACTTGTTTGTAGAATAATAAGAAGAATAAGAATAAGAAATAATTTAGTTACCAAACAAAGGGTAAACGGAACTTGGTTAAAGTCAAATACACATAATAAAGGTTGAAATAATAATAATAATAATAATAATAATAATAATAATAATAAAAATAACAATACAAAAATAAAAATAAAATGAAGCACATAAAAGTGTACGAATAAAGACAAAAGCAATGGCAAGCTCTCCAGTAGAAATACTAGGATCAAAGTATCCACTGTGTAAAGAGCTTATTGATAAATGTTCAAAAAAGTGGCAACTGAGAACAAAAAATATGTTGACAATCTGGCCACAAGGTGGAACTTTTGATGTGACATTATGTGAAGAAATGGATACTCTAATAAAAAATTATAAAAGGAGAGGTAGTAGTAGAAAAAAGAGAAAAAAGAGAAGAAAAAAGAGCAAAAGAGAGAGAAGTGCTAAACATGTTCAAAAAAGAAGGAGAAGATAATTTAAAAAATATTAAGAAGGCAAGAAAAATACTGAAAGAGGCTGACAAAGAAACCACTGTTAAAGAACAAATGTTTAATAGCCCTCCACCTTATTTGCATACTGAAGGGCAATTCCCAATGCTTAAAGGGCTCATGGAAGTGACAGGAGAACTTAAAATGGAAGGAGAGATGGAAATGGAGGAAAAACAGTTAGGGGCAGATGTAAAATCAAAACGACCAGTAAGTAAGCAAAAACATGAGGCTTATGTACCATTGGATTGCTATAAACAGGCTCGTGAAGCATTAGGAAAAATGAATAAACAGTGTGAGGACAAATTAGAGTATAGGGAGTCAAAAGAAAAGACTAAACCATATAATATGGAAGGCGGAGCATGGGGTGGAGCTAAAGACAATGAAATGGTTAGGAAAATTGGAGAAACAGAAAAAACGTTAAAAGACACATATGACAAAGTAAGACAAAAAAGTAGATTATCATTCAGCACAGATGAGGAAGAGGATTGGGAGGAGTCATCTCTTGATACGGGAAAATGGGAAAGGGGAAAAAGGCTCAGATCATATAATCAATGCCCAATTTTAATAAAGGGTGCACAAGCACAATATGTCCCTTGGCCCACATTGGATTTGGAGGGTTTGATTGCTAGGCTTCCCAAACATCCATGAGGGGGCAGCAAAGTGGATAAGGGTATTTGAAGAGGAATCTGTTGGAAAATTGATTTCTTTGGGAGACATTAAATCTCTTCTTGCAAAGACTATAGGAGGAGCAAAGATGGATGAAATCCTCCACGCTTCTAACCTTGACAGGGCTGTGAACTCTCAACAGATGGATGGGACTATTTTTGATGCCTTCCGTCCAGCAGTGTGGCAGGCACTGCGTGCAGAGTATCCACTAAGGCTGGACCCAAATATGTTAAGAGGTGATCAATTGGGGGAAACAGAAAACCCAATAACTTATGTTCAGAGACATTCACGTCAATGGAAACATGACACTGAAATTGATCCTGAAAGAGACCCAATAATGGCTACATTGTTTCGACAAGCCATAATTGACTCTATGCCTTCCACAGTGAAGAGCAGCCTAGAAGACGTAGTGGGGTTAAACTCTAAATCCCACAAAGAGTTTTGTGATTATGTGTCGCATGCAGTTGAGCAGTACAGGAAAAATGAACAAAAGCTCAAAAAACAAGAAAGTGAGTTACAGAGAAAATTAGCTCAATTGCAACTTGATGAACTGACTAAAAAGAGCAAGAAAAAGATTCAAGCTCTGGTAGAGACAGAAGAGGGAGAACCACTAAACAATGATGGCTCCAATTACAGCTCCACCACCAGCTATTCAGTCTACCTCACAAGCTAAACAACCAACTAATACTCAAATGACTCCACCCATAATAAACATTTATACCCAACAGCCAGTAGCAGCGAAGCTGGAGGAAAAGGCCCAGAGAGCGAAGAGGGAATGGCAGACCCTATGCTACCTATCCTACCTATGCTACACCTCCAGGCACCTGTTGGGGGTGTGGATTATCAGGACACACCAAAAAAGAGTGTCCAACCAATCCATGGGA